>JAODKF010000126.1:26551375-26563323 GCA_026779585.1 Mormyrus proboscirostris
CCGTTTCTGTTCAGAACGATTAAAATTGATTTTGTTTTTGTTTTTGTTCCTGTTCAATGTCATTTGTTTTCGTTTTTCGTTTTTGTTCCTTGAACTGGTTCAGAGCCCTGATAACAATAACTGCAAATTTCTTATAACAATGGATTGTCATGAAAAAACATTTGCTACCTTGAGCTAACCTGCCAACCGACCCTTGGGCTCCCTGACATTTTGGAAGCTAGGTGAGCAATGTGTGGGCTGTCTTGATTTTGAAGACTTCCTCATACAGGTATAAATGGAATTCATGCAACCCTGTCATCATTCACAAGAACTCTCAGTAGGTGCCACAACGGTTACACTTGCAGTAACACCTGTTAAGGTAGGCCACCAGTGCGGTGGTGAGGGACAGTATATGCTGCTAGTGTTAACCACATTGTCCAGGAACCTGAGCAGCTACCATCCTTTTTCTTTACTAGATTGGCTGTAATTGCCTTGGGGCTTACGTTCAATGACCCCTAGGCTACACATCCAGTGTCAGTTTGGTGCTGAACCAGGTTAATTCTCATGATGCATTACAAAGTTGTCCAGGAACTCCTGCAACACACCCTTCTATTGCCAATGGACAAAGCTGTCTGCTCTGTTGGCTAACCGTGGTAGCCTGCTTCAAATAGCTCCCATTATGCATTGTTGTTTTATTTTGACAGGAAAACCTGAAGTGAGCTAACATTTATTTTCACCTCCATAACCTCAATTTAAATACCTGTTAATGACTGACTGATATGCCACACTACAGTTGTTTCGCTGCTTGTGGGTGTCTACTTGCTAGGTGTTCTTCAGTCATACTCAAAACTCTTGTCAGCTCTTGTAACAGCTAATCAGCATTGCTAATCATCCTTTCCTTCAACTGTTGCTTCTGTGAATTGGGCCGAACATAGCTGACTCCATGCATTTCTGACACCAGTGTGATGATGAGGGCTCAACGTACAAGATGGAAATGCAGGATGCATGGGAAAATGCTCCATTATTAGCTGCACTTGCTGAGTAGCAACCAAATAAGCCAGGAAAAAGTCTCTCTAATGGCATAAATTCTCCTAGGTGTACAGACATAGCTATTTATCTAATGGTGACTCACTTTATATGAGAGGAAAAACACAGGGCAAAAATTAACTAAACACAAATACACCAGACATAATTGGACTAACTAGGAAAACAACACAAAATGATGAAAAATCACCATCTATAGGGGGCACTTACATGCAAATTACATTGGGCTGATGTCACTAGCCCACACTAAGGCTGGTGCTTGGTATTAAAATATGTTGCGGCTAAACGTGTACAGTTCTACTTTCATACAAATGCTATCAAGTAGATCTAGTTCTGCTTTGAGGAGTGGTCCAAACAACTCTAAAGCACTGTGAAAGTCTAAACAATACTTTCAAGAAGTGTCCAGCAATAATTATTGCTAAGAGTGACATTTTCAATTATTGAGTGTGAGGGGAGTATTTGTTTTTCATAGATGGCCCTAGAAGGAACACTGTGCTATATATTACAGCTATAGACATGAAAGCGTATGTCTTATTTGTACTCCCAGGTTCCTTTCTATCTAGTATCCATTAATTTGCAGAACATTAACATTAGAAAAAAATACAGACAAATGGGCAAACACAATTTATGGAATAGTATTTTGCGTGCATTACACATTTGTTGTCTTAATTGACCCAATGTCATCTTTTTTTATCATTACCCTTCTCAGAAAATACAATTTTTAGAAAAACAAAACAGTCTGGACAAAAATAAATACAACCCAGTTGAATGGAAACAGTCATTATTCCCAGACTATACATATGTCTATGCTGGAATAGATATGAAATTTTACATTTACATTGACAGCAAATATAGACTGTGTATTGTCATGCATTGACTGCTAACTGCTATATATAGTAACAAGATTTGTGTGACTCATGGTTAATGTATAAAAGACATTTTTGAGCTAAATCCGCCAGTTTACATATAGATTCTTTGCAAAATGTTTCTGCTGAAGATGAAAGAAAATCCCCATTACCCCCAATGAAACACAGCAGAAATAATAGCTCTTGTCATGATGATTGGGGGTGGGTAAATTATTCAAAATAACAAACAATATGTTTTACAATAACTCTCATATTATAACATAGTTTTAAAGGCAACCAAGCAAGACTAATTGTTCAGTGGCTACAATATGCATGTGAAAAAAGGAGAAATAATATGATCTTGGTTGAGGCTAGGTTTTTATTTTACACATTTTTTGGTTATATATTTCATACATCTGTCTGCTCTCAGCAAACCCAACAGCTAGCTATAGAATGAGCATATCAATGTTCTCTTGCTAAAACAATGCACAGCCATAAAATGAAATAACTCATTTCAAAGTCTGTGACATTTTTAACAAGAAATTTATATGACATTTACGCCTGCATTCGGTAGTTGATTCCTCTGCTCAATTTACACATTTGTCCTCCCATCTACAAAATTTGGTACATTAAATGTGCTGGAGATTTCCTGAATTATACAGCTGTCATTTTAGGGCTCGACCCGATTCTGTCTTGTCTTGGGTAAGTGGCGCTGGGCAGATATGGGTCTACTCATAGCCCTCCAGTTTAGTAGTAGTACTAAACTCAGAGTGAGTCAAAGTTCACCCTGGTGAATGAGGGTCTTTGCCTATGCCGTTTACAGCGGGGATGAAGTGCAGTTGGGCACGACTGGAGATGTAGTCGGATGATGGAAGGAGTATTATGAGGATATCATGAATCTCACTGATACACCTTCCTTGGAGAAAGTAGAATTAGAGGAGTTGCCGGTCACTAGGGCAGAGATCACTGAGGTACTTCATAATCTCCTCAGTGTTCTAGTGATGGATGAGATTTGCCCAGAGTTCCTGAAGGCTCTGGATGCTATTTTGCTGTTTTGGCTTACTTGCCTTTTCAACATTGCATGGAGATCAGGGACAGTGCCTCTGGACTGGGGTAATGGGGATTGGAGGGTGTGTTCCAACTTCAGAGATCTAGAAGGTCAAGACTAAAGTGGAAAAGATGAGAAACAAAGCCAAGAAAAGAGAAGAAAGACAATACCAAAAACAGACTGGACAACAACAGACAGTGACTCTGAGGCAAAGAGGATGATGTCAGAGCCTTTGGTCATGTTATATATTTAGGTAGCTGCGAAGTTTTAGCAGGCAATACTTCTCAGCTTGGGTATACCCAGACTTCGGTGAAGGAACAAGAGGACACATAGCAGAATTCTTTTCAAAGGTTTATTTGAATGCTAATTACACCTTTTAAGTCTTTTCAGACTTTATTTTCCATGAAAGGGGTGGCCCGGTGGTTAGCAATGTTGCCTCACACCTTTGGAGACTAGGGGTTGAATATTCTGTGTAGGTAAGTTTGCATGTTCTCCTTGTGGCTTCCTCCAGTATCTCTTGCCTCCTCCCATAATCCAGAAACATGTTATGATGAATTGGAATTGCTGAATGCTGTGTGTTTGTGTGAGAATGGTGTCTGTCCCTTGCAACCTCATCCTGGGTTGTCCTAGACTCCTGTGACCCTGCAGAGGGCAAGTGGGGATGGATGGATTTTTTGTGGCATAAAAATTTGATGGTAGAACCTATCCAGAGTTAATTATGGGTTGGAATCATGTCGCTTTCAGAAGCCGAAAAACAGACAGTGCAGGATGGGGGAGAGTGGGTGGATGCATATGGAGCCAATTTAGCATGGTAGTTTATAGAAACATGAACACACAAACACAACAAAATACAAAAAAATAAAAAATAACAGAAACACCCAACACCTAATAGGATTAGGTTCAGCCTTTCCAAACTTCAGAGAGATCACATTTCTCAGCCTCCCTGGAAAGGCCTACACATGGGAACTGGAGAGAAGGATCTGTCCGTTGTTTGAACCTCAGATCCAGGAAGAACAATACCGATTTTGTCTTGGTCATGCAGCACTGGACCAGCTTTTCACCCTTACAGATAAAGGTATTGGAGGGTTCATAGAAATTTCCTCAAGCAGTCTACATATGTTTTGTGAACTTGAAAAAGGCATACGAACATGTCCCTGTGGGGGTTGCTAGGGGAGTATGGGGTGCCGGGCCCACTGTTATGGGCCATTAGGTGCCTGTAAAACTGTATAGAGTTTGGTTAGCATTGCTTGTAGTAAGTCAGCCTCATTCACAGTTCGTGTTTTAGTCCGCTAATGCTACTTTTTGTTCTGCTCATAATTTTTATGTACATAATTTATAGGAGCAGTAAAGGGATTAGAGTTTGGAGGATGTCCAGTTTTTTGCTTTTGCAGATGATGTGGCCCTGTTAGCTTAAGCAAGCAGTGGCCCCTCCAGCTGAGGTGGTTCGGGCATCTGGCTAGGATGCCTCCTGGATGCTTGCCTGGGGAGGTGCATTGGATATGTCCAACTAAGAGGAGACTTCAGGATCCAGGACATGCCAGAGAGATTACATCTCTGAACTCGCCCGGGAATGCCTTGGTGTCCCTCCAGAGGAGCTGGAGGAGGTCACTGGGGAGAGGAGGCATCATTGCTGTAGCCGCAACCCGGCTCTGGGTGAACAGATGCATGAGTGGCCCATCAAGTCTTAGTGTAGTTCATCATGTTTAGCAGCTGAGTTCCCTGCTGTTTTCCAAAGCCCTAGGAGATCTTTGTCCCAGAGTGCCTAGAAGAGTCCATGATTTAAGTAACTGACATTCAGCAGCAGTACACACATGAAGTCATCTTACAAAATTCTCAGTCATGTTTCATTGAACAACACTTCCCAGCACTACAATGGCAAGCTGTACAATGTTCATTTATTTTGTAATTGCAGTTTTATTTTTTTACATTTTTGTTCACTTTTTCGTGCAATACATTTTCTGTCAATGACAGCTCTTTCCAGCTGTGTCCATATGTACGGAGACATTTATATGTGTCACAAACATGGGGCTATGCTGTACAGCACGATCGGTTGCAATTTAGTTAGCAATTTGCATGGAACCTGCAAAGCAGTAAGAACATTATTCAAGGGTAATGTTAGCATTACCCCTGGGCAGAGAAGCAAAGACTGAAGATTAGTGGTCACTAACTATTCAAATGAGATCATGACCGGCAGGTCGATTGGCAATATGTTTGTAGTCGATCGTGACACAACCCATCCAATCCCCCTGATCAGTAAAATGTAGTGTGGTGGGGTGCTGGGGACCCCCACAATCAGCAAAATATACCGTCACTCTAGAAAGTAGAAACCACAATGTTCCATAACTGGGTACCACGAACTTCACAAAGGCTAAAGGGGTGAAGATAAGAAACAAGACCAAGAACACAGCAGAGAGACAATGAGAAAACAATCTGGATGATACCAGACAGGGATTATGGGGCAAACAGAAATATGTCTGAGCCTTTCTTCATGTTATATATTTAGCTAATAGTGATTTTTAGCTGGCAGAACTTCTCAGCTTGGATGTTCTGCTCACAACTGTGACCAGACAAACCAGACTCTTGCCAAGGAACAAAAGGACATATGACAATTCTTTTAAAAGCTTTTTTTAAATGCTGATTACACTTTTTAAACCTTTTTTTCCAGATTATATTTTCCATGAAAGGGGATGGCCCAGTGGTTAGCACTGTTGCCTACGCCTCTGGAAACCTGGGTTTTACTTTTTTATGTGTGTGGAGTTTGCATGTCCTCCCTGTGTTTTCCTCCAGGATCTCTGACTTTCTCCTAAAGTCCAGAAACATGCTAAGGTGAACTGGAGTTTCTGATTGGTGTGTGTTTGTGTGAGAATGCTGTGTAACCCCACGCTGGGTTGTTCTATACCACAGTGACCCTGCACAGGGTAAATAAAAATGTGAATTTACTGCATTATCTTGAAATATAGAAACATCATGAAGGAATGTTGTTTGCCCCATAAGTGCACCTGGTCCTCTATAAAGGTCTCCTGTTTCTTGCACATTTTAGGACCATACACAGCAATCATAATAACTGATGGCTGTCCATACCAACACACGCTGAGGACATCCTTTGGGTTTATCTGAATGTAATGTCATCAAGCTGTTGGAAAAAGGACTAAAGATGAATCAACAGACTATATTACTGTCCAGTAAGTACCAGCCTTGTGAAACTCACGGTGTACAGTTTTTATTGAACTTGGGCTGCAGAGGTGCAGATTCCATTCTGTGATCATTTTTGAGGCTGTGCTTTTGTGGTGTTCAGCAGCTGTATTCTGTTTTTCCTTGTCAGTGAGCTTCAACTAGTGGCCACTGCTCCTCTTTGCTGACGCATTAATGATGCAGGGAATTACAGGTTAGTAGTTCAGTCTGCAGACGTATACCATTCTCGAAAAAATGTGTTATGACTGCTCTGACCTGCAAGATTGTTGTAAGGTAGTACAATGGTAATACAATTTTAAAACAAGTCTTCAGAACCTTAATATTAAATTATAAGAGCAATAATAGGAAAAAGCATGTAAAATGAAAATATCTTTCCTCCGGGGCTTAAAACAGGTGCACATTTTTAATAAAAATTATTATTACTTGGTATATTTAGATTTAGGCAACATGGATCTCATATTCAAGTATTTTGAGAGAAGCTTGTATTTATGTATAGCTTGAAGGCTAAAGATGATTTAAAAATAAATTAGATTTATTTAATTGAAAAGTTTATTAAAATTTCAATGTTACTAGAATTTTCTTTTATTATGACCAAAGTAATTTAAAAAGAATCCCTTGAATGCTGTACATGTGCATTAATGCATTATGACTGTTGACTTGTTTGGGTGACTAGTGAACGTGCTGCACATCTTCAGGGTTTAGGGTTTGAATTCCATCTCTGATCTGTGTGTGCGGAGTGTGATCTCCCTGCATGCTTACCTCAGGACATTCTGGTTTACTTCCTGTTATGGGTCAGCCTGGCGGAAGCCTGTCAATGTCATTTCACCTCCATAGGGATTCCTCCTGATGGCTGTCATGCCTAGAGATCGTCTGCGGACCCCACCCGTTCAGGGAAACCCGGTTTAGCCTCCGATTCCTCAATGCTCCCTGCTTTACAATGGTTTGATTTTACAATGGTTCAGCAAAAGATGCACATTTAATAGCTAATTTTGAATTTTGATCTGTTTGCCTGCTATAGCAATATGCTGTACTATACTTTCTACTTGTGTGGGAGATGGCAGCATCCATGCTTCCAGTCTGTAATGATCGCAAGAGTAAACATCATCATACGATATTTATCAGCGTATTGTATGGTGTTTTTTGCTGTGCTTAACGTATAAATTTGTTTTCATTTATTTACTTTATTTACTTATTCGGTGACAGCAGTTATTTACTAATTTATCATAACACATTCATATTTGAGTTAAAATATTTTCCTCTTATGATGGGTTTATCGCAGTGATTCCCAATCCAGTCCTTGGGGACCCACAGACAGTCCATGCTTTTGCTCCCTCCCAGTTCCCAGTAGGGAGGAAAAATGTGGAGCATCTGGTAGGGAGCTCAGAGGGAGCAAAAACATGGACCGGCTGTGAGTCCCCAAGCATCGTATTGGGAAACACTGGTTTATCGGAACGTAACCCCATAAAAAGTCGAGGAGCACCTGTCGTCTGTAGTGCAAGGGTCTCAAACTACAAGCCTGTGTGCCAAATCCAGCCCAAAAGACAGCTTCATGTAACCCATGACATGTTTTTATTTTACTATTTAATGTGGCCCTCATGCAGCCCTCAAGTCAGTGTATCCTTTGTATTATCGTACTTTACCTTTTACAGGTGAACAGAATGGAAATGTAAAATAGGCGTTACTATAGTTTCTCGACAACCAGTCGCCAACTTCTCATTCTAATAAACTACAGTGCTGCATGGTGTGGAGTAGTATTGTACCTGCTAATCTCTGAATGACTGACATATGTTATCCTGTTCAAAAAACATCTGACAAAACATCTGTTTCTAAACTGAATATAAAAGTTGACCTGGAACACAGGCAGTTTCATCAAAGGTGGAACTGATTATTTTTTCATTGAATTTAATGCCAGAGCCTAATCTGCAGAGAGAAAATAGCTGATGAAACTCAAGTAGCATTACTCTACTAAACACGTTAAGCAGTATGTAAGGTATGAGGGGAAAGAGAGGGAGAGATAAGTTACTCAACTTCAGAGAGGACTGAACATGCAGAAAAATCTTTTCCAGTGAGCAAATAGAGAAAGAGAGACAGCAGTTGAGGTTAGTTATGTGGTGAGCAAGCTCATTGCAAAAGCCAGGAAACCATTTACAGGGGAACTGAAAGAGTTTCTGAAAGACGTCATGCTGTAAGCTGCTAACTCACTCTGCCCAGAGAAGGCAGCACTGATCAGAAATGTGAGTTTGGCTGCAAGGTCTGAGGCAAGGCAAATTAATGAGTTATCAGGTAACATTTACAATCAGTTCAGTGTCAAAGTGAAAAATTTAAGGGCCAGAAGGTAATAAACAAGAATAAACAGGTCAGGTCAATGTAATAAACACAAAATCATGTAAAGGGTCAGGACACAAAATACTACAATATTCACTATAGTTTGAACCCACAATGGTGAAGGATACTGAAGTATTTGGCTGTAAGCTCAGCCCATTCAGCCACATGGCAGCCCAGGGAGCAGAAGAAAACAGAAGGTAAAATGAAGGTGCCAAACAGAGGAAAGAACGGCGTGACCAGCCACCCCTATTAGCCAAACAGGGAAACTGATAGGATGAAGCAGGAACCAGCCCTCATACTTTTATCTTGCACTGTTGTTTTTCTTATTGCCCTGCTTTTGTCCTGTACTGTACTGTTTATCCACCCTCCCAGTCTCCTGTGCTCCTACACTGCAATTGTGGCATTAGAAATACCTCAGAACATGTGACAATAAAAAAATAAATAAATAAATTCACTCTGATGACCTGGGAATTCAAACTACCAACTTTCCCCTCATAGGTACAGCATCCTAACTTATTAAACCACACACCAAAAATTAGAGTACCAGAAGAAAACCTGCACAACACAGGAAGTCCACACACATAACATACAGCAGTCATCACTGAGCCAAGTACCCTGTATGTCCCCCAAAACCAAGTTTTACTTAAAAATATTTTATTTGCTGTAGTGTTAGGTATGACTGTGGCATGGACCGGGGAAACTGGAAGAAGAGTCGGGGAGTCGGGTAAACATGGGATTTAATTGCAGAAACACACTCAAACTGAACACAACGTTAATGACCGGACACAAAAACATACTCAAATGAGTACTTAAATATACAGGGCTAATTAACAACAACTAGACACAGCTGGGAACACTGGGATTCTACACAAGCTAAATGAGGGGGGCGTGACACGGGAGGGTGAGATGAGCAGGGCATGACAGAACTCCGGGCGCACCAAAAGGGACTAAGGAGACGAGACTGGGGACATCGCAGGACGGGACAGCACCTTAGAAAACCAAAACAATAATATCAACATCTGCACAAAGGACAGACAAGACAAGAACCCAGACAACAGCTGAACAAATGCAGACACAAACAGGGACACAAAGGACGAGGACAACCGAGGGACAACAACAGAGGACAACCCAGCAGGGGGAACAAAAGGACCAAGAGGGAACAAAGGCAGAACTGAAGGACGGGGAGCAAACATAAGGGGCAAGGAAGCAGAGGGTGGGCAGAAACAGGGAGCAGAAGGGAATCCTGGCGGGCAGATCGCGGGAGTCGCAGGGGCTACAGGCAACCGTGAGGCCGGAGCTGAAGGGACCCTTGGCGACCACGAGGCCGGAGCCAGAGGGGCCACTGAAGGGAGCGAGGAGGAAGGTGGAGGGACTGATGGAGGAGGAGGGAGGTGAAGGGGAGGTGAGGATGGAGCAGAAGCCACGGCAGTCGAAGGCACAGCCACAGCTGACGAAGGCACAAGCGACTGACGAGTCAGAGCAGTTGGACCAATAGGCAACCGACTAGGCGTCAGAAGGTGGGACCGCAGCTGCCCGATGAGGCACTGCAGGGGGAACCGTAGGTGACTGCTGAGCAGTAGCCAGGGGGACCGCAGACGATCGCTAAGCAGGAAATGGAGGAGCCGCAGCCATAGCCAGGGGGACTGAAGGTGAGCTAGGGGGCTGAGCGGGTGGGACTCGACCCCAACACAGGTGTCCTCTTCCTCTCCGGGAGACTGAGAGACAGGTACCCAGCCAGGATCTACCATGCTGGGGTGACCCACTGGAGGGGTTCAGTGGGGCAATCAGGGAAATCCCTGCTCCTCCTCCAACTCCACTACGTAGGGAGGAGCAGTGGTCCAACAGTCTGGGACCTTCTCGGGGACAGGTACTGAGGCCATGGAAACTGGGAAAGAAGCAGGCTCTGGGGAATCAGGGACCTCCTCGAGGATGGGAGCCGGGGGCACGGGAGCTGGAACCACCAGAGCAGGAACCTCCGGGACAGGAACCACACCACAGGGGCCAGAGCAGGAACCTCCAGGACAGGAACCATGGGGGCTGGATCAGAAACCTCCAGGACAGGAACCATGGGGGCTGGATCAGGAACCTCCAGGACAGGAACCACAGGGGCCGGAGCAGGAACCGCTGGCACAGGAACCACGGGGGCAGGAACAAGTGCGACAGTGTAGGTTTCAGGTGCTGCCTTGGGTGCAGGCAAAGCAGCAGGCAAACAAGCATCAGGCACAGGTGAAATAGCAGGCAGATGAGCCTCAGATGCAGGCAAAGCAGCAGGCAGAAGAGCCTCGGGCGTCTGCTTCGAAGCAGCGAGCGGACAAGCCTTACATGTCTGCTGCGGATCAGCAGGGAATCCCTAGAAGACAAACACTGCCGGGTTAAGAATCGGAAGGGGCTCCTCCTGCAGAGGGAACAGTGAAGATAAAGAAAGACCCCAGGAGGATCTCCTGCTTGTCCTCCTTTCTGCAGTCTTTCCACCTTTTCTTCCTCTGGGCAGGTTTTCCTAGAGGCGGGGACACATCTGGCAATTCTGCCAGCGGTCCGACCGGCAGTCCACTGTCCAGAGTGACTTATTTCATCATTGCATCTGCGACTCCGCTTCTCAGCCGGGTCAGGTTCTAGCGTACCCCTTTGGCTAGGTGCAGGTCGCTAGATGGGTAGATCTCCTCCAACATGTCCCTAAACCGAGCAGCACGAGAGCAAGCTGCGCATTTTCATAAATTTTCGTTCCGATCATTCTGTTATATATCACCGCGGCACGGACCGGTGAAACTGGAGCAAGAGTCAGGGAGTTGGGTAAACACAGGATATAATTTAAACACACTCAACACAACGTTAATAACCGAACGGGGAAACCTACTCGAACACGGACTTATATACACAGGACTAATTAACAACAACTAGACACAGCTGGGAACACGGGGGGGATTCCACACGGGGTAAATGAGGGGGACGTGGCACAAGGGAGGATCAGACAAGCAGGGCATGACATGTAGTCTATACAATAATGCTTTATTTTTGGGGGGTGGGGGGTATGGGAGACTTACGACCTTACATAAACAAATTTAGAAACTGGTCACAGAGAAACTGGTAGTCTGGTTTACTTTTAACAAAATCAAAATGAGATTATGTTCAAGGTATATATGATAGCACTGTAAAATGCAGTATTGAGATACTTCACAGAAATACAGGGACAGTATTGTAGTGCTGAGGAAGATCCATTGAGCAGCGTGTCAAGCTGGACCAGTGCCAAATGTAAATAATGTATAATAATTCCATGTATTTGTTGTGTATTGTGGTGGTGTTGTGCTGTATAATAATGTCATGTGTAGCATTAATTGTTATTTGTTGTAAATAGTGGTGTGCATGTGCCCACCCTGTGTGGGGTGAGTGACCAGGGTGACCAGCACGGTGGGCGATGTGACTGTGGAGTGAGTGTGTAAGTGGTGACATTACTGGTCTAATTATTGAAGCACAGCATGCATGACAACCGCACTGCAGTATTTTAATTGTTCCTTATT
>JAODKF010000126.1:26569650-26586253 GCA_026779585.1 Mormyrus proboscirostris
ATATTGGCTTTCAGATTATGGCTGAAATTCCTATTACTGTATACTGTAAAATAGTGTCATGAATACGGGAGCACGGACCAGGGAAACAGGCGAAGTAGATAAAAACTGGGGTAAAATAAAGGGATTTAATGGGGAATCGAAAGGGCATAAGGAACAGACACTTCACGACACTACAGTGACAGAACTAGCGAAACAAACTCTGACGTGGACCTAAATACACAAAACTAATAAGGACAACTCAAAACAGCTGATAAACACCGGGAATCCACACAAGGTTAACGAGGGGGGCGTGGCACAGGGGGAGCAACACGATCGGGGTGTGATAAATAGTTTATAAACTGCTGCGCTGGTAGTTTTGTCTCCACAATTTCCCTATTTTCTATTACAGATGTTACCTAACAAAACGTTTTGATTGGAATTATACATTGCGTGACTAATGCGCCACTTTCATGTGGAATGTTAATAATACATTTGCATATTTCACAAATGGTATTCTGGATTTAAATAGAAATGCCAACTTTTTAGCTGGTGCAGGATATTTTATTAGGAAACAGATATAATGATTTTCTTGTCTTTTCTGCATAGCGAATCTAGACACTTTTAACAAATATCCTTTCAAATAATGAAATGCATTTAGGCCAGGCTTTCTAAACACAGATATAATGGGGAACATTTTCTGCCTATATGCATTATGAAAGACATTAACTCAATGAATATAATGTTTTTTTAAAAGAGCTACATATTTCAAAGTAACTTTTGTCAATGAATGACATATATGCAATTATTTTAATTTGTATAAAATGGAAGAAAATGTAAACTGAACAATCTATAGAGCTTATGACTGCTCATTCTGCTTAGAGTCACAGGGGAGCCTGTCTCAGGTAGTATGCTCTCTTGGTGGGATGTCAGTGCACTACAATATCAAAATACAACCTCCACAGTTGGAGTAGAGTGGACTGAATCCCCCATCTCTGGAGGCGTGACCAACAGTGCTTGCCACTGAGCCACCTAAACTGAACAGGCATAATTTCTGTCACATCTTGTCCAGAATACAGTTTGGCAGTTGCCTGGCACAGGCATGGTCATTTCTCATGGCCACACTGACCTCCAAAGCATATCCACTCACATTTGCACTCAAAGTACATACCTTCTGTCTGGGTAACGTTCTGTAGCACAATCTCTGTGGTCTGTTTCTCAGTTTTTCTTTCTGGTGTTCTGTCTCTGTTCTTTTGAGTTCCCAATCAACTTTGGCCCTGCGATTTAGATTTGCTAGATGCTTTCTGGTCTTGATTTCTGGTTTGCTCTCATTTTGCTAGTGTAAACTCTGAGTTTCATGCTTGTAATGAGATTCTATGTAGTACTTTTGTATAACTGGTGAGGTATTTTGAACATGTGCATTTGACAATTTTATTTAGTGAAACTGGATATATATTATATTATATTATATTATATTATATTATATTAACATGGGCTTAAAGATGATTAACAGAAGTCTTTTTGCTCAGTCTTTTAAAAATGCATTGCGTAGATATCCTTGCAGGCAAATAGGCATTAATTAGTACCGTTAGCAGTGCTTTACAATAATTCAAAATACAGGCAATGGTATGGCTAGTGCTGGGGTGCTCAAACACACACCCATACCACTTAAATCAGGGGTGTGGGAACATTTTGTTTTCCAAATGAATTACATCAACGCGGGAAAGCGAGTAGTTGATAAGAGTAAGACTGTGTATCAACTGTGTTATACCAAACTCGCTGTGTTATACCAAACTCGCTGTGTTATACCAAACTGGAAACACATCAAACAAGCTCGCTCATTTGAGATGATCACCTGAGTGTGTGTAAAAAATAATCAGTCCCCCTCATCCCTAATCAAATAATGTGTTTGAGGTTTTAGTGGTTGTATAACTTTCTTAAATCTCTTAAAACTCTCAAAATGGAGTTATGCTTGGTACTTTAAATTAAGTACAAGACTACTGTATATGTGTACATACTGTAAAATATAAATGTTCACATTAAAATGATTTCACTAGATGGGCAGTTCTTGGTAGCAAAGATAAATATATTTGCTTGTTACTTGCTGATAAGAAATTCTATCCGGTTCTAAACACACACCCACACACAGGTTTGTATTTATATCTTTGTGGGGAGTCTCCATTCATTTCTATGGGGAAACTCTAATCCTAACATGACAATCTTAACCCCTACCCAGCCCTAACCTTTAACCCTAAGTAACTGAACCAAAAAAGTCTTTTGGCATGTTAGGTTTTGATTGTAGTCACAGATTTTTATAAAAATGAATTAGCTTTTGTGGGGTCCCCACAGCATCAAAATAACAGATTTTTTTCACATTGTGGGGATCAAATGACCCCACAATGTAATGTAGACCTGGACCATACACACACACTCACACAAATATGTGTGCCTGTGTATGTGTGTGTGCCTAGAACCGACGATAAATCTTCACACGGGATTGACGTTATTAGAAGATGGTGAATGTACTTGTTATCCAATAAAGGCAACATATGTGTGTTCCAGTTGCTTCAATCAAGAAGAGGATCATTTGTAATGAAGTTAATTTAATTTTACATCTAGCATACAAGTCTGTCATGCATCACTAAATTTTCCTGTAATTACTAATAGTGGATGTGTAGTACATTCCAGATATTGTCTACTTAAATGTGAATGAAATAAGGTATTACAGAAAGATATCAATTTAACCAATCTTTACCAGTCTCATGTCAAAACACACAATTAGATAAACAGTATTTTTTTAAACTTTATTTTAATGTAACTTAAGTATCACTTTTGTGAAAATTCATGTTTTGTCTCCCACCCAGATAAGTGAGTTATGTTAACACCTTTGACAAGCACGGAAAGATTCCTCCCTCTGTAAAATTACATGCTTAGTGAGGAGCATTGTTTGAAATTTAGACTGTGAGGAAAAAACTTCTGAGGTGGCAAAAGGAAATTCCAGGATGCGCAAAAATGTTTCAGGTTTATGTACAGAATGCAAGCCAATTTGTTCTCTCTGGGACTTCTTGGCACAGATGCAGTTCAAACCCAGACCCCTAGTGTATGATACAACTTTGATTTGATATGCCACTGAGAGACCTTGAAAATACTATTATAATTTAATCTAGATAGAAGACGACTTTTTTTCATGCCATATCTGCTTTCATGCTCTTTTATACTGAAATAGAGTTCTGAAAGTAGAGCAAAATCAATTCAAAATAAAATTTTATTCACCATTAAAATATTTTATAGTATACTTTTCATACAAAAAGTCTTTATAACGTTATATACTCTCTATCACTTATACTTGTTCATTGGCATCAAAAGGCCCACTCATTTTTCTAATTAGTAATGGACATTGTGGTTTTTCATTAAGGAGGGTGTTTCCTTTCTTTTGTTACTGGTCAGTATTAATATTGTTATAATAAATATAATATAATAAATTATATAATATTGTTTCTTATGCTCTTATGCATTTTTCCTTCAGAAATATTTCAAAGTAGAAAATATGTGGGCATGAAACATATCATAAGAAATATATAAAAAACATAATTTCAGCTGTGTTTTTTAATTCATTAAGAATGCGTAACATTAGGGCATGTCACACTTGGGAGATATTTTTGCCACTGTGTTTCC
Organism: Mormyrus proboscirostris; assembly: GCA_026779585.1. Classification (NCBI taxonomy): domain Eukaryota; kingdom Metazoa; phylum Chordata; class Actinopteri; order Osteoglossiformes; family Mormyridae; genus Mormyrus; species Mormyrus proboscirostris. The sequence continues at coordinate 26,573,302 of JAODKF010000126.1, forward strand.
AGCTTTACATAGAACCAACTGAAATAAAAACACATTTTAGATATGAACGAAGCATATCTTGTCACGAATGTGGGCGGCTCAGGTGCAGGTACGAGGCATGGTGCACAATAAGGGTGGACGACCCACTGGCAGCTCCAGGAACACGAAAATGGAGTTTAATAAATAAAACAGAAAACACTACAAATACAACAAAACCAAAAAGACCACGCGGGGCCAAAAACTAAAGGGGATATACACGGACTACAACAAAACATAAACTGGGCAGGTAAACATAACGCAGATCATAAGACAATCAAACACAAGCACATCTGAATACAAATCAACAAACCACTAGGGAACAGAACAGAAGCAGGGACTTAAATACAGAAACCAAAACTGGGTAACATGACTAACACAGGACAGGTGAGACTAATTAACAGAGACCAGGTGAAACTAATAAACTCAAAAGGAGCAAGACAGGGAAACTAAGAACTAACCAAGGAAACAGGAAAATAGAAACCAACACTAAGGAATTACAACAGGTAAAGACACAAGCAGGGGCACAAGGAACAAAAATAAAAACCAACTACAAAATCAGACATAAGAACTAGAGAAATTGAATTGAAAAACTAGGGAGCAAAACACAAAAACAGAGGAGGTGGGATTCAAACACAGGACAGAAGGGCACACAGACAACTGGCTGCTCAACATGTTGAGCCATGAGGCCAACAGAGAATAGGGGCAAGCAAAGACTCACATGAAGGATGGGATGACCAGCAACGCTTGCTGGTCAAACGGGGAAGGGACACAGAGACAACAGGGGCTGACCCTGACATATCTTCTTTCACTCAGTTTAATATATGGTAGTCCACAAGTTCTGTATAACTTCTGACCCCAAATTTAAACTGCCACACTGCTTTATAAACCATTCAGCCCTTAGCTTGTTTGGGTGAGTACAGAGTAGAATGTTTTTAATAAAAGTTTATTTGGTTTTAAGAATTTTAATATAGCTTTATAATTGATGTGAATGATGAAGGCAAATACTTTTTGCCAAAAGCCATTCAGGCAGACCTCCATCCTTGCATGTAAAGATTATGCACAAAAAAAAGTATGGCCATATTTTGTGTTGGCAGTTTTTTAAATATATGTATATGACATTTTAGTGTTGCATTTCAAATTATTTTTTATGTGGTGTTATGTTTGGAGGCTGGATTTCGTTTGCTGTTCTCAGTTCTAAACATGAGATTCTTCTTCTCTAGTTATGCCGCTCGTTGGGTGGTTGACAGGAGCAGAGATAGCTTGATGGGTAGAGATAGAGATAGCCATCATGACTTCTCAATGAATTGATTCCTCTTAGTTCAGCTTATAAAGGTTTGTTGAAATATGTTTATTAATCCATTCATTTCTTACAAATCCCCTCTATATATTTCCTTTATATATTTTTTTGGGATGGGGGGCACTTGGAGGGTTTATCAGTCATTAAATAAACTGAATGATTAATTACTCATTAAACAAACTGAACAAACCAAATTTGTCAGAAAAATGTTTATGGACAACCCAAATCTAGAAAGTTTTCAAATTTTTTCAAATAGTCCATCCATTCATCCATCCATCCATCCGCTATTCCACATTTTAGCAAACTTGCCAATAAAATTTTCTGAGCGATACCACTCCCGCAGCTGATTTCAAAATTCCGTGGCATGAAGCCCCCACTTTTTGGAGATAGATACAGATAAAGACAATTGTGTGGATTTAACAGATAGTCCTGTACTCGCTCACCCCTAGAAGAAAGCACAATGAACATCTTCTGTTTGCATTTTTAACAAGTGGATAAATTTGCTTATATGTGTACCATGTACCTAAGGACTTGTAACACTTGGTCCATGATCAGGATAATGTTATGGTTTGTTTAAGCTACCCCCCAAAAGCACACATTAGCTAGAAGGAACCAGAAGTTTAAAGAGCTAAGTGCTTACAGAAGATATCAGGTGGAGTCTATCAGTTGCTGAAGTTCATCATCCTGGAAAGCAAATGACTTGCCTTACAGCATCTGCAAACGTTTTACTGCAATTCAACTGCAGTAGGTATGTCACAAGGATTTACTTGGAGTAGCTGATATAAATAGGTGCTGCTGTTATAACTTGGGATGGCCTATGTGAAGGGCTCTCTAGAAGAATTTATGACAAGTAACTGGCTTCAAAATGCAGGGCCACAGTCATGTAAATAAAGGGGTTCAGTCTGTTGATTCAACCTCAGACAGAGAGTGAGATTTTTGACTTGACCTGTCACTCCTATTCAGGCAGCTAGTTTTATATCAAGTTCCCCGTGGCATCAAGTCTGTAAAAATTGGGAAGAGACCTGGGAACAAGTCTGTGTGACATCAGGATGGGTGAACTGTTTGATATACATTAGCTAGAGCCAACTTCTAAATTAAGCTTCGACAGGTGTTGTAATGGGTTGGATCGGATATCTCACCTGCAGATGCTGAGCTTCTCAACAACAGAGACACAGATGGTTTTGTATCTGGCAATAATGTTTCTCCCAATCAATTCAAAAGCATGATCTCTGTGTCCACATATGTGAGAGGGAAGAAAGTTGGTGATGGAGCCTTGAGATATGGGATTTACTCGAAGTTGTTGACCACTCATCCTTCTCTCTCTAAGCAGGTTATTGATTGAAAAGGACAGCTGGCCATACCAGTGCAAATTGGTGGTGAGTTACTTGTGATCTATATCAATACTTAATAAGTAGAACAGGTTCATTCCAGCTACTCTCAGTAGCTAGTGTGTGGAAATCCAGAACATAACTGGAGCCATTTGAGGCACCATCTCGAAGTTACCAATGTCTCTTTCCCCAGCTGGACAGGTGAAGATTATCTTGAAGAGTCTAGAGTAGTGCTGTTCTGATACTAGGGAGCTCTTTCCCAGTCCAAAGCTCCACCCAGAAGCATAGATATAGATCTGTCATAGCAATCAATATGAGTAACAGAGGAAGAGTTGGAATGATAGAAACAGTAGGGGTGGCAAATCCTAACAGATGCATGTTTGTTTATCTTAACTCACTGGGTACTCATCACTACCTGAAGCTTGTTTGAACCTGGTGTGATGGTGAAGCATTCTGTAACAAAATTCATGCTGAGATTCAAATGCAGAGTTATTTGAGTTAATGAATTGTAATCTGGTTTAACATACACAGCTAGAAATGGTCAGATATTTTACAGAACAAGAAATAAATCAAGTCCAAATCATAAATCCAGTGGGGTCATTAGACAGGCAAGATTTTAGAATACAATGACAGACAAAGTTCAGGAATGTGACAGCTCAATGACACTACTTTTATTTTTGTATAATTGGGGAATATGCAACATATCTGTCTAGTATTTAGACAAGGTAAAGTATGGTCTGCTTGGGTGTGGCTGCAGGAAGTGTCGACAGGAGCGTGGTGTGACATGAAAAAATATGTACTAAAATCCATTTTTTTTGCTTATAGTTATTACTTGCATAACAGTACAGCTCACATGACACAGCATGATGTAATGTGAGTCAAAACACCAACCTGTAAACAATGGGGGAGAATATATGTGAGCTCTAACCTCGCCTCTCTCTGCGTAATACTGTCAGAACCAAAACAGGACTTTGACTGAAAACCCAGCAGGGGAAATTGGAGAGATTCAAATGGATTGTCATATTTAGTGAATGCAAAAAGGGAAAGGGTAGCAAAAGGTTCAAAAATATCTAAAAAATATCTAAAAAATGATGATAGATGCTGTAGATGTCATCAAGTAAACATGCCAAAGATTGTGCAATACAAGGTATGGGTATAATCCTTATAATTCCCAAAAGACTAAATTGCAGGACTACAATATAATAATAAAGAAAAATTAACAAAAATGAGCATTCTAATTTACAGTACAGTTGCCCTTCCATATCCACGGGTTCTGCACCCATGTGTTCAACCAAAAATGGATCCAAAACATATCTAAAAAAAAAACCCCAGAAAGTTCCAGAAAAGCTTGATTTTCCCACGTGTGGAGCACTATGTTGAAGTGATATATAGGTAGAGAAAGAGAATGAATTTATATTTCCTCTTTTTATAATTATATATTTTCTACATAATATGATGGCTGCATCTGTACTGAACATATACAGACCTTTTTTTCTTGTCATTATTACCTAAACCATACAATTTGACAACTATTTACAAAGCATTTACTGTGTATTAGGTGTAATAAATAATCTAGAGATGATTTAAAGTATATAGGTGGATGTAGGTTAGTATTATGTAATGCCCTTTTATATAATTCACTTGATGGATGATGGTATTCGTGGGGGATCCTGGAACCAATCCCCTGCAGATAGGAAGGGCCTACTGTATATACAGGGAGTTAGCTACAATCAGCAGGATCAGTATTAAAAAATCAAAAAATCAAAGTCTTTTTACACTTTTCCCTCTTTCATTTGGAGTATACCAATTCTTTGCACACAAAACAACAATGAAATGAAAGACAGTGAATATTAGCAAACAAGTGACTTCATCTTACCCGATAGCTGCGGAGCTCATGTTCTGAATGGTTAAACATGGTTAATCGCTCTCCATCTCACACACATGGAAGCTATGGGCGCAAAACACAGAACAGCCCTGGGTGAGGCATCAACCCATCACAGGGCATACTCCAGTTCACCTCAGCATTTTTTTGGACTGTGGGGAGAAACCCGGAGGAAACTCCACAGCAACACAGGGATAAAATGCAACCCCCCCCCCCCCCACACACACACACACACACACACACATATACAGATACTGTGTCTGTGTGTGTTTGTGTATATATATTTGTATATGTTAATTGAGAATGAAGCTTAAGGTCCGAGTGCAGGCTCAAGCGATTTATCATGCATCCCTGGAGCGCATAGTTTGTCTTAATGCAATTAGGTTCACCAGATCTGCATTTTCTTTCAAGTGTTGCCACTAGCTGGGGTTAAGATATATGATTAAAATCCCTCATGGTAAATTTATCTGAGTGGTGGGTTTTGTACTTGATAGCTTTTGCCAGGGAATCTGAAAAATACAATAAGCAGTTATGGAAGATATACAGACTAATGTATAATAATGCTAAATCAATGGTTATCCTTTTTTCCATCCCTGTTTTTTCACCGGAGTTGATTTCCCACAATATACTGTAGGTGACATTAATAAAGATGGTATAGGTTTTTGTGTCCAGTAAGTCAGTAAAAAGAAGTTGGATGCCTTGTATTTTGTACGAATCACATGAAATCACTGTTAAAAGTATTGGCAGAATTTCAGCCACATGCTTTAGGTAAAATGGTCTGATTGACAAAGTTTTTTTTCCCTTTTAAATTACTCTTCAGAATACATTTCGCAAATGGATTTCACAAATCTGAACTACTGGGACACCTACACCATAGCTGGTCAACAGAACCAGTAAAAACTGAGAAAAATGTCTGGTCATGACATGCAGTTATTGTTGGGTGTTTCAGCTATTGTTAAAAATTACAATGATAACATTCATACGAGTTTTGTTGTTTAAGACAATAGCAAAAACATAGATACACAAATATAGTAGCCTGCCTTGAGCATTTTAAGCATTATGTAAAAAAAACACCTTAGCAAGCAATATCTCAAGTAATCATTTATCAGAATATGGCCCATTTGTATCAGATTTTAGCCCATTGTGAAAAAGAAGCCCATTAAGAAAATTATGATGGAGGAGAGCAGCTGGATGGACACAAGCTTGAAAAATAATGGCTGACAAAACACTAGTAATGAATGAAACACAATAGGATAGAAAGACATTAATCACATCCTCCACACTCTTTCTGTGTCTGGGCTAGAGTGACTTTTTTAAATGGAATTTCAGGGTTGGAAACTTGTATGGCAATATCAATTATGCCGGCTATATGGAACAAATAAATGTAAGATGGCCATGTACTTTTACTTGAAATATATAGTAATGTATATGTAAACATACTGTGACAGTTGATTTTATGGTCAATTTACCTCCACTTTCTTTTACATATATATGCAGTTATATGTATGTGTGTGTGTACAGTATATACTTTGTGTTAGTCATACACACACACACACACACACACACACACACAGAACAACTCGCTGCTGCAGATTACATTTTTTAATTGTGATTTTTTGAAATTTTGTTTAATGCTTTCTAGGAGGAATATGTCTTGAGGGGTGAATTTAAAAAAATCATAATTAATTAATCCCCAATTAATAGCTGCCGTGTTATGGCTATAGGAATTTCAATGATGATAATAGCATTGCATTCTTGGCGAGTGAATTTTGACGGATGGATGAATATTGCTAATACTCAAGGTGTTGAGATTATTTACTCTAATGTATCTAGGCTCACTGTATTTTAACATGGGTCTGTAGATTAAGTTATAAATGCTTTATTTATGGCTACTGTATTCACAGAATGGAAGTTGATATTACAAACTAATGGAAATGTTGAAGTATTTGGGGGGATGGATGCTTGACATCTGCATTTGTGGTTGCCGTGAAGCAGGGACAAGGCAAAGTGTACAGTTGCTTTGCTGGAGACACAGTCAGTGAATTACTAAATGCATTTTAATCTTAATCAGAGATTGTGGTAATTATACATTCTTTAGAAATCTGTGGAAGAACTCATTGGTTAATGATGAGAATACAGGACAAATCAAGCAAATGTCCCGGCCAGACCAGAACTCAGACCACAGGTCACAGAGAGCAATATGAAATGTCCTTAACTGAGCACAAGCTGGAGGTAGTTGGAGTCTCTTAAACAAACACAAGCAGGGCAATTTTAGTGTCTGGACCTACCTGTCAAGTTGTCAGTCCTCTACATCTCTTTGTCAGTCATTTCCTGGGTATTCTGATGACCTCTGATGGCTAGGATTAAGCTTTGCTCGTATGAACTGACATTACTCCCTGCTAAATGTTTGTAGAAATTGCACTTTATGTTTTTTTTTTCCCTCACATTATTTACATAAATATGCAACAAAATGCATACTATGATTATTATAAAGCCTGTCTACTTATTTGGTAGGATTTTTTCCCTTAAAAATGCAATTCTGGCGGTGCATATTAATCATCTTCAACAAAATATCTGTAGGCAATTTTTAAAAACTTTTTGAGTTTCACCTCAAAATCCTAAATATATCCATTGTTTAAGGTTTTGTTGCTATAGACAGCCTGCTGGGCATAAAAAAAAAAAACTTGCATTGAAAAGGAAACACTGAGCGACCCTTAAAATCTTGAGCCCGGCGGGCAACTGCAAATTTTTCCAGAGAATACCACAAATACACGTACGGACTTAAGGAGCATTCCATATTCCTTGACCTCACATTCATTTTATTGTGTACTGGGCTCCATTGTGGCCTTTAAATTGCCAATACTGAGGCGCAGTGGGTAGGCGGGGGGGCACTGAATGCTTGTATTATTTTTCCTAAAAAAAAAATAGAAATAATAATCCTGCTGCGTTTGATGCAGCCTTAAATGCTCCATCACTTTCCCGATCACGTTGGGCTCCGGCCATCGATTACAGTTCTTTTCTCCCTGTTTCAAAGACAAATCTGGTGGCGGCTAAACAGCAGTGCCGGCATACGCGTGATGAATGATATTCCCATCCCATCAAGCCTTGTCGATGCATGTTCAAGTGGATGGGATTGAATTTAACCATAGAAATGACAGGCCATTCTTTTGGCAGGGCACATTACAAGAGCTCTCCCTTGGCTACACAACACATGATTTATGATATGCATGAATTGTGGAGACCAAGAAGAAAAAGCTATCTCTGTCATATAAAGAATCATTTTGATTTCTGCTTAGTTCTCCCATCTGACCATTTTATGCCACAGTATAATATTCACTCCCTTCATTCATATACATTTCACTAAGGGACTCCTATCATAACATCTTATTCAAGTTATTTGGCCTGATCTTATAGTATGTTACACTAATGCGGAATATCCATTAACTAGATGTCTAACAATTTGTAATATTTCTGTGATGGGATTTCTGAAAAGATATTTCACAGCATTCTAACTGACTAGAGTCAGCCTTTTTAGATTTATTATGTCTAAAACATGATAATATGATTATGATTATTTTTTGCATTAAGTTAAATGTTTTATACAAATTTCATCAGCAAAAGCAAGGAAAATTGTCTGTGGCACCACTGTAGCTACAAAATGTGTACAACTTTTGTTTAAAGCATAACAAATAGCATCGATACTTTTTTCTTACATTCTCACAGGAAAGACCTGTCTGACTACACATTAATCTTCATTTTCTCATTTATCCATATTTACAGTACACCTAGATGTTCTGTAACGCATGCTTTTGACATTAAAAGGGTTAAATGCAGCCAGTTGAGGAACGGATGGTGTATTTTATGATCCGTTCCCGAACAGACTTTCTCTACTGGACTCTTATAGTAACAGTCACAGTGATGTTTAGTAATTTTGTCCAGTATACAAAATCACAACCTTCTCAAATCCTACCAAGAAGCTTCTCCCTCCAGTCACACTCAACCCCCTCCTCACTAATGCATTAACAGCGTTGTAATTTAGAAGAGTGCAATTAAAACTCCACTTGATGATTAACCCAGATCCGCCCCAAACTGGTCTTTGTTGATTACAAACGTAAATGTCTGTTAAGAGAACCTTTGTAAATATTCATGAGCAATGCATGGCTTAAGACTGTAAACCCTTTCTCTTCCACTCACGTGAACACCAGACTTTTTTCCGCTGTGCTCCTTTACAACATTAGAGTGGGATTATTTGAAACAAATGACAATTTTAGCTTCAAAGTACCAACAGTGTTCTGTTAATTAATGTTCCTCATCTAATATCTTTTCACCTTTTTTGCTTAAGTTTATGTTGCTTTAACAATATTTAACTTTTTTTTCTGAACAGTATTGTGAGCTAAATTTTTAGCTTTGTGAAGTAAAATTTAGCGACACATTTTTACTATACTAATTGCACATATATTACTGGTTACTTTGTATTTGCCTCCTGCACAATGTGATATTTGAAGAGTTTTCTGATTTTCTGTTTGCCCTACGTGCATTGTAATCACACTTTACTTTCGTTGTATCTTCTCTTATCTGCTTATCCAAGTTCAGGATCTCAAGGAAGTTAAGAAATGCAAAAAAAGATATACAAAATTTTAATTGCATGCATATGTATTAATATTAATTAATATTAATAATTAATTAATTCATATCAGGCGATAAGGTGACACACATTTTATTTTGTCTTTCGAACACAGAGAGGCCATTTTTAGTCTCAAAACCACCTGGGAGAGGATATTATATATATATAAAAAGTTTGGGTAAAAAGACAACTTTTATAATCTAGAAACTGTCAAGTCACTCCTCCCATTGCCCAAAAGAGAAAACATTTGATCAAGTAAAATTCAAGTTCTAAAACTGGAGCTAGAGGATTTGATAAAGCATATGCTTATGCTAAATATCTTAATGATAGTTGCGACAACTTTTTTGCATCCAGTTTTAAACTGATTCTATAATTTAATCAAATTCATACACTGCATGACTACCCGCAAAAACATCCCTATACACTGTTTTATATGCCATGTTTGTTCCTGCTCAATCTCTTTTCCCATATCAAAAAGTTTATAGCAGTATATAACTGGTTACACCTAAATTGCCATTTCAGATTCAGAGGCTAGCAGGACAGGAACAGTTGATGCAAACATCCAAGGTCAAAAATCTTTTATGTGAGAAGCAAAACCTCTGATACATGAATGTGCATCCCGTAATCCCAAACCGCGACACCATGCTTTTCACCCAGCTCAAAACAAAACCATAGCATAGTAAATCACACTGGCTACTATAGACTGTCACAGCATTCCCAATAGCTTGCTGCACACATGGAAAGACCTTAGTCTTCTCAAAAAGAATAACCTCCTCTGGCCTTTCTTGTACAGAATGTCTGTGTTCCCATCCAGTCCAATCTGCTGTTAGAATGGACTCTCGGGTACCTGTATAACTGCACCACATACAGTTTCTTTCCCAGGATGCTGTCTGGTATAATAGGTCCCCTGGAATGACTGAAGTCCAGTAAGGCGCTTCCCTGTTGTGCTGCCATGTTGGTCACTGCCATCTCTAACACAATCACAAAGCTGACATACTGGTGCCTGTTAGTTAGTCCATGATTCTGCACTGATACATAATTCTGCAGGGGAATCAGCTCTTGAGCTTGTTTACCAATCAGAGAGTTGAAAAGCATTATTTTGATCATGCTGCCCACTCTGTATGTGGGATGATGCTCTGTGGAGCATGTAGATTAATTCATTATATACTCTACATTAAGAAATCGACTGCAGAGGGTCCAGATGGTCCTTGAATTGTGGGCTGAGCTATTTAAGTAACCATCTTACATGTCTGTAGTATTTGATGTCTGTAATGTGAAGGGAAAGGGCCTTCTTCCATCGCTGTGGGACCTTCTGCAATCTCAAGTAAAGGGCGGACATAGGTCGAATAATTCCACAAAGATGGCTTTGAGCTTCCGTGAACTAATTCTACCCTGATTTGCTTGCTTACATTCTTACTTGGTCTGTAGTAGTGATGCAAAAACGTGGTGGGATTGAGACCCGAGATCTGGGAGATGGTGTCTTCCAGGGCATGAAAGAGAGCGAAGTACCTGCAAGGAAACGGGGGGGTGGGTATGAGAAAGTGGTGAAGAAATAAGGGTGAGGCTGGGCAGCAAGGGTCTGATGGTCACCTTATAGGGCCCTAGAGCTGCAGGTTTTAAGGGTGCACTGGACTGGCACATTAGATATTCTTAGCATTCATGAACTTCATCACGGCATATAAAAAGGACAATTTGAAGCGCATGTTGTCGAATAGGGACAATGAAAAGAAGGGTATCAACTGTAAACATTCTATACATACACATTAAACTGCCAAGGGGGTAGAGCTGTGGATAAAACGCAAAGACAATGAGAAGGCTCCTTGCACTGGAGCGTTGGGTGCTGGCACAGACGTTGGGTGACCCGCAGAAGATGGTGCCCTATGAGGCTACCTGTGTTGGCACAGGTAGACTGTATTTTAATCAGCGGGGTTAACATGGTACATGTTAAACATGGTACAACTGAAAATTCATTTCTTAGCAAATTCATACATGGGCAGTATTTTCAATTGGGGAATTATGTCCAAAATAAATCTTAAGATAGACACAGTACTATAGTTCAACACAGTTCCTTTGCTTCATTTGACTCCATTATCGAACTCTGTGCTTATGATCAGAAGGTCACCAGTTCAAATCCTATGTTCGGCGGAGGGATTTCACTATTAGCCCCTTGAGTAAGGTCCTTAACCCCAATTGCTCCAGGGCTCTCTGGAACGTATGTTGCTTTGGACAAAAGCATTTGCTAAATCAATGTAAACAGCACAAATCATTGACTTTAAAAACTGCAATCTTCCCTTCTTTTTATTCAGTCAGTTTTGTAGATGGGATGGTTTTTCACTCCATTGATATGAAATTATACATTTGATTTGTGACTTAGTAAGACATGAGAGTAAACCGAATATCTGGTTGAAACAAGTATCCAGTGGGAATAATGTAATCTTTCAAAGCCAATTATTATACAACCATTATTGATGAATATCCCTGTCTTCATTGTTTCCATCCATTTTCTTATTTGATTTCAGGGACGCAACAGTGTATTGGATTGATATACATGCTGTGTCTCCCACATAACTATTAGCTACACTATATTATCCTTGTCTGACAACAGTCACTCATGCGGTTCAAAAGAAGTAAATTTTTCAGACATCCCAGAGTGATTTTTTTGGTGTTTGACCTGCATCACATGCAAAAACACTGCATTACATGTGTGAATTCTGTTCTGTTGTGTGTTGTGCGCATTTTGAAGTCTGTTTGTTCTGCTTATACAGTTTGTTTACTTTGCATGCACGCACGTTTATTTTGAATAGTTCATACTATATATGTATTATGCTTAGTTGTCTAGCCAGATAAAAATGTCATCTAGCATTTTCAGCAAGATATTTGTCATTCGGCAAGCAATGTTTCTCTCTCTCTCTCACACACGAATACACACATACAAACACACACACGCACACACACGCAGTTACACAGAGACCACTACAACCTACACGCCAAGGCATAAGTTTAGTTCATATGATACTTGTTATATATTTTGGGATATAGGATCACATATGTGTATATGCATTCTTGATTCAAGGTACTAAACTTACATTCTAAACAAACAAAAGTCATACATATTCTTGCAAGACTTTTTCAAATAGCAATATTCACAAAATTGCAAACTTCCAGGTTAAACAACACTCTACATCTGATTTTAAACCCACCCAACCTGGATATGGAAATAGATAATCCTGTTGATTGAACAGACACAGATAGTCTTACACTTGCTCATCCCAAGTACGAGAAATGGAGAACACCTGACAGATCAACATGGTGGTCAGTATACGGTCTTGTGAAAGTACCACCCTCTTTCAGTTCTATGGTCTTACGTATCGGGACATAATTAAAAAAAAGCATTCTGTTAAGGTTCCACCACAGTATTTCATTCTGGTTGAGGTCTGGATTTAGACTGGTTCATCAAAACACCTTTATTCTTTTCTTTTTCAGCCATTCTGTTGTAGATTTGCTGGTGTGCTTGGAGTCATTGTCCTGTTGATCCAATTTCAGCAAATTGATCCAATTTCAGCAAAGCCTTAGCTGTTGGCCAGATGGCCTCTCGGACAGATTTGACTGTACTATACTTTGGTATACAGAAGAGTTCATGGTCAACTCAATGACTGCAAGGTCCTCAGGTCCTGTGACTACAAAACAAGCTCAAATCAGTGTGCTTCAAGCTCTGATTTAGATTTTTTCTCTACTAGTAAGGTAGGACTCTGTCTTTGATTACTTTCTGTCTTGGACTCAGTTGAAACTGTGTGTTGTGTGCT
>JAODKF010000126.1:26586353-26597645 GCA_026779585.1 Mormyrus proboscirostris
TAGATCGTGGGTACTCATAGCCTTGGTTCGACTGAGCTAGTATCGACGAAATTTATAGCAGAGTCTTAAGCACTTATTAAGTCGCTCTGGCTAAGGGCGTCTGCCAAATGCTGTAAATGTAAATGTAAATGTAAATCATCACCCTAAACCACCGTGCTTAACAGTTGGTATGAGGTGTTTTTGTTGATATGCTGTGCTTGGTTTTCACCAAACGTGGGGCTGTGAATTATGGCCAAACATCTCCACTTTGGTCATGTCTGCCCAAAGGACATTGTTCCAGACGTCTTGTAGTTTGTTCAGATGCAACTTTGCAAACCTCAGCTGTGCAGCCATGTTCTTTTTAGAAAGAAGAGGCTTTCTCCTGGCAACCCTTCCAAACAAGCCCGAAACTGTTCAGTCTTTTACTGTGATGAACTTTAACATTTAACATGCTGACTGTGGCCTGTAGAGTCTGAGATGTAGCTCTTGGGTCTTTTAAAATTTCTATGAGGATTGCATGGCCTGACCTTGGGGTGAAGTTTCTGGGATGTCCACTCCTGGGAAGATTGGCAACTGTCCTGAAGGTTTTCCACTTGTAAATAATCTTTCTCACTGTAGAATGATGGATATCAAATTGTCTGGAAATGGCCTTATAACCCTTCTCAGGATGATGGGCAGCAACAATTGCTTCTCTAAGATCACTGCTCATCTGTCCACCTTGGCATTGTATTAACACACACCTGAACGCTCCAGACCAACAAACTGACAAAACTTCTGTTTTTATAGAGGTGGTCACACTTGCTGCGTTTGATTACCAACATCTGGCTGCTATTTATCCTCTTAATTCCTATGGAATCAGTTGGAGTGTAAGTAATTTTTCACACACTGCTTCACCATTTCGGCTTAGTTTTTGTTAAATAACTAATGACAGTGCAATATGTCATGTTGTCGTTCATCTGAGGTTGCATTTACCTAGTTTTAAGACCTGCTAAGGGCCAGATTTTTTTCTGGTCCTGATAAGTTAAGCCTTAGAATTGAATTTTTCACGTTACTGTAGTACACAGCTTTGCTTATCAGGAATGTTGTGAAAACAGAAGGCTATACCGGTAAGTTACAGCATGGACACTCAGGCGCTCCCAGGACCACAGGAAGCAATAAGGTTAGGCTTGACGTTTCCTGGGCCTCTATAGAGGGATTACTCCTTAGCTCAGATGAGTTACCAGCTGCATGACAAAAGGAAGTGAGCTTTGCTATCTGACAATGTAAGATTTTCCAATGATGTTCTAAGCTTCAGAGAAAAAAGGTGGTCAAAAGGGGGATCTAGGGCTGTAACTGAAAGGCCTCGGCCTTTGATAACCTATTGGATCTTTTGTTATGTTTGACAAAACCTCATATCTGTCACCAAAATGGCCTCTTGGTTAAAATATGAATACTCTTTTTACACAATGGTGAACCTTTTTATTTAGGAACAAAATTACCCTCTTTCCAAGAGTATTAACCAGCAATAAGATAGAAATGTCAAAGTTTTAACCAGCAAAACAATAATGACGATGATAACATTAATAAATATATTTGCAATGTTTTAACAGTAGTGTAAATTAATAAAACATTTTATCGGTATATTTTTATGGAAATCTTTGTAAAATTTTCATAAATCCTAATTTGTTTTTTTCAACAGATATTCTTCTACTTGATTGCTGTTCTACATAACTGCCTATTTGTCAACATATGGCACGTGGCATTTTTATATCAGTTTGGCAGTTTTTTTATATTTAATCATTCATTTAGTCATAATATGATGAGGGTCATCATGTCAGCTTGACATGAAATGGAGACATCAGTAACAGTTATATTCAGCTTTTAACTCAGGTATACACTTTTTTTGAATTTTTTGGAAATACTTTGAAGGGCAAGGAATTTTTTAAACAAATAATAAGAATGGTCTAATTTAATTCTATATTAAGAATATTTGGTGCTGCAAATCCAGGTAACTTGGATCTTATCTGTCAGCACCAAGATTGTAGTACTTTTCCAGACACAATAGCTTTACAGTATGTGATTTTAATGGTTTCTGTTTCGCGTTTGTTCTGCCTGTCATTTTGGTAAATCTCATTTCCTGCACCCAAAGTCCCTATTCCCTTCCCCCCAGAGTGTCACATAGCTTTGTTCACTGTCCTGATATTCAAAACTAGTCCAGAATTATTAGCAGCACTATTAATAATAATAATAATAATTATTATTATTATTGTCATAATACTACTAGAGCGGCATGATATCTGTATGCAAATGAATGCATCTGGAACCTCTATATAAGTGACTTATAATCTGGAGGTTGCAGGCACTTTCCCAGGATGCATCTGGAAAGACTGGAATAGCTCTAGAGACATATCCAGCTCTATGAAATCCCTAGAAATGATGTTGTTTTGTGTAAAAGTGAAAACTAAGCAAATTAATTCAAGTACAAATGTACAGCTTCGAAATGTTTCTTATCCTGCTGGCCACTGAGGTCTGTCTTTATGGAGCATCTCTAGCACTAAATAATACAACTGTCTCTTCTCGAGTATCAGAGCCTCAGGGAGCTGTACTCTAGCAGAGAATGTGCTCAAATGAAAACTTAAAAGAGCACTTTATACCCTCAATAGGAAGCTATGAAGATGAAAATACCTGTCAAGTCCCGGCTAGAAATAATTGATAGTGTTATCTAGTCCACTGAATGGAAGTAAGGTCATAATGTCATAAAGCAGAAAGGCGTTTGAAATACTATAAAGTGGTGCAAATGCTGAATGGGCTTCAGTGTAGTCCATGACCTTGTTTTGTCTACAGCTAATAACAGAACACATGAATACAGGAACAAACGACAAAGGCTTTCTGAATTGCAAGTGAATTCATTTTGCACGCTGTTTTGGCTCAGCAGGGATATCTATATATTCCATCATTTATGTTGCTCACATAAGGTGAAAAACTTTGTCTGAAGGAGCGGAGGGTTGCAGGTTGTCCCTTTGGTTTCTGCTGTTCATTATTCTGTAAAGTTCAAAGTGAAATGTTGTCCTCTGCATCTGTGACAAAAAGAATTTACAGTGGAGAAAGCTTGTTATGGAAACCCCTGGTTTTATAGCATTCTAAAGTATCAATGTATAGCTGTTTTTGGTACCATTAAAATGTATGAAAGCATAAATAAATTTCAACAAAATCAATTACATGAGTAATATAAATATTCAGTAAATAGAATATGATGTAAAATTGTTATACTTTAAAGTACTTTTGAAGTATAGGAACAATAATGTGCATTCTTTCATTTCTTGAATGAAATATTTTGTTGTATAAAAGGCTCAAGTATAATATCTAAGTATAATAATGATATGCATTTCAATACAGATTTACTGTAATTTTATGATGCCTAAATGATACCTTTTAATACAGCCATGGGATTTGTTCATAACTGTAAAAGAAAATATCAGTGATGTAAAAATAAAAACATGTTCCATTTTTGAGTTACTTTCGAGGCAGAATTTCAGATTTTAATGTCCATTATGGGTATATTTCCATACTTGGAAAATAAATATTTTGTTTTATAGGAGGAAAACCATTTTCTGTGAAAGCCTTTTATGCTTTGATACCTCCTAGTGCTACAGTTCACATGCTGTTTTACTGCCAAGCAAACGTTCAGTCCAGGCTTACATCCCACTGGGGAACCAAACATATCTATTGATGGAGATGCTCATAAAAGCTTCTATCACATGGAAGTCTTCAGAAGTCCCCACAGATGGATCGACGGATGGAAAATTTCAGGGCAGCTGATGTTGTGGTGGTTAAGCATATGGAGTGAAACCCTGCGGTAGCCTTTTTCAAGGGCAACCTTAACCACAGCACTTAACCTGAATTATCGGAATTGCTCAGGTGAAATACCATACTTCATTAATTGAAAAGTCTTGTAGAACATCAGCTAGTTGTGTAAGTCTGTGGTTTTCTGGTGTCTGCTGATATGTGGACTTGGAAATTAGGAATTGCTTGGAAAATAATTTGAATTGGTTCACCCAGCTAACATGATGCATTTGCACGGACTTGTCTACACAGGCAGCAATAGCGAACAGTCCTCTATTGTAAACGTAGTGAAGCAAAATGCTCAGCTTAAGCATCCAGTTTAACACACAGTGCTGTAAATGATCAGTCACACAGTCATATACTGTATATATACTGTATAGTATACACATACACACTGATCAGCCATAACATTAAAACCACTGATGGGTGAAATGACAAACACTGAACACAGATACAACCTGTCAAGGTTGCTGTTATATATTAGGCAAGTGAACAGTCAGTTTTTGAAGGTGATGTGTTGGAAGCAGTAATAATGGGCAAGTGTAAGAGTCCGAGCGACTTTGAAAAGGGTCAAACTGTGATTGGTAGACGACTGGGTCAAAATGTCTCTACAACGGCAGTTTTTGTGTTCAAGTTCCTAGCATGTAAAAATGGTCCAAGGATGGCCAACTGGTGAATTGGTGATGGGGTCATGGGCACCAGCCAGTCTGGTCTGATCCCATAGGAGAGCTACTGCAACACAAATTGCTGAAAAAGTTAGTGCTGCCTGTGACAGATGGGTATCGGAACACAGAGTTCACCGAAGCTTCTTGCATATGGGGCTGTGTAGCCCATGCTGCCATGCTTGGAATGCGTGTGAGAATCGACCCCTTAGCTAGGTTGCTTGTATGCAACTAGAGACCACCTTAGCTAGCAAGTTAAGTGGCCAGAGAATATCGATTTTTTTTTTAAACACAAAAACATTAACATACGTATCGCTGACTAACTTCAGTAAACCTCAGTATACTGAGCATGAAAGAAAACCTAGCATCATGATGAAATGAAATGGATTCAAGTGAGCATAGACTGCACTATTGAAAAACATCACTTTACAATTAAAAACAATGATAACCATTAAAAATTAAATACATCTTATCAAATTATGGGTATATTTTTTTGTCTTTCATTTACAGTATATTTCTGTAAATTTACAACAGCACATTTAAAATATGGCATACATATGGGTATATGCATGCATTTTGCTATGTTATTTAAAACAAAACAAGATAAAGTCTGTTAGATGTTTCAGTGCTTTTCGTAGTGTAAATACATTTTTTGCAGTGTGACATATATTGGAGTCCCCTGGCCCAGGTTGTGTTCTCACTCTTCTGCATCACAGGTGGCAGTAGACTTTAGACACATGCCATCCAAAGCACAGGTCAATTTGAACAGGTCTGGCTCTGCTAGTTCTCTAATGCTTACTTTTTTAAAACTGCAGCTGCTCAATTTAATTCATTAACCTGGAGATGTGGTGTATAAAATATGGCAGGTCATCATTTTTTATTTTCAGTTTGCCGATGAAATTGTATTATTCCACATTTGTTGCATGCTGTCTGCTAAATGTGCCATTTTGAGTACAATTTCACCACAGTTTCTTAGCGTAACGTTATGTGAGTAACTGACAGCAGGCCCTGTTTAATCAGTACAGCTAGATCCCCAGTTGTTCCCTCCTCCGTCTCAAATGACATCAATTTACACTCATAATGAACACCTGACCACATTGTTGACACTTACTGCCTTGAAGAGCAAGCAATTAAGCTTGATTGTGTGGTTTTTAATTGTACAGTCTTTTCAATTGCCCCACTGTTGCCGTGAACATTCTTTATTTATTTATAACCTATTCTCAATCAGCTGGTCTTACAGTGGCATTACTTCAACAATTGCATGTGATATTCTCAGGATCTGGTACATAAATGGGATTTTTCATTTTCATTTTTAGATTTCCAGCTCCAATTTGTTCAGACTTCTTTGTTTTTCTCACCTTTCACAGGTACTCCTGCATAGAAAAAAGTTTAGCTATTACTGATGAAATATGAGTGAAAACCTACCATAAAATACTAAATAACAAAACAGAGGTATTGTATATATTTTGTTTACATTTAAAGCAAGTAACCACTGTAACTTACAATTATAGACATTTAAAGATTTCGCAGCTTTCAGACGTAGGTCATGTGCCCTACTAAATGGTAAAATGGCTGTTCCACCTGGGATCTGATCAGAAACCTATGAGATACAATTGCATCCCTATTTCTAGACAACAACCTTGAATGTCCTATATTTAATCATTACTAGGTCAATGTTTCTTCTACATGTTGTTTTTCCTATGATGTTTAATATTGATGCTGCTTAGCTGACACATGGTGACTGAGTAGATAAACCATTGTATTTATGCCATTGTGCCTAATCTATTTGGCTTAGCCAAATACTATTTTCTTAATGGTCCAGTGAAGTCACATGCGTGGTAATTATTTTCATGTAACCACAAAGGTAGTTCCATCAGCCTAATAACAGTTCTATATTAATGCATTTTAATGTTTTATGAAACATGTTAATATAAAAACCTGTGACTTTTTAATCAGTCATTGTTATCAGCATAATTTTCCATGGTTTTCAAAATGCAAGCACCCATCTGTTAATGGTTTCTTGGTTTCTATGGTAATTTGACGGACACGCCACTTCCAGTCCTGACCATTCTGTCCTTATACAGTAGGTACTATATTTTTAACAGGATATTGGAACATTATTAAGTCATAATTGGTTTTGCTTGCTTAAAGTCACAGTTGGTGAATGAATACAGTGCAATCATTAACAAATACGTAAAAAAACACATTAAATATTAAAGGTTTGTCCTTGTTATGTTGTAGCAAATACTAAGTGGACAAGTGTAATGGGATTACAAAAGTATTGCAAAAGAACGCAAAACTATTGCAAGGGATCGCAACCATACGACAAGGGTATGGAATGCCGAAAGGGTCAAAAAAGCTCCAACTTACATGTTGTCTTAAGCGCACATGCAAAAAACGTAGCATACATGCATATTTTACGCCTTAAGCACGCGGAAATACATAACGTCAAGGCTCTTTTAGTATCTTAAAAGCAACAGGCGTAAAGAATGGGTCAATAAGGTGTTGAACACGTGTGAACTTCACATACAAAAAATATCAACAGGGCATTGATTACATGTCAAAAGGACATGCAAAAAACATCTCACTGAGGCAGCGATTATGTATCAAATGGACACTAAACGTCAATAAATGTCAAGTACGTCTATGTATACATCTAATCTGCACTTTTATTCTAATGTTATATAAATATATAAATTGTAGTTTTATTTAAATTTTCATTTATTTCAATAAATGACAGTTTAACCAAATGAGGAATGCCCACAGGTTTGCACTTAATATTCACATCCACAGTGTATGAAAATGATGCTGTTTGTATTATTTAAGATTGGCATCATGCCCAACATTTTAATGTGTAGGACAGTACAGATTCACTTGCCGGTAAATTTACTAAAAACACTACAATCTTAAACACAAAATGAGTCAATAGTTTCCTGAAGTCAATCTACTGTACTACAACACTGTCTTTTGCACCATGAAGAAGATCAACAGTGTGAAGAAGTTGCTGCAGATGAACGTCGTTCAATGTAAAGTCACTCTCTGGTAACTGAATTTCCTCAAGCCATTGAAGTTCAGTCCTGATACAGTATCAGGCTGCTGTGGTTGTAGTCCATCTCCTTGTTTCTGCTAGAGGCCAGCTCCTTCAGTACCAAAATGCTGTGAAATTACATCTGCATCAGGCTGTGAGTAAAGGTCTTGCATTGCCCTCAGTGGAGTGCTTTAGAGTACAAGACAGCCCTGCACAAAAAGTTGCTTTAGAGTTTGATTTCTCTCTGTTATTAGAGAGTGGTGATTCCAACGATGGCAGAAGAGATCAAGATCCCTGTATATAGATAATGTAGAGCAAACATATTCTTTTCATTTGTTGGACCAATAATCATCTCATGCTCAAGAAAGGTCAACAAAGTGTGGTAGACGTTGACCATGCCACATCAAAGGTCTCCCCACAGGTGCTCAGTCCTCTGGTTGTGTGTGCTCCTTCCACCAAATAGAACTTCCAAAGTTATAACCACAAAAAATGCTACAGTTCTTGTTTGATGCACCGAGAGCCTACTGAAACCATCAATACCTCCATGAATTACAATCGTCTATCTGCAGACAATAAAAAAGGAAGCAAAAATCACAAACATCTCTACTTTAGAATTTTACAGTGTGCACATTCTAATAAAAGTTTGAATAAAATGTCATAAACACTTAACTACATTATTTCACTGCATTTTGAATGTCAAAACAAAAAGACTAACAAGTTTGTGATGGTATATCCACACAAAGCACCACCCTGGAGGTAGATTCTAATCATGCTGTAATCAGCTCTGAGTCGCCTTCTCTGTATATGTATGCCTTGTGCTCGCAGTCGTGCCCTAACTGACTCTCTAAATCACAGATTTTTTTTTTTTGCCGGTTATCACTCTATATTGTGTCTAATCAGTCAGACTCATCAACTAAATGTCTTTGTATGTTAACAAACGAACAAACAGTTGATTTCAATGCCCCAGTGACCCCAGGAATGGTCTTGATTTTTGTCTCTGGGTTGGATGGAATCCCCCCACTTGATTTCTCAAGCAACCTAAAATTAATTTTTTGCACCCGTCACCTGAAGAGCCCCAAAGAGTCTTTCTACGTACAGTATAAAGTGGTCCAGAGCCTCCCACTGCTCCCATCTTATGCTAAATTTAAGACCTACATGTGCATTGTCCGAGCACAATATTTTGGTTATGCCTAAAATTGTTAGGGATTCCAACCCTGAAGCAGGCAATAGTGAGCAGTGGATACGGACAAATGACTTTATTACAGGAGAACATATGTAACATTAATGACAGGACTAGGGAAATGGAGTATGACATTCCTTCCCCCCAAAAGGCGCATACACCGGGTGCGCCCAAGGGGAGCGAAGGGACGAGACCAGGAACCGACAGGACCTGGGGAAACAAAAGCAAAACATCAATGAGGAACCGGGAACAGGACAGACACACAGAACAGACACAGGGACAAGAAGCAGGACTACAACTGACAAACCACCGGGAACGCAAACAGGCACAGAGGCACTAAGAAAGGAGACACTGGGGGAACACCAACAGGAACAAAAGGACAAGGAGTGAACAAAGGAAAGGAGGGACGAGGAGCAGACACAGAGGGCACTAAAAACAGGAAGTAGGAATTAGTAGAGGACGGGGGGAAGCGGGGAGCCTGAGGGAACCCCAGCGGGTGAGAGGCGGAAGTCACAGAGGCAGCAGGTGATCGTGAGGTTGGAGCCAAAGGGACCTTCGGTGACAGCGAGGCAGGAGCAGGAGGGGATGATGAAGGGGGTGAGGAGGCAGACGCACGGACAGGTGAAGGAGGCGAGGAGGAAGATGAAGGGGACCCTGGCGGAGGGGAGCAGGGAACAGCAGCCACGGACAGACATACATACTTAGGATAGGGCTAGTCCCCAAACTCCCCTATCCAGTGCTGTTGGGTCAAGATCAGAATGCGTGGTATGACCACTCAGTCTGTACTCGCTCTTTCCAGTCTGGTGATTGGGTCCTGCTTTTGTTGCCCAGCTCAGACAACAAGCTGTTGGAGAAATGGCCCTACACTGTGGCCTTCAAGATGGGACAGGTGACGTACAAGGTTCATATGCCAGACCATCGCAAAAAACACCAGGTCTTCCATGTCAACATGCTGAAGAAGTAGAGTGCCAGAGCCACATCCGCAACCAGAGGTGACAGAGATGCTGATGCAGTTGAGGAGGAAAAGGAGTACAGGGAGCAGTACTTGCCAAGCCATGGGGGAGACAGTTAGCTGGACCTAAGTCACCTGCCAGAGAACCAGCAGCAACAACTCTACAGCATCCTGCCGGATGGTGTCTATGTAGAGGGACTGGGATGGACAGAGCTGGTGGAGCACCGGATTGTGCTGAAGGACGAGCAGCCAGTGAGACAACCATCCTACAGGGTGCCAGAGCATCTGCTGGCTGTCCTGAAGGAGGAGCTGGATATGATGCTTCAGCTGGGGGTGATTGAGCCATCCTTCAGTGAGTGGAGCAGCCCTATCATCTTAGTCCCCAAGACGGATGGGGGCCTACGCTTTTACCTTGACTTCCGAAAGGTCAACACTCGGGCAAAGTTTGAACCATATCCCATGCCAAGGGCTGACAATCTGGTGGAGCATCTAGGCAAAGCCAAATTCCTGAGTACACTTAACCTGTGTAAAGGTTATTAGCAGGTGCTACTGGCAGAGGGCAGCAAAGAGCTAACTGCCTTCAAAACACCATTTGGGCACTTTCAGTTTACCATGCTACCCTTTGGCCTACATGGGGTGCCAGCGACTTTCCAGAGGCTGATGGACAGAGTCTGCTGGGAGACAGAGGGCTTTGCTGCTGCCTACCTTGATGACATTGTCATCAGATTTGGAACATCTGCAGCAGGTCCTCTCCTTGGTAAAGGAAGCACATCTCACCATTTACCCAGACAAGTATGCCTTAGCCAAGGAGGAGACCTCATACCTTGGCTTAGTCCTGGGCTGGGGTGTGATCCGCCCTCAGGTGGGAAAGGCGGAAGTCATCATGGCTGCAGAGCACCCTGCCACCAAGAAACAGGTGCGTTATTTCTTAGGGCTGGTAAATTGGTATAGATGCTTCATACAGAATTTTTCAGAGAAGGCTCTGTGCTAACTGAACTGACCCATAAACGCCACCCGAACAAGGTTGAATGTACTGAGGAGTGTGAGGTTGCTTTTAAAGATTTAAAAGACTACCTGTGTTGGGAGCTTGTACTCCTCATTCTGGACATTGAAAGCCCTTTTACTGTTCAGACTGATGCCTCTGAGAGGGGCATGGGGGCAGTCGTTTTGCATGGGAACCATGGACAGCTCCAGCCAGTGGCTTACATCAGCCATAAGCTGCTGCTGAGGGAGTAGAACTATTCCACTGTGGAGAAGGAATGCCTAGCTATCAAGTGGGCATTGGACTCGTTTAAATATTATTTGCTCTTTCGTCTACTCCGCCGCTGACTGTCTTGCCACATTCACATACTGTAATGCAAATACTTGTGTAAATAATGTCCATTGTATGTAGCTTTGCCAGTGAATGTAGGTATGTAGGTGAAGTACCGAATTACATATTGCCTTTCCCTACTGTGGTGTGTTTGTAATCTCCCCCACCCAATGGTGTTTGATATGTGTGTTGGTGACTTCCCTTGTCTGTGCAGCTGCTGGTACCTCTTTGGCAGTTGAGTGTTAACTAAAAAGTGTTAACTGTCATTTGTGCCTGTGGTGTTTATGTAAGGAATAATTGACGACGGGCCGTTGAATTATTAGAAAATAATGCACACCCGAGGTGGTGATGCGGCCA
>JAODKF010000126.1:26609681-26619758 GCA_026779585.1 Mormyrus proboscirostris
GCAGAAATGTAAAGCGCATTGAGACAATGTAATGTTGTGATAACGCGCTATATAAATAAAATTGCATTGCATTGCATATAATATATGTGCACATACGAGGTATTACCTTGGCAACGACGATATACATTTCCAAAGTAATCACTATTTCAAATGGCTTTGAAGCACCTAAGTACTTTTCGAATGTACATTTTAAAACAAATCCTTTCTCAAGAATAACATTATGATGAAAACATCCCTTGAGTGCCCAGCTCTGATACAATGAACAAACTTGATGAATCTGACCATTTTATTGCATTTGGTGACTGATTTACATGATCTGTCAATTTCTTTTTGGTAAGCAGATGATTAATGAATACTGTTATTTATGCAAGTAGCATGTTTAACATTAGAACAGGTAACAACATGCTGTAAAATCCCTCTGAGTTATGGTGTTGTCATATGCTATAATTACACTTTGATCCTTGTTGTTTAGAAAAAGAACCACAGCATTGATTTGCGGGAATTAAAAGGACAGGCCATAAAGTAACCAGTTATCTTGTATTTTTAAGTCACATGACATTTGAATTTCCTTCAGTGACTCATTCTTAAGGTCTTCATCAGCACATGTTGATATGTTTGTCACATCCTTGGCAGGAAGGAAGACACAGAGGCAGGATTAAGGGGAAACGTAGGGACATTGAAATCGAAAGAAACAGGGCAAGAAACGAAAGGGATCAACACATTAAGAGACACATCTGAACATGGACACAGCAGGAAGCGCCATCGCTGACAGAACTGGGGAAGACAAGGCTGGCTGGCACTTATGCACTGGGTTAATGAGGAGATAAACATGAGGCAGCTGGAGTGAGTTAACAAGGGGATAGGAAGAAGAGGAGAGACAAAAACAGAACAGGCATTGGCTCGTTAGAGCCCTACTAGGGAGAAATGGGAGGGGCAGGTAAGCAGAGCGTGACAGTGTTCCACATATTGCAGCACTATATAGGTTTCTGTACATATCTGATTTTTGCTGCATATTTTAAAGTTAATTTATTGGTAAAGATTCATTAAAAAACACAACCGTTCAAAAGTTGGGGGTCTCCTTGCTTTTGAAAAAAAGAAAGTTTTTTGTCCATTAAAATAACATCTGATTGATTAGAAACATTGTAGACATATCAATGACACTTATCATAGTTGGAAATGTCTATTTTTTATGGAATATCTACATAGGTGTACAGAGGCCCATTATCAGCAACAATTAGTCCTGTGTTTCAGTGGAACGTTGTGTTTGCTAATGTATTTTTATCATTTTAAAAGGTTAATTGATCATTAGAAAACCCTTTGGCAATTATGTTAGCACAGATGGAAATTGTTGTGCTGACTTAAGGAATAATACTGGTCTTCTTTGGACTAGTTAAGTATCTGGAGCATCAGCAATTGTAGGTTTGATTGCAAAATGGTCAGAAACAAAGAACTTTCTTCTGAAACTCGTCGATCTATTCTTGCTTTGAGAAATGAAGGCTATTCCATGCGATAAATTGCCAGGAAACTGAAGATCTCATACAATGCTGTGTACTACTTGCTTCATAGAGCAGATCAAACTGGCTCTAATCCCAAAAGAAAGAGGAGAGAGAGGGCCTGGTGCACAACTGAGCAAGAGGATACATATAGTTAAACCCAACATTATTCATACCCCTGACAGATTTAGATTTAAAGTGATTATTATTCAGCCAGTAAGTTTTTTTTTTTTTTCCCCCAGAATGGAAATGACACAGGCATGTCCCAAAAGATGATCAGACAATGTACAAGGGGTATAATTTGTGGGGGGGAAACGATGTTTTATTTGGATTTGAACAAAAAATGGCATGTCCAAAATTATTCATACCCTTCTCAGTAGTCAATGGAATAGCCTTTATTGGCTATTACAGCAATCTTCCACCTTCTTATAAATGCTGACAAGCTTTTTGCATGTCTCCACTGGACTTTGAGACTATGCATCGTTTGCAATGAGCAGTCTTTGAGGCTGGTAGGCTTCCTTATCTTCCTGATCTTTAGCTCCATCCACAGATTCTCTATTGGATTCAAGTCAGGACTCTGTCTGGGCCACTCCAATACATTAACATTATTGTGAGCTAATCATTTCTTAACTACTTTTGTCTGTTTTTGATCATTGTCATGTTGAAATGTCCAATGCTGCCCAGGGCCAAGTTTCCTTGTAGACTTCCTGATGTTTTTTTTGAGAACCTTGATTAATCTTTTCACGGTGCCATTTACTTTCCTCAGATTGCCTGGCCCATTGGCTGAAAAATACCACCAAGGCCTTATGTTCCCTCCACCATGTTTGACTCTGGGGATGGTGTTCTTGGGGATTTTTACACCAAGTTAAAGCCACATCGTTGTTGCTGAACAATTCCATTTTTGTTTTATCTGATCACAAAATAAAAGACAGAGGTCTCATTCTCTGATGAGTTTTTGCAAAGGCCAAGCGTGCTTTCGCGTGCCTTTTTTGGAGAAGTGGTGTCATCCTTGGTCTGCATGCGTGGAACCCAGCAGTATGCAGTATCCATCAGACTGTCTGCCTTGAGATGCAAGCACCAGCATGGCCCAGTTTCATCAGGATGGCCTTGGTGGTGAGCCTTGGATTCTTCCTCACCACTCGCACCATCAGCCTTGCCTGCACAGGGATCACTTTTCTCTTAAAAGGAAAAAACTTCCACGCCCTTTGAGATTTTCCACAGTGTAGAACTTCATTTATTTTATAATAATACTTGGTACTGTGGCCCTTGGAACTTGAAGACATTTTGATATGACCTTATTTCCCTTTCCTGAGCTGCCACAGATCCTCTCTGAGCTTTCATTTTAGCCATGACTTGCCACAGACCAACTGCAAAGAGCTGCTGTTTTGAACTTAAGTTAATTGAAAACAGCTGTTCACAATTAATCAGGGTAATTAGAATGTCCTAGAACATTGTGGACTATTTGCAATCAGTATGAATAATTTCAGGCCTGCCATTTTTCTTAATGTTAATAAAACATAAAAATAATTTTTTTTTTCATTAATATCTCTAGCACATTGTTGTATTATATTTTGACTCATGTCTATGTCCTTTCCAGTCAGAAGAAACATGTGGATGTAATTTTCTAACTTTGTCAATGTCTATATCCTATTTATTTAGCTATATTTCCCATTAAAACTCATTTCATGTGTTTTCATGGAAACAAGGAACAAGGAAAGTGAGGCAAAACCTTTGAACAATATTGTACTTTTTATGCATAAGTAACAGAAATATTATTTCTTTGGTTAAGAAAAATGAGCACACAAGAAGAGTGCAAAATGAGCTCTTCCATGTGAAGATAGTGAGGATGAGCTTCAGTGATAATGACATGGATTTGAGTGTGAGAAGTGAGGTAGAGTGAGACTGAAAGGCATAAGTGACAAATTGGATGACAGGTATTGAAGAACTGTCAACTGGTTGAGATATAGCAAACAGTCAGTATCTATTTCCATATATCCATACATAGTCAACCACAAACCCGCATATACTGGGCACCAGCACTGACTGTGCGGCTGATGTCACTACATAGATGGAAGGCAATCAAACCACCTCTTCACCTTGCACACAATGAGGAGCAATTTCCTACAGGGAAGCCAGGTTATGACAAGCTTTTGAAAATCAGTTCCAAAAGCATTCCATTGACTGAGAAGCTAAACAGCAGATACCATTTAAGCAGAAGAGCCTGCTCAAACAGTAGAATCCCAGGAAGCCCAAACGCTGAGGTGTCATGGTTTTTGTCATAGCAGTTTGTCACTAACTGCCTGGCATGAGTTACGGGAGAGGCTTAGGAGACAGGGATGCAGGTGCGAGTATGTGGGGTTAAGTAAGACAGACATAGAACTAAGGCACGGGGTAACCAGGAACAGGCAAACAACAAGCACAAGGAAAACACAAGGTGCAAGACATGAGGACAGTCAGGGCAGGGCAACTGTCAATTAAGGGAACAGACAGGCGTGAGGGCACTTACCTTTTACAGATGAAGAAGGAATTGTTCAATTTCTCCAGTGGATGTGATACAGCTTGCCATTGTAATCCCTCCCAATTTATTCTACAAATGGTATTTCAACAGCTGATTCACTAGCACAGAACTTGAGCTTGAATTTGAAACACAGCACATAATGGTTTGATACTCAAAGCAGTTAAATGGTTTGACAGACACCCAGTCATTCTCTTGAGCACCTTTGCTGCTGCAAACCCCACAACCACAGCTAAGAGGTGGGAGAAGAAGAGGAATGAAGTCACTACAGCAGGGCTCTTCAACTCTGGACCTCGATTCCAAATCCAGGCCTTGTTTTTAGTTCTTCCACGTGTGTAGTTTAATAATTGCTAATTCTGATTGGCCAGAGGCTTCACGCCTGGCTCACAGGTTAAGGAAGGCTGGAAAATCAGCAGGACTCGGCCCCTGAGGACCGTGAGTTGAATAGCCCTGCATTACAGTGACATGTCCAAAGGTTGTTACTGTCTAATATAAAAAGTATGGATGGAATTGACCTCTTGGATACCTTGATTGTGCTTTACTTTACAAGGATATGGTTGCAGAAATCATACCTTCATATCATACTGTATTCCGCCTTACAGTTGTGCAGGTATGGCTTTTCTCTTGGTGAGATTGCAGAGTTCTAAGGGTGATAGAGTAGCACACCAGTACTGTCTCTGCAGTAAGAACAAGCCACAAGCTTCTTCCAATTGAGCCCAGTGTGTTTGATCGAGAGGGTCCGTTCTAGCTAAAGGCAGAACAGGCAGCTACCAAGGGCTCCCGAATTGCCTGCCTTGCAAAGGAAGCGAAATGATCATCGGTTCTCATGGTGGGCGGCCTGGCAAATAAAGCTTTGCCTATGGCCCCTGAAAAAGTAGAGCCAGCCCCGGTGATTGGGTGTGTCGGACAGAATTGACCAATGATCACACACACATTAACATATAAACCAGCTGCTATGGAGATGAAAGGGAGGTGCACGTACCTTGGCTGTAGAGTCCAAGCCAGCTGCACTAAACATGATATGCATGCATCACTTCTGTTCTGAACTGCTTTTTGGAGATTCATGAGATGCCATGAGCAGGACTGATGCACACAGATACATGTGCAGGGCCGGACCGTGACGCCCAAACGGTTTGCCTTTTCAGAAGATATATAAAGAATATAAATTGTACTGTTTTATTGCAACCTAAACATTGTTACAAAATGAAAAAGAATGTTTGCACAGCTATATATTTGACCTTCATATGTTTCCTCTAATACTGTTACATGACAGTATTGCTTACTTTCATAAAATATTTTCGAAGATTCTGAATTGAAACTGTTTATTTGTTGTTTTGAGTTTATTTTCCCAGGCTATAAATTTTGTTATCAGGAGTGAGGTATTCCAAGCAATTTGAAATGATCTCTAATTTCTTTATGCAGCATGGAATACAATAAATAGTATTGCACTGGTTAAGAGCAGGTCACTGATTCTTGTGAGATGAATGGGAAAGGATGGTTTTGTGCTAGGACTTCAGGCATCAACACCAATAATAAATCCAGAGAAACTGTACCAGGCTCAATCATTGCCAGTGCCGCTTTTGAAAGTGTTCGATGAATGAGCTATCCTTTTCAAAACCTTTATTAGGAGATGTAACAATTTTGTGTCCAGAAGGTGAACCTGAAATTTATTAGCCGGAACAAATTAGTGAGTTGTACAATAAACATGAAAAACCAAAGACATCTACAGGTACACTGAGTTGATATTCTACCATTTTTGTTTCCAAACAGACTCCATAGAGTGATGATTTTGAGAAATATGACATATTTTTTCAAAGAAGCTGAACTTGTGCTTCAAGGAGGAAATCAGTCTCATTATGCCCAGTATGAGATGAGACCAAGTCCATTACCAGAACTGGTTAGCTGAGTCCAAGCCCTGAAAAACAAGTACAATTCTAGACTATGAATCTGAATTCAAAAACATTCTGGCTGAAAATGCAGAAATTAGTGCTACCTTCAAAACCTTTACCACAATACAGGCAAAACATTGCAACATCAGAGGCTAAGGCAGCACAATCTCAGCAATGCATGACCCAGTCAGTCTCGTCAATTCATTTTAAATGTTTCTAACTACTGTCAGATTAGAATTTATCTTTATGATAGATATACTCAGTGTCCAATTAGTGGTAAGGCCATGATTTAATAAGATATTTTTATACTGCATAGCTAAGGGTCTAAGCCAACAATTTAAGTTTACCAGTTAAACTTTATTTCACCAGTTTATTAAAAATTGTTTTTTACTCTGAGATATTATTTTGAATAAAATACCTGATACATATTGAAAACAATAATAATAATAAATGAGCATACCGGCTTCTTAGGGAAAGTCGCTGCATCTGCATCAGTGTGAGGTGAAGTGACGACTTACTGAGCTTTTCTTGCTTGTCTTTCGTGCAGCTGTGACCCAACCTGTCTGCTGTGTTCCCATCTGCTTCTGTCTACCATGGATTCCCATCTCATACCTACCCCTGTCCAGAGTCTTCTGCATGGGACAGACTTCCCCAGTATTACCGATTTCCTGCACTGTGACCCCAATCAAGTGTCTGCTGATTCTGTTTTCACCCTGCTTGCTTTGCCCATGGGTCCGGAGTGTTTTCTGTCATGACAATAATAATAATAATAATAACACAATATAGTCACTATAGATGTTTTTAGATGTAGTTAGTTTCTCAATGTGTACATTTTAGTTGGAGTCTATCCTGATGTGTTAAAACTATACAAACAAAAAACTTCACTAAGTAATATCATTACTGAATAGTAGCTCTACTACTCAATAGAGTAGTTAAATTTGGAACACTCACAAAGGATTATAGACATTTATAAAAGTCTACCAATCCCTATTGAATCGTGAAGACTTGGGATGTATTGTAAGAAATCTGGAACACATACAACAAAATGAAAATGGCAAATTATAATTAAAAGTTGTAAAAATGGTATGGTAAAAATATACATTTTAGTCATCTGGTCAGTTTTTTTATGGTAAATAAAAGTGCCTGTTTTATGGATTTTCTGAGGGTAAAAGTACAATGCAAAATAAAACTGAATAGAGATTTATATGCCTCACTATACGCGAATTACATTTATGAAGCATAACTATTGTACATAAATATTGTATATACAATATCTTTTACACATCCCATAATGAAGACATCATCCTAAGGAATCCTGCAGACGAATGTATTTTGACTTTCAAATCCTGTAGTTTCATGACTAAAATTTATACACAATTTCATTCTTTATGGTCAATGGCTCATTTGAACTGTGTGACCTTTAATATACTCCAAAAATGTTTTTCCCCCTGCCATTCACAACATGCAATATCCCACCAATATTTCTTTTTATGCCTTCCCCCTGTTGGCCAGTGAATGCGAGCTCCTTCAGCACTGCCTTGGACTTTTCTCTAAGCTCTAAGTACACCCTTTGTTACTGCTTCTAAAAAGGGTGAATGCCTTTTATTCTTTCGCTGACTCAAGAAGAATAGCTTAGAGCACAAAGGATCTGTTGTCCAAAGGAAACTTCATTCTGTATGTGTCTGCTGTCCCTTCCCTCCCTCTGTGCAAAAAGCCTCATTGATACAGTAGATCTGTCTAATGTAGTCCTTGTCTTCCTCCTCACTACAACGTGGCCTCCACAGGAGATAAATGGCAAAGCCCACATGCAGTATGTAACTGAGAAAGAGTGTGAAGACAAAACATAACAGTCCCAAGTAAATTTAAAACATATAAATAAAGATGTTGAAGGCTAAGGCAGCACAACCTCAGCTATACATGACCCGATCAGTCTCATCTAGGGGCGGAGTCAATCCAGGACGTGAAGTCCCATGGATCACAATTGATGAACAGTGCGCTGCTGCACCGACATAGCCAGGAAAGCATCCTCAACACCCGATTTGATAACAGAACACCAAGGTGCAGACATTGATGCAATACGGTAACATTAACCGATTTGTAGTACTGTAAGCAGTTTAATGTAGAAATTTATTTCTTCTTATGAACTCCAATCACGCACCAATCGTATCGCTGTGCAAAAGATACGAGCTTGAACACCCAGTTGATATCTTCTGCGCAATGAAATGATTGGTGCGTGGAGTTTCGTAAAATAGTTCCTACATTAAACTGCTCACTACCAGGTCATGATTTCTGGTGAGAGACATTTCTGTTGAATTCTTCAAATGTATTTTTGATGCTTTAAACACTGCAGAATGAACGTCATTCAGTCCCATTATATTTCAGAGAAGACCGACATTTCTACAGTCAATATCTCCAAAATTAGGTAACTCAAAGCAGAACAACCTAGATGTACTGTATAGCTCTAAAGCCCCTCTAAAACACATTTTTTTCAGTTTTGGGGTGAACTGCCCCTTTAAGACATTTTCAGTCAGAATTTTATATTCCAATGTATTTTTTTTATTTTACTTTTTTTGACGTCTGGATGCTACCAGCCGTAACACAGATGCGTCAATCATGGGGCAGGGTGGAGTAAGAGGACCCAAAAAAATTCTGCACGGTGCACATAACTGTATGACTGTTTGAAAAGTACATCGTTACACTACACTACACTACACTACACTACACACACACACACACACACACACACACACACACACACTAGCAGTTCAATAAACCCCAGAAAACACGTACCATCCTTACACCATCACATGATAGTGACTCTCTGAGCCTGATTTCAACAGAGCCAATTATGTTTACCAACATAAAGCTTTTTGCTACCTTCTTGGAATATTATGGGAAAGTTGTCAACTTGAAGTCCACCACACACAATGCAAACAAACAAGCTTGCATTACTTTAGTGAGCTCGCGCTTACCCAGGCAACCAATCAAGTGGATTTGTGAGGATTTGAGACTAGAATGTGACATGATGAAATGTGAATGTGAAAATATGCTGGGCTGAACTATGTATTAGTATTTTAAAATGAAAATAAATTTAGAACATAATAATTAAAATTAAGCCTTAATCTTCACTGAGGGGATGAGGTAGGCTGTGTGGATGGTACTCCCCCCGTGGTACCAGGCATGCCCCGTGGTACCGGGACAGATGAGTCGAAGGTAGAGTTATCGGGGAACAATTCCGGTGGTCATGTTTGGTGACAAAAATATATTATTTGAGAAAAACTTGATTCCAAGGCACGAGCTAAAACAACAAACAAAACAGAGGACCTAACTAACTGACTAACCATAGGGTAACCATACCTAAGTCTACCTTAAACCCAAAAGAAAACTGAAACCAAAAGAAGAATGCTACCCTAACTCTGTAACTCAGTGTTTCATAAACCAGTCCTTGGAGACCCCAGATGGTCCACGTTTTTACTTTCTTCCAATTCTGTGAGAGTTGAGAGGGAGCAAAAATGCAGACTGTCTGGGGGTCTGGGATGAGAAACACTGCTCTAACTAAAAAAAAAAAAAACATATACACACAAAATAAATGGCAGTGACTCTCTACAACTTGTACATGGAGTATTTACCCAATATATACCCAGCAACTAAGCCACATTGGGATGCGAAAGACTCAAGAATCAAGAGTTCTTTACTATCAACACATTCATGCACAAGTACATAGTGCATTGAAATACAATTTCTCCGGGGTCCCCTCTGATGCTACACATAAATACAAATACAAAAAAATGTATGATATTCAGAACACAAAACAGTTTACAGTAATACAATGAAAATAATATACATATAAATAGTGTTCAAAACTGTTTTTGATTTTGTGTGTGTGTGCAGTGTGGTGCAAATGGGCAGTGCAGTGTGAATAAAGAATGTGCAGGTGTTATAAGGCAAAGACAACAAACAGCAGTATCATTGGAGGATAATGGGGAGGGGGGGTCTGATGGGAGTAGTGGTAATCTTTGAGGTTGGGGAGTTGACTAGTGGGGGCAGTGATGATCCTTGGGGAACAGTAGGTTATTGAGGAGCCTGACTGTCTGGGGGAAGAAGGTCTTAGAGGAATGTCATACAAGGAAAGGTTAGTTGAGCTAAATCTGTTCAGCCTCAAGCAAAGGAGACTGAGGGG
>JAODKF010000126.1:26619858-26666659 GCA_026779585.1 Mormyrus proboscirostris
AGATAAGATTTTAACAACTCTGAGCTATTAGTTAAGTTCTCCCCAAGCGAGCTTGATGGGCCGAATGGCCTCCTCTCCTTTGTATAGTTCTTATGTTCTTAAGCCATTGTTGAAGTGACAGTATAGATGCCCTGAAACCTTCAGCAAGATGGCAGGGGGTCCAGTAGTCGATGGGATGGGTGGGAGTGGTCTGTCACCATGCTGTTTGCAAGGCAGATGAAATTATTATTGTACAGTTTTGTGATGGGTCGATGAGGAACCCCAATGATCCTCTCTGCCATCCTCAGTATCCAGTGCAGAGACTTGTGGTTAGAGACGTTGCAGTTCCTTAACCAGACACTGAGCAGCAGCAGAAGATGCTCTTAATAGTTACTTGGTAGAACATGGTAAGGATAGGGGTGACGTCCTTGGTAACAAAGGTGGTGTGTATGGTCTACGACAGGGCGTCTGCCATGTGCTACAAGAAACTTCACACTGCTGACTATCTCAACAGTAGAAATGAGTGTGTTCAAGGGAGAGCATGCAGCAGGGTTGAAATGCACACCTTGAAATGCAAACACAACTTTGGCATGCAGGAGAAAGCAATCAACGCAATATATTGTTTCACAGTGTATAGCAAGCATAAACTATGCCATGTGGAATTGCAATGAACAAGAAGCGTTGCTTTCAGTGAATATTGTGAAGAGAATGTAACACAATGAAAAGCAAAACCATAATTTTATTGATTTGTATTTTGTTCAACTACCATCCAAAAAAACAATTACAAAGGTTTCCATCACACACAGTTTAACGATGGAATTGTGCAACATCACACCGAAATACAATGACCATCTTTGCTCTGCTGTGTTGGTTTATTTTTATTTCATTTTTGAAAAGTACGTTCTGAAATCATGCTACCAGGAAATGTAATCACTGTCCAGTCACAGCTTTCTAGCAAGCAGGGGGTGCGGTCTCGAAAAGCGGCCTGAGACAATCGCTTAAGATCTAATATATGAGGCGACATCCGTTACACAACAGGCTGCAAACACAGCCACTACACCCCAGCTGTGCCCCTGTTAATATGCTTCCACCTCACTTCGGAATGTCTTTAGGGCTCTTTTCCACCGCACCAGACACTGTACTCCCCACACGCATCAATGACCCTTGGACACCTATGACCCTGTCGCTGGTTCCTTGGTTGGTCTACCTTGGATCACTTTTAGTAGTTGTTGACTACTTCATACCAAGAGCACCTCACAAGATTTTGAAGATACTCTTCAAATTTTGGAGACACTCTTACCCAGTCTTCTAGCCATCACAATTTGGCCCTTGTGAAAGTTGATCGTAATGTTTGCCCGTTTTTCTGCTTCCCAGGCAGGAAGGGGTAGAGTAACTTGTTTATCGACATTCCTTGTGTGCTTACTATCATGCCCTTGTGGGTTATATCAGAAAAAGAAACTAAACACCAAAATCTGTAAACACAAATGTACCATTATGAAGAGAAATGAGTTGTCATCAGTAGCCAGACATTTTAATGCTGTGCTTCATGATAGTAATTCCTTACAATTTACAGGTGTAGAGAAAATCAACCCGTCCCCCAGAGGTGGGGATCAAGATAACCGTCTTTGATGGCAGGCTTAGTATATTTTTGCCCTAAATACAGTAGCGTTGAATGGGATGAATACAGACTTTTCCCTTTTACCTGTTTTTTGTGATATGTCACATGGTATACATATCAGTTACTTATGCTATATTTTGTATTTTATGACAGTCATCTAATGCAATACCACTTATTTGGGGTGTGGTCTGGTGATGGCTATGTTACTTGCTGTGTAATCACTGGTTGTCCAGCAGAGATGTGTCTTTTTATACTGTCTGTAGCAGACTGAAGAAACCAAAACACGTCTGTGCGGAGACGTTGCATAAAATCGTATTAAGTGCAACCACTTCCTGTCATATTTGATTGCTTCTAACACATCTGACACATTCTGACTGTTCATTTGCTTAATATATAACAACTCCCTTGACAGGTGCCATTTTCACTTTACCTGTCCATGATTTTAATGTTTTTATATATATAATATATATTAAAATATGCCAAGTCAGTAAAGACTCAAGGTTTGTACTAGTGTTTCCTGAATGACCTATTTATATAAGGATTAAGGGTAAAACCAAGTCAGAGAAACAAAACCAATAATACCCAGCCATGTTTAAAAAGTAATAATCTAAGATTATGTTTATTATAGGGCATGAGGAACAAATTAATGGCTTCAACTTTTGCATGCATGAGTTTCACCATGCCTTGGCAACTGACAAAGGCAGGTTCATGAACCTTTAAAAATACAATATCCAGCACCCAAATATTTTTTTTTTATAAGTATCACTGTAAATTACAATGTAATCCAAATACACTTCACAATGAAATGTATTACCCAACTGGAGTTATATAATGGGCATGGACATAAAGTGCAGACTCTCAGATTTAATTTTAGGGTATCCACAATCAAATTGGATGAAGGGTTTAGGAGTTTCAGCTCATTAACATGTGCCACCCTCTTTTTAAAGTTTCGTTCTTTCATTATCAATTAAGCAAATAAAAGGCCTGAAGTTGATTTGAGGTGTCTTGTTTGCATTTGGAAGATTGAGGTGTGAACATACAACATGCTGGTGAAACAGGCCATCCTTAGGCTGCGAAAACAGAAAAAAACTATTTGAGAAATTGCCATAACATTAGGAGCGGCAAAATCCACAGTTCGGTACATCCTGAGAAAGAAAGAAAGCATTGGTGAACTCAGCAACGCAAAAGGGCCTGGACGTCCACGGACGACAACAGTGGTGGATGATCCATGGTGAAGAGAAACCCTTTCTTAACAGCCAACCAAGTGAACAACACTCTCAAGTCTACCATAACGAGAAGACTGCATGAAAGCAGATACAAAGGATTCACTGCAAGATGTAAGCCACTCATAAGCCTTAAGAATAGAAAGGCTAGATTTGACTTTGTAAAAAAACATCTAAAAAAGCCAACATAGTTTTGGAACAGCATTCTTTGGACAGATGAAACCAAGATCAACCTGTATCAGAATGACTGAAAGAAAAAAGTATGGAGAAGGGCTGGAATAATGTCCAAATGATCCAAAGAACACCACACCATCTGTAAAACATGGTAAAACATCTGTAAACTACAGACAAAAAGACCCTCAAACAAACAGCAACTGAAAGCTGCTGCAGTAAAGGCCTGGCAGAGCATTGAAAATGAGGAAACCCAGCGTCTGGTCATGTCCATGAGTTCAAGACTTCAGGCAGTCATTGCCTGCTAAGGGTTTTTAACTAAATATTAGAATTGAACATTTCATTTGCAGTTATATTAATTTGTCCAATTACTTATGAGCCACTGAAAGGATGGGATTGTGTAGAAAAATTACTTTAGTTCCCCACATTTTTTTTGCGATGCTTTTGTTCTACCCACTGAATTAAAGTTGAAGTGTCTGCACTTCAACTGCATCTGACTTGTTTCTTCTAAAATTGATTGTGGCAATGTACAGAACTTAGAAATTGAAAAACTTTGTCTCTGTCCAAATATTTATGGTCATGAATGTATAATATAAGACAATTCACTCTTCAGAAAAAAATGTGGACTTCAAAAGGTCCAATTTCCTAAATACCTAAGCTATGGTTTTGAGCTTTAATATTTAATATGGCAGCACTAGGCGGACCAAGGCATCGCGAGATCAGAGAAGGATGAGGAGACGTGTATGCCGGAACAGAACACACTCTTCATTATAGTCCAGAACTGGACTGCAAAAAGCACTCAGCGAGCATCAACCAGAATGTGATAGGGAAACACACAGAGGTCAGATGCCAAACTGTAAGGTACACACATGGTGGCAAAGCTACGGACATGCGAGGATCAGATGGAGTTCAAATAAGACAGAGGCAACATACACGCTACAACCGGGAAATACAGTCATAAACACCAACGATATCACAAGGGCTATTTACAAAACACATGCAGGGGCTGTTTACAATTGCCTATGAGCATGCTGGGATATGCCCACTGGCACTACAATATTATTTTTAATATCTCCTCTTCAGTACAAACTTTGCCTCAAAAAAGGTGTTTGTTTCATTGGTTGGCTGCGTCCAGGTGTGATAGGTCAGAACAATGAGCCCACAGTGTCCACTCACATTTGCTTTTGTACAGCAGTCAGTCTCAAGGACAGACCGATGTATAGCATTTGTCAATGAGCACAAGGTCTTAACAGGATAAGGCTTCAAACTGTAGTAGTAAAGTAGGAATATCAATGAAAGTATTGAGGTAGAATCAGTAGTAGTAACATTGGTAGTACTGTAAAGCAACAGGAGAGGCTTGTAATTTATGTACATCCTAGGAAGCACGGTGTGGTTTAATAACTAAACAAAAAAATAATGCAGTGAAATTTGAATTTGCATAAATAGTTAAAGGGATGGTGATCAGAAGATGACTGTTTTAAGATCAGAAGATCATCAGTTCAATCCCCAACCTTGCCAGAATAGTTGCATGACTGTGGGCCCCTGAGCATGGCCCTCAACCTCTCCCATCAGCATCAGGGGCCCCACTCAAAGGATGGGGTAGGCAATGATGAGCGTTCCAGGGTACCTGTACTCATATTTGTGCAAATGACAAATAAAGGATTTAATGATCAAAACAATCAACTGCTGCACTTGCAATGGCAAACTGGGAACCAATGAAATAATAATTATGATAACAATGAAAATAATACCATCTATCCCTTCATATCAGTCATGTCATTTAATTTCAAAACAGGACTCAGCTGCTGGAGATCATTGATCTTAAGTTGCTTCTAAACTATTTTATTCTTACTTCAGCTTTCAGACAATGACATATCTCAGCTCCAACTCCACAATAACAAATGGTCATCTTACTTTAATGTATGGAGTCCTTTGCAAGCTGTTTCCATAATACCCTTGACAGAAAATACATTCATTTGTCTTTATCATTTTCACTGTTAAATCTGTTCTTCTCCTACATACTGTACTGACCTACGTAATTGATATTGGTAATGAGAAGATTGCAATAAACAATTTGCAAGATTAATCAATGGTGGATGTCAGGAATGAAAGTGGGGACCTGTTCATGAAGCTGCGCTGTCAGTTAACCCTCCTTGCAAGTAGATGTCGGAAATCATCCAACATCCTGCAGGATTTTTCTTAAATTTTCGTTTATTCTTATTAATTAGATGGCTTAGTGAGCCTCAGTAATTATTATTGTCTTTGAATTTACGTGCGCAGAGCTTTGTTTACTAATTCAGAACCGAAAACATCTGTTTATCAGTGTTTTCCATTTGAGAGTGGATGTTGGTGAATTACATAATTAGCGTATCAATAAAATTAGCCCAGTGACAGAAATATTTTCAATGTCAATAACAATCATAAAATCAACCTTAGTCAGATTTCTCAGTTCTTGCTGAATTCTGACCAGATTTTTGGACGCACAAAGGTCTTGAATTTGAATCACATAAAAGAAAGCTGTAGGCAGATATAGTTAGTCATTAAAGAATCTATTAAAGAAGTATAGTGCATTAAAGAAGTATAGTGCTTACTGCCTAAATGCTGCTGTTGTCTGCCTTCTGATTAATATGCTTTTTTTTGTAGCTGGTTGCAAATTCTCAGTTTTATATGTCTAAAGATGCATTCTATGTGTCTCTGCAGGTTACATATTTTGCATACGCAGTAGGGCAAATGTTTTGAATTCCACAGTAAGCGTGCCAATGCTGAAGCCTGCCACTGTGGAGACCACTCGGCTTGCTTTGCGCCCTGCGGCTACCTTTGAGCTCATTACTGGGGAAAGGGAAAAAAAAAAAACCTGTGCTGGTGAATTATTTATAGCATTATGGTCTAGGCACAGCAAACGGTGTGTTAATGTGCTACAGAGGAAGGAGTTGTCCTGTCCAGTTCTAATCCAGCTGCCCTCTAAGTGGACTACAGAGACTTGATATCTACAGTAGGAAGCTCTGTCTTTTTGAACAGGAGTTACAGTGGGACGCCTCACTGATCCTCTATCCAGGAGTGTAGGCGGATGGTGACAGGAATTGCTTCTCTCCCCTGCATACCACCCCTACACACACATTATACACACCAGCCAGCCTCGCCGGCTGTTTTTATCTTTCAAAGTCCTGCCCCAATATATTAAAATGCTGCAGCCCAGGCACCTGTAGTCCTGCACTGCACAAGGACGTTCCATTCCATTCTATATCGTGTTGGAGGGTGGAGAAATCCCTCAGCAGTTCTGGAGTGGGATGTGGGGCAGAGGTGGAGCAGGGATCACCAACCTTTTTCAAGTGCTACTTTGAAAAAATGAAAGTGGTTGTGTGCAACTGATATTTTATATTTATTCATTTATTGTATTAAATTCTTCGCATATTACAAAATCTTAGACTGCAAATGAGGCAGACGTGTTTATTGTACAAAAAAAGAACTAACTTGCCCTTTCCGCATGAAAATAACATTTTCTTTTGTTTCTTTCTGTGGCTGTTTTCTCCCATGATGATGTTTTAAGTATAACTAACTGTTAATTTGTATTATTCACAGATGATATCCCATTGGTCATTATCCGTGTGAAAGGGAAGGGATATTTGTGTATTTGGTTGGATTAATTCAGGGTTGTTGAGCACAATTTGTTTGTCACATTTTCTTTGTACTGCTTTTTCTGCCAGGTGTTTTAGAAATGTTTGAAATGAGACTGCTCTAGAGCAAACATAAGTGCAGTTCCGAAAAACATTGAAGTCCTTTTCCCCCAAAGGTTGGAAATAGATGTTAACACTGCATTCACTATAGACTAGGCGTTGAAAGGTTTGAGTTCAACAAGGAGCCATTTAGGATGCACACCCACCGCATTCATTCTGCTGGTCCTGCTGGTCAAGGTGCCTCTCGTTCTCGTCACGCTGCTAATGAGGGATTCCTCCCTGTATCTCTATTGTGAGGTGGGGAGAGGGGGGACTTTACTGCGTGTTAAACCAAGGTTAACACGCTCTGCATTTCAGTGTCATAAAAGAGACAGACTACTGTAAATGGAGAACAGAAGTCAAAAGCTTCCAAGGCACTAAATAATCTGTGAAAATCAACAGCTCCCTCATTAGTTAAACAATAGGCTTCCGAGCACACAGCCTGCCTTCCCGTACTCCCACAGTTTGTGTTCTTCCCGCCTCTGCTTTCCAAGTGCCGTGAGAGATGTGCTGTGATAAAGATGACCTGAAGATAAAAGACGGCTCTGCCTTTGACTCTCACTTTGGCACTGACCATTGTTTGTGACTCAAATTCTCCTTGCAGGACTTTCTTATTTTGCCTTGATTGTGACGGAACCATTGCTGAAGCTTTGAATGTTACATTTTAATGCAAACTAAGGAAAACCAGTATAATACACGCACATACATACACACACACACACACACACACACACACACACACACACACACAATCCTAGAATTTAGAGCAAAAATTAAACATTCACTTACTGTCTGTCAGTAGAGCTGATGTTCCCTGCTTTATTTTGTTTATTTAAAGATCACCAGAAGGAGGCATGCAAATGACACAAAATTGTCATTTGCAGTATTTCTTTCATTTTACTGAAGGATTATGCCTTAAAATCTTCAGATCTTTCATGTTGTTAAGTGTACTTTCAGTGTTTCCTAGGCTTTTGTTTTTAGAGCCATTTGTCATATAGGTTTTAGATGGTGTGGCAAAAATGGTGGATGTCAGGATTGTGAATGACAGGATGTCAGGTGGATGTCACTAGTGTGAGTTGGCCAACTTGTGCCCGTTGATTCTGTTTTGTATATGCTTCTTAATTGTTTTCTTATGTTTCTGTCTTTCAGTATGGATCCTTGATTTGTACCTGCGTTAGCCTGTATCTAGTTTATTGTAATGTTGTGTCACTCTTGTACCTAGCGTTTCATAGTCGTTGAGTTGCTATTGTTTGGGTTATTGTCAATGCCGCACACCTGTTCCTTCTCTAGTCTTCGTTACTTGTGGATACGTGTGCCTGCCCTTGCCCTGCTACTCTCTTGGTCAGTGTGTGCTTTTTGCCAGCGTGTAGATGGTATAGGTGTTGTGTTACCTGCCCATATATGTGTTTCTTGTTTGTGATTCCTTTGCTCTTCTTTGTGTTTAGTCCCAACCCTTGTTTGCTCTTGTTTTGCCTACCTGGCTTTGTTTTGACCCCTCGTGGTCCCTTTTGTTTCTGATTCCTTTTGAATTCAGTTTACAATAAAATCCCTTTGCTTTCTGTAAGCTGCTCAGTGGATCGCCATTCCCTCCTGCCATGCCGTGACAGGAACACAAAACTAGATAAAATGTTTTTAAATCTTTCAGATGTAATGCATGTATAAATCCACAATAAACTATCAATTTCTATGTTTTTTTCTCTGTAACTCCTGCCTTGGATTTAATTAAGTAATTCTGTTTTTTACAAAAAAAATGGTAATACAACAAACCTGATTAACTACCGCAGAGGCAAACAGAATGAAGTCTGTCTTCAAGCTAATTTTAAAAATGAAAGAAGACTGATATGTTACAGAAATGAGTTTGTGTGAATGACCCATATAATCGTCTTTGTCTTAATCCTAAATAATTTATTGTTTGTTGCTATATATTTTATACAATCCTATATTTGATATTAATTTTCTTAATTTACAAAATCACTGCAAATAAGATACACAAAATACATCCAAGATGTAAATTCTTACACAAAAATATCATTATTTGAGAACTTTTTAGGAATCAGAATCAGCTAAGCAAGTGCTAATGATTGCAAGTAATGCTTTTTATGGGGGAAAGATTATGCGCTTTACCTTCTAAACAGCCTCAAATTTCCTTCATTAGAATACATACTCAAATCTGAAATATGAACAACATAGCCTGGAAGTATTACATATAAAAATACAGACCTTTTTTGTTCGCAAGCGACTTCCTGAAAGTGCAAGATGCCCTATGGAATAAGTTTAATTCTGTGGAAACCCATCCGTTATTTCCCTGTTGAGATGGATTACTCTATGACTGCCGGTGTTTGACATTTACTCTATGCATTTCATTATTTGAACTGATCTGTAAATTAACGGAATAACACACTTGTGATATGCCACGTAAGCTGGTGGAATTCACCTGAGCATGGGCCCTGAGTGCATCTCACCTGACCTTTCAGAGCTGCATTACTTAACATATACAAATCCCATGCATACACCTCGTGGAGACAAGGAAATTGTATTGACAGTGACATATGGTGCATCGTGGATCGCGTGCATTATTGAAGGCTTAAAAATGGACTGGCTTTTTTCAGCTGAGGCTCTGTTTGAACTTTTGTTCTATATTGTTCTGGGAATAAGAAATTGCAGTGTGGCCCCTGCTTAATTATTGCCACGTGGCAAGATATCATCACTGTTCAAGCTGAAACAATTCCTGATTAATTTACATTGATTAATTATTAAAGGTAATGAATGATCGGATCAGCCCTCTCGAATTAGGATTTTATTTAGTAGGTTTAGATAAAAATGAATAAATAAATGTATTAGAATACATAACAGGCAACAGAAATAATGAGCGGT
Source organism: Mormyrus proboscirostris (assembly GCA_026779585.1). Classification (NCBI taxonomy): domain Eukaryota; kingdom Metazoa; phylum Chordata; class Actinopteri; order Osteoglossiformes; family Mormyridae; genus Mormyrus; species Mormyrus proboscirostris. The sequence continues at coordinate 26,629,437 of JAODKF010000126.1, forward strand.
CAAGGTCAACCACAGAGCTGCTTATTCATTAATCGCAGATGCATTCTGGGGGCTTTTTCATACTGAGCTAAACTGTGCAGTGAGTGTTTGTGCTCTCAGTTTCTCCTCCAGCTCCAGCAATCCACTGCATACAGTAGATAAGGCACACCAGACAAATGGCACACGTAGGAAATTTGTACAACTAAAACATTCAGGTTTTCTGCTACTAACATTACTTACAAAGAGGTGAAACATGTATTAAAGGTAGACAGACATCTAAATAAAGGGACAGGTTTGTGTTAAATGCTGAGAGATAGGAAATATTTTTTATTTGTATACTATGAATATACAAATATCAAGATGCCTTGATATTTATCAGAAAAATGTCACCCAGGGACAAAAAAGTAATTTAATAATTAACAAGAGTTTACAAGAACAGCAAAGAAAATAAATTATGGTGGAAAAAAGGACAATGGGACGACATTAACAATCAGGTCTGCCAGTGACTAACGAGCTGACCCCACAATGTTTTAATTAGCAGGCTGGTGGACGGCAGAGTGATTAATGAATACAATTTTATTTAAGCTTTGTGTTGAATTAATAACAAATTGACATTTAATGAAAATTACTTACCACCATCACAACTAAAACCATTTTCGCCAATAAAATAGTGGGTATTATATTAAGCAGTACTTAGAGTTACAGCCTGGCCACTTTATTTAGTTTTTAATTCAATTTAAAGTTCCAAATTGGTAAGGAAATGGATAAACACACATATTGAACATGACAATATTGTGGCTTATTTATTTGTTTACATTCTACTACTGGCCCTAATTAACCTCCTCAAAGTGTTATAACACAATTGCCTACATTTCAGCTACGGTATGCATACAATAATATTGTACTGCTTCTCTAAATTGTTGAAGTTTAATTTTATTGGAGCAGCCTAGATGTAGTCTCCTGATTTTTGCCTACTGAAACAAACAAATAAATAAAAAGAATGAATGAATGCAAAGAACAGCTCTTAATCATTTGCCCTGAGAAAATACATACTTCAGCGTTTCATTTTAATGCTATAATTAGTTTAATACTGTAATTAGTTTTCATAGCAAATACTGTTTTTGTCCCAAGTTTCCAGATATTTCAAATAGCTGTCCAGGGGCAATTCATTCATGTGGGGTGCTGGCCCCTTCCAAATACCTAAAGTATATATTTAAACATAAATAAATGAAAATGCATATGCTAAATAATTCTGAAATTTAATTTGTTTACTTATACAATGTGCCTGGTAGTGTTCTAACCAAACATTGGTTCTAAATTGTACTTGGTTAATTTCTGTGTGAATACATATACTTCCTAGGTAAAGGGCGCCCACCAAATGAGAGCCTATTAGTGATGTGTTTTGCAAAAAAAGTTCATTATACTGGTGTTATGCTGCACTAATAAAAGGTTTTCCAATATAAACTGTTGCAGCAATGTTATTTAAATAACACATTTCTCACAGAGGGTAAATTCAGTAAGCAGTAAATAAGTAGTAGACTGAATTCACTGACAAAGTGACATCACATTGTATGTTTACAATGCAGATTATACATTAGGTTTGACAAAGTAATTTAGCTCTACTAACCCCAGGACCATCTTGCGAAATGAAATTATACTGGTGGGATGTCTGCATCTGAGTCTGAACCAAATATTGCCCTATCATTATTGTAGTAATTGTTTCGCATTTCGACTTAGTAACCCCTGCCCCTTAAGAAAGAAAAGACAAAAAAATAATGAGCCAGATCTTGGAAGAGAATGGAGCCATAAAATCCTGCTCCCTTCAAAGAGCCGTTATTCCCATTGTCACCACAGGATAGGAGTCAACCGTGCATGTGAGTCACAAAACACGCCAGCCTTCGAAAGCCAAATGTGGATACCAGCTATGGTAATGCATTTGTTAATTGTACATAATCAATGGTTAATTAAATTTATTGGGTTTGGAAAAAAAAATACTCTCCTTAAGTGACCAAAAGTAATGAATAGTGCACTGGTCTGTAATGAAGTATTATAAGTGATTAAAATGAGACCAGATTTTTGATAATTTCTTACTCTAAAAAATGTCCTCTGTCTTGGGTTCCTTCACAACTTGCACATTATGTCTTCTACACTGGTGTTGTTCAGGTCTCACTTGCTAATAACACATTCACCCATATTCAGACGATGGCTCTTATGAGTATCGCACCACCTCAGCATTACTCATGAGCGAGATAACATACTTTGTATGCTATGCTTTATTGGTATCCAGGGGTGAAATTACATTTATGCAGCAGGTCTGAGCACATACAGCATCCATTTCCCAACCACTTATCCCAGTCAGGATTGGGGGGGGGGGGTACTGTCTATCCCAGGCAGCACAGACCACAAATCTCACATTGATTTGTGACATACACAAACTCACAACGTGCACATGTACAGAGAAACACTTTGCCAGCTGCTCCCTACACTGTGCTTGGAAAAAGGAAACAAAGACCTAGTATGAAAAACAGAATAAAAATATGAAATATAACAATGTACATAAGGCAGGGGGACACACTGGAGTCCATCTGAAGGCATATACATGCACTCACTCACACACAACTTGGTGATGCCAATCAGCCTAAACGCATGCTTGTGGACTGAAAGAGGAAACACAGGGAAAACAAGTAAAACCTGAGTACACTAAGGGGAGAAGGATTGAAACCCCCCAACCCTGCCTGTGTAAAGCAACACAATCAATTCCCATCAATACAATGTAGTAAATATAAAAAGCATATTCATAACTGTATAGAATTTACAAAAATGAATTGGATTAAAAGTAATCAAAAACAGAAGAAATATGAGGTCAAAACCCAGGGAGTACAGGGAGCTACGTAGGCGGATTGTAGTTGGCAGGAAAGAACCCCGGATGCACTTCATGGGTGACCATGGTTCTATCAGCCGCTGGCTAATGGTATTCCAAGACATAATGGTGGTGGGATTTTCCTCATTTCTGCATAGCAACCACCTCCAGAGTGTCTAGAGATAGACTTATCACTCATTCAGTCTTTTAATGAGCTTATTCTGCTGATGTTCTTCACCATAGTTGATACCACCACGGCAAGAAAAATGGCACTGCATCCCACTAAGTGGTACAATGTGGCTAACAGTCTATAGCAGACATTAAAGGACTTGGTTGGAACTAGATGCTGTTGGCATGACAACAATGTATTCCCAGGACTGCCCCGTCACCCCTCACCCTCATCTAATTACACTAGCCCCCCTACAATAGGCTGGGGGGAGGGTTCAGCGACGATACATTTTCCTGAATGAAAATACCGCAGAATATCGAAAATATTACCATAATACTGCCTATGTTACGGTGCCGGCTGCAGACGTGGGGAAGCAGGTGAGTCCAGCACAGACGTAGGGCGAAACGGGAGTTTATTGCAAAGCACACAAACCAACACTATAGACATTAATGACAGATCTGACAGGACTGAACTTAGACGTGGACTAAATACAGAAGACAAGCTGGCAGTAACAAGGAACAGGTGAAAGCAATCAGGTAGGAACACGAGGTAACAAGGTGGGCGTGGCACACACGAGGATCGGACTGAGCTGAGCGTGACAGCCTAAGCTTACCCAATAGACTGTCTTCAGTTCTCCAAAAATCTTACAATATATTAGGGGAAGTGGCAAATAAGGGTTGGCAAGATGTGCAATTCATAAATCTTTTTAAAAACTTGTTTTTTAAAGAATGCATTAGGGTTGTTAAAATGTACATTTTGTATTCATGTTGGTTTCATGTAATTTGAAACGACATTCACACCATTTTTAGGCACCTGAAAATGTCAAACAGTGTAAGCACAAAAAATGAGAAATATTACATATTTTATCCATCCAGAGTGAAAGTGCACTGATACAAGTAATTACTCTATTTTAAAATAACACATCAAAACAGATATTAGGATTATCTTTTAAATTACAATATTATTTATTTTTACATTATATTTGAGCAGAAGATTTGCTCCTGTGTTTTCTAAATAAAGTTAATAAAGAAAATATGCAAAAATTGTTAAAATAAATAAATAATTGTATTACAATAGAGGACTACATTACATTATTCCACATAAATGTTCCTGTATATTATCATATTGTTCTGAAAAATGCTGGTTAAGCCAATTGACACATACCAGTTACAGCATTTAACCATGCCAAAGGCCATTGTTTGTTGAAGAAATTGACACTGAAAATCAAGTGTGACAATCAACACGGTCAACTGAACTTTGTGTTTAATTTCACTTCGATGTAGAAAAAAACATCTGCCAACAAGAACCGTGAATTATTCTCTTCTATTGTGATTTCATCCATCCATCCATCCATGCAGCCATCCATCCATCCATCCATCCATCCATTTTCTGCAGCTTATCTGGAGCCAGGTTGTGGGGGCAGCAATATGAAGAGGGATGCACAGACCTCCCTCTCCCCAGTGACCTCCTCCACCTCCACTGGGGGAATACTAAGGCATTCCTAGGCCAGCCAAGAGATATAATCTCCCCAGCATGTCCTGGGTTTGCCCTGGGGTCTCTTACCCGTTGGACATGACAAAGCACTTCCCCAGGGAGGCGTCCTGGGGGCATCCTAAACAGATTTCAAAAACAATCTCAACTGGCTCCTTTAAATGCAGAAGAGTATCGACTCTACTTTGAGCTCTTCCTGAATGTCTGAGCTCCTCACCATCTCTAAGGCTGTGCCCAGACACTCTGCAAAGGAAACTCATTGCCGTTGCTTGTATCTACAAATCTAATTCTTTCAGTCACTATACCCAAAGCTCATGAGGTGAGGGTAGGAACATGGATTGACCGGTATAATCAATAACTTCACCTGCTAGCTCAACTCTCTCTTTACCACAACAGGATGGTACAATGTCTGCATAAATGCTGATCCTACACCAGTCTGCCTGTCAATCTCCCGCTCCCTTTTTCCCTCACTTGTGAACACGACCCTGAGATAACTGAACTCCTCCGTTTGAGGCAGTAACTCATCCCAATCTGGAGGAGGCAATCAGCCCTTTTCCGGTTCAGAACCATGACTTCAGTCAAGATTTTCCCAGTGTTGGGCATTTCAGGTCCAGAAGCTACAAATGCAGATGAAGATTTTGCTTCTACCAACTAGTTGAATACTCTGTGAATGTGAGTCTTCATGTTCAACTGGTTGGGAATCCAGGCTGTATTTTATTGTATAAATTATGAAATAGCAGAAATGTAATAAATTGCGTTTTACAGATGCAAATTTTAATCTTTGAGTAACATTTCTGAAGCTGCTGTTCATGTTGAACAGTCACTGTTCATATATTTGTAAGTGAATGGAATACAAATATGCAACGAAGATAAACATTTCTATACCATCAAGGTTGTGCAACATAATGGTTTTATTTTAGCTTTACAGAGCTTTGATAATAAATCACATTATATCCAAATGTACAATACTGAACACTTTTGTTCCACATAGTAAGTTAGTTTATATTACACATTTATATTACACAGTTTAGCTTCATAAGCTGCTGATATTTGGCAAAATTAGCTTCTAAAATGTTGTAAAATCAAAGTTGATAGGCATTATCATGGACACCTATAGTATAAGCACATGGCCTTGGTGTGAATGTTTCAAACAGAATTTTTGAAGTAAATATTTTTATAATTATGATGGATTGTCAGTGTTTTCCATGGATCATACCATTTCACGTGTAAACCTAAATATACCTGACCATACCACAAAAATGTCAAGCTATCTGAAACTTTTCAGAGTTACTACCCTTGGCATAAAACAGCTAAGCTCACCAGGGGTTCCTCTCTGTGACATTATTTTTTGTCACAGGGTCTTCTTCCATAATATGAATAAAATATTTCAATGTTGGTTACACCACCTTGACACTTCAGGAAGTTGACCTGACTAACATATTCCTCAAATTAATTATAATACTCAGAACATTGATGTTCCTTTTATTTTATTATTTTAGTTCTAATGTACGATTACGCCAGACTAGTTGATAGGTATTTTATTTAAAATTTCACTTTTTAACGCAACCTTGGTTATTTGATGCAAAGTTTTTATGATTACACCACTTTGACATCTTTGCCATCATCCCCCAAATATTCTCTGAAAATTAATTTTAGACCAGGTCCCCAAAACAAAATACGGATGCAAGTAATTTTAAGATTACTTTGTTAATGCTTTTAAATTTAACTAAACCATATGGACACAACATCACATCATTAACCCATTAAATGCCCAACTTTGTGTGACGTGTCTTAATGTAAAGGACACCATCTTCTATTTTATGTCAGTTTTATTTTCCAATAACAATGATAAAGAAAAACAAATGATCTGAGGAGATCACCCATGGACATGGCCCCCCCATTAACAACTTTTACTATCACCTAGGGCTGGGCGGCATATCGAATTTTTATGGTATATCAATATGAGATAACAGATGACACAATGCCTTTTATATTGACAATCTTTTATTGTGTAAATTAGGGCTTGTTACAACCCACTGGTCTAGATCAGGGGTGAACAAGTGGTAAGTTTTCCTGTAAGTTGTGACGTGAATTGCAAATAACACACAGACACTCGAAGATCACCCACAGAGAGTTTTATTACAGAATGAAAGTTCTATTAACACTTGATCTTGACAACTCTTTGCTATTGCTATCTAGTGGTGCTTGCATTTGCATTGTGGTACAATTTGCAAGCAAAGATTTGAAAGCTTCCATCTTCAGCTTGACGGCTTATGTCACTGCTGGCATCTATCAGACTCCAACTGATTCTAGTCACAGCTCTTTCTAAGTACTGCAACTAATAATGCATTGGGAATGGTCCATTCAATCTCAACATCCCAGCTTTAGTCAGTATGTGGGAAAAGTTATTCTGAGGGTGTAAATTAAATTCAACTTGCACAGAAGATTCTACCAGGCCATATATTTTGTGCCACTTATCCAGGACCAGGTTGTGGGAGCAACGACGTAAGCAGGGATTTTTACACCCGCTTCTACCCAGCCACCTACTCCAGTTCCTCTGGGTAATACCAAGGCATTCCCAAGTCAGACAAGAGAAATAATCTCTCCGGTGTGTCCTGGGTCTGTACTGGGGTCTCCACTGGGGTCTCCTCCCAGTTGGGCTGGCCTGAAGCACCTCCCTAGGGAGGCACCATAGGTGAGGGTAGCAATTTAGATGCCCGGTAAATCAGCAGCTTCGCCTTCTAGACCTCTCTTTGCCACAACAGAATGGTACAACATCCGCATAACTACTGATGCTGTGCCGATCTGCCTGTTAATTTCCCGCTCTCTTCTTCTCACTTTTGTGAACAAGACCCTGAGACACTTAAACTCCTTCATCTGAAGCAGGGCAATCCACCCTTTTCTGGGTGAGAACCATAACCTCAGATTTGGAAGTGCTGATCGTCATCCCAGTCTTGTCACACTAAGCTGCAAACTGCCCCAGTGCATACTGAAGGTCACAGCCCAGTAAAATCAATAGGACCACATCATCTGCAAAAAGGAAAGACCCAATCCTGAGGTCACTGAACTGGACCCGCTCTGCCTCTTCGATATGCCTAGAAATTCTTTTCTGTGAAAATTATTAAAAGAATCAGTGACAAAGGCTATCCCTGAAGTCCAACACCCCCTCGGACAGAGTCTGAATTAATGCCAGCAATGTGAAAGAAACTCCTGCTACAGTTATACAGGGATCTAATGACCGTTGACAATGAACCCTGTACCCCCACTTCTGAAGCACCCCTGCAGGTCCCCCAGAGGAAAAGGCATACAACTGTGTCCCAAGAACACAAAACGTGTGTATACTGGTTGGGGAAACTTCCATGAACCCTACAGTCACCTTGTGAGGGGGACGTGCTGGTGCATTGCTCCATAGTGTTCGTTCTGGATCCGAGGTGTCACCAATGGATGGATCTTCCATTGCTTCCCCAGGAAAGCCAAGGAATGTGATATCCCTGAACTTGGGCAACTGAAGACAGCCAAACAACATCAAGAGAATCAGGAACTCAGTATGAAATCTCATTCACCCCTGGAGCCTTCCCACTGAAGAGTTTTTTGGGTAAAGACCTGCTTCCCCCAGCTGAGTGGTCTGGCAGTTTGCCAGAATCTTTTTGAGGCTAACTGAACGTCAATTTCCATGGCTTCACCAAATTCCTCCCACACCTAGATTTTTGCTTCTGGCCAAAGCCACATTCCACTTGGCCTTCTGATCCCTGCCAGCTGCTTCAGGGGTCCCACCTTCCCTTTACCACTGATACCCATTGACAGGTTAGAATCTTATATACCTAAATCATGTGCCCCCTTAATAAGAACATAAGAAATTTACAAACGAGAGGAGGCCATTCGGCCCATCAAGCTTGTTTGGGAAGAACTCAACTGACAGCTCAGAGTTGTTAAAATCTTATCTAGCTCCGATTTAAAGGAACCCAGGGTTTTAGCTTATGCTACACTAGCAGGAAGACTATTCCATACTCTAACTACATGCCGTGTAAAGAAGTGCTTCCTCAAATTTGTTTTAAAATGTTCTACTAATTTCCACTTATGGCCACGAGGTCTAGTATTCAAACTAATATTGAAATAGCCATTTAGCTGAACAGCATCCATACCTGGGAATGCCACTAACAACCTAGGTACTAACAACCTTGAGGCCATGTAAGAGTTCTGCCAGAGGGGTGAGTTGAAAGCCTCCCAGACAGGGGCCTCTGTCAGATACTCCCATTACACCCTCACTATGTACAACCCCAATTTCAAAAAACTTGGAAAGTTGTTATGGAAAAAAAATATATATTTTTTTATGATTTTTAATGGTATGGCAGCAACACGTCTCAAAAAAGTTGGGACAAGGCTATGTTTACAACTGTGTAGCATCACCCGTTCTTTAAACAGCAGATGTGTAAACGTCTGAGGACTGAGGAGATCAGTTGCTTGAGTTTAGGGTGAGGAATGTTGTCCCAATCTTCTCTGATACAGGATTCTAGTTGCTCAACTGTTCTAGGTCTTTTGTGTTGTACTTTTCGTTTTATGATGCACCAAATGTTCTTGGCCATTGGCAGGCCAGCTCAATACCCAGACCCTTCTTCAATGAATCCATTATGTTGTAATTGATGCAGTGTGTGGTTTGGCATTGTCATTTGGAAAATGCAAGGTCTTCCCTGAAAGACATGTCATCGGGATGGGAGCACATGTTACTCTAGAACCTGGATATACCTTTCAGCAGTGGTGGTGTCTTTCCAGATATGCAAGCTGCCCATGTCATATGTATTAATGCATCCCCAAACCATCAGAGATGCTGGCTTTTGAACTGAGCGCCGATAACACGCTAGGTGGCATCCCTGGTTTCCAAAAAGAATTTCAAATTTAGATTCGTCTGACCACAGAACAAAATTTTAAATGAGTTTTGGCCCGGAGAAGACGTCGGTGATTCTGGATCATGTTCAAATACGGCGTCTTCTTTGAATGATACAGTTTTAACTGGCATTTTCGGATGGCATGGCAAATTGTGTTCACTGATAACGTTTTCTGGAAATATTCCTGAGCCCATTTAGTGATTTCCACTGCAGAATCATGCCTATTTGTGAGGCAGATTCACCTAAGGACCCGAAGATCACGGGCATCCAGTATGGTTTTTTGGCCTTGTCCCTTATGCACAGATATTTCTCCAGATTCTCTGAATCTTTTGATTATATTACGTACTGTAGATGATGACATTTTCAACCTGATGATGATGTTTACACTGAGGAACTTCTTTCTGAAATTGCCCCACTACTTGTCACTGCGGTATTAGGGGGATTGGTGATCCTCTGCCCATCTTTATTTCTGAGAGACACTGCAACTCTAAGATGTTCTTTTTATACCCAATCATGTTACTGACCTGTTGCCAATTGACCTAATTTTTTGCAAATTGTTCCTCCAGCTGTTGGGTTTTTGTATCACTAACTTTTCCAGCCTCTTTGCCCCCGTCCCAACTTTTTTGAGACGTGTTTCTGTCTTGAAATTCAAAATGAGCCAATATTTTTCATGAAATAGCAAAATGTCTCACTTTAAACATCTAATATGTTTTATATGTTCAGGTGTGAATAAAATATGAATTTATGAAATTTCTATATCATTGCATTCTGTTGTTATTTACAATTTGCACAATGTCCCAACTTTTTTGGAATTGGGGTAGTATTTGGTTCTACCAGATCTATCCTGCATTTTTCTCTGGCATCTGATTTGACGGTATGATTACAAATTTGATCTCGAGCTACAGACTAGAATGCTCTGGTGCCAGGGGCACTTATGAACACCCTTATGATTTAACATGGTGTTTATCATGGACAAACTGTGGTTAGCACAGAAGTCCAATAGTAGAGCACACTCAGGTTTAGAATGACCAAGCCATTCCTCCCAATTACACCCTTACAGTTTTCACCATCTTTGCCCACATGAGTATTAAAGTCCCCCAGTAGAACAAAAGAATCCCCAGAGGGGCCGCCTTTCAGCCCTCCATCCAAGGTCTCCAAGAAGCCTGGATACTCTTAACTGGTGTTCAGTACATGAAGCCCAGGCAACAGCCAGAGCCTATCCCCCAACTCGGCAACTCAAAGTTAAAAGGAGGTGACCCTCTTATTCCCTAGGGTGAACTCCAACATACTGATACAGAAGCAGGGGGCTATAAGTAAACCTACACCTGTCCAGCACCTTTCATCATGGATAAATCCAGAGTAGGAGGGTCTAGCTCTAGTCTGTGAAACACCCCCCCCCCCGCCCCCCCACAAGCTTGCCCATGGCTCGGTCTCGATTCTGCCAGGCATTCCCTGAGGCATTCAGTGCTTTCTGGCCTCAGCTGCCCGCAATCCCAAGTACAAGGTCCAACAGATCACGAATGGTGATTATTTGACACCTCTGCGACTCTCTTTGCCTGGGTGTCTGAAACACACAAGCTCAGTGCTGAGGTCACAGCTACAAAAATATTAGCTTATGGTACTCTGGTACCAAGTACACTAATGAACATCCTTGTATTTGAACATGGGTTTGTAATTTGGGTGCATGGCTTGCACAGAAGACCAACAACAGGTCACAGCTCAATTGTAGATGTATGAACACCTTTGTTCCAATTGCATGCCTCCAGGTATCTGTTTTTTGACTTGTGTTTATTTAAGTCACTTAGAACCATATCGTCCACATATACTTTTAAGCATTTCATACACTTTCCTGAGAAAACAGGGTACTCCCAGCTGCTGTTTTTCTCTCTGCAATTTGCAGTACCATAGAAGTAAACCTTTTCCAGCTGTACAGACCCCAGCCTGGGAGATCTTTCAATAAAAGAAGGTACTGCACACAAACCAAATTATGGAGGGAGGTAAAAGTAACCAGCACCCAGGCTCCTTCCTCACCAGAGAGGTAAAATCCACGTTCCCAAAGTCTGTGTCCATCAACTGATCAAATCTGATCAATTTGGTACCTTCCTATTTACTTACTAAAATGGCACTGCATCTACCCCTATCTTCCACATTATGGGTCTTGGGTCCATTAGCTGGCTCCAAGTAACCTTTTTACGCCCATCCGGATACAAACTCTACCACTTTGTAGTTATAATCCTTGGAGGGCTGTTGCATTGTATGACCTTTACTGACTAGGTAGAGTAACAAATAAAAGTCCAGAATGAAGAAATGTATGATTTAAAAGCGAGTTAACATTTTTGAAAAGAACAAAATATTACAATTACACCTTCGACTGTTAGTATTCATTATTACTTGTTAAGCCATTATTCTAAAACAAATTTATGAATTGCTTCTGCATAATCAGTATTGTATAATAATTTTATAGGCATCATAACAGTCATAATGGTGTTTCTTGGTGTTTCTCCAGTTTTAGAAGTCCATCCATCCATTCTGCAGTTTTAGTAGAGTTTAATAATATGAAGTGTCAACCTGTATTATTACCTATGCTTAAGACAGCGGTAAACTTTTTTGTGTATGTGTTTGATTGAAGTTTTTGTAGGGGTACATGTAGTTGATAGTGGTTAGGCAGATTTAATGATAGATGTTTATCAATCAGCATCCACTCAATATTTGCCCGATGTTGCAGTGTATCTCAGCTCAAAATGCAACTCAAAGGGTTTTGCCCACATACCACAGTCTCTGCTTTCTATCATAGTCATACACACATTACCTTCTTTTCAACTTTTTTCTGTATATCTTTCATTTTTCTACTATTCAGAATTCCTTTCTAGCAGACAGGACTCTTTAATGATTTACACAGGAGTAACTGCTGCAGCCTCCCATAAGAAGGTGATAACCACTAGAGAGGCAGTGGAATCAGCCCTGATGGGGACTCGAACTGGTGTGGTGCTAAGGCATCGCCTGCTGCATGGCAGCACTCAGGTCTTTACTTGAGGCAGCTCCTCCAGGAAGACACATGGAACACTTTGTCTCTCCGGCATGATGACCATCTTCCCCTGCTGTTGGGAGAGCTGAGTAAACGCATTTCAGTGGCAGCACTCCCTGAGGTATGCAGACCAGGGAGTGGTACTGTAAGATCTCTCTAGGTGATTACACCTAATAATAGTGTGGTCACTCTGATGGCTCCCATAATCAATCTATAAAGCGGTCACTCTCCTGAATCTCCCATAACATCCGGATACGTCCCTCTAACACTACGATCTTCTCTGTGGCCCTGGCAACTCGCTTATACTTCTCACAAATAAATGTACCGCTAATGACATGAGATTAGCGACTCCAGCGACCGTAGTAAATTTTCTCCCTGGTATCAGATGGACCGACATCTCAGCAAATTTAAAAGTGCTGGCTAAAAGTAAGCGTAAATATTCTCAGAATAATGATTTCAAATTGAGGCAAGAATGAGGCGATTGGGGCAAAATCACTAAAACAAATTTCATAGAGGTTTGTAACCTTTTGAAGATGATGTCCATGTCAGTAACGTGCTCTGGCCCCATCCCTACAAGACGTGGTGATGAATAATACAGTAGATTATGGTCGCTACATCACTGGCTGTCAGAACGCTGCTCGACAAATGGTGTGTGTTATATAGATAATTAGCAGACGTTTTACGGTAAGCTTGGGCCCTTGAAGAGGGATGGTATTCGCCCCTCACGGGCTAATGCCCATCTCCTGTCCAAAAGGACAGCTAATATTCTTGAGGCAAATTGCTAATTAACTAGAGCCAAGTTCAGGCGGCTGGCAAACTAGCACAACTGACCACCTGTTAATTGCTTAGAGTTACCACCTAGGTTTCATGTTATTGGAACTGCCTCTGTTGCCTGCACTTTTAATCGAGAAGGTCTATTCTACTATAGTGTATGTCATAATAACTTAATAAAAATTAAACCAAATCCATTATTAGATAATGCAAGGCTAAAACTTGGACTTTTGAATATAAGATCACTTGCTCCTAAGGCGTTACTAACAAATGAAATGATTACTGATTTTAGTCTTGGTGTCTTATGCCTTACAGAGACCTGGCTTAAAGCTAATGAATTCATGGCACTAAATGAATCTACACCAGCTGAATACATTTATAAGCATAACCCTCAACTCAAATGGCAAAGGTGGTGGTATTGCTGCAATATTTCAGTCGAACCTAGTAGTGTCTGAGTAAAGTAGTTATAGCTTTGGCAAATTTGAAATTATAGTTCTTAGTTTTGCATGCTCATCTCCTTGTAGTCCTTCACCAGTCATTATTGAGTATAGACCGCAAGGTCCATACAGTAATTTTCTAAAGGAGTTTGCAGATTTTTTAACAACCCTGGTGGTCACCACTGACAAAGCCGTGATTGTAGACGATTTAAATATTCACACGGAGAATAACAATGATCCTTTCATAACAACGTTTGCTGCTATTCTTGACCTTTGTAGGTATATGTCAGAATGTAGTTGGGCTTTACTCATGCCTGTAATCATGCCCTGGACTTGATTCTTAGCCATGGTGTCCTGGTGGAACACGTGTCTGTTATCCCTCAGAATCCTCTACTTTCAGATCATTACTTGTTAATGGCTCTTAGGAGTGATGACTTTATTACATTTTTAAATGGTAAAATAACTAAGATAAGACAGACCATCCAGACGATGTTGGTAGCTACATACTGCTGCTAGCCTTCTGCTAGTCTTATTCATACTGATAACAACAGCTTTGGATCTTTGTTTCATATAAAAACAATCCGAATTGTTGAGCTTAATTTACTCCTGCAAATCTTCTACTAGCATTGTAGACCTAATTCCTATGAACCTCATCAAGGAACTTGCACCACTGATTAGCACCACCCTGTTTAGCTTGCCGAACTCTTGCCTTAGGCTTGAATATGTTCCAAAACATTTTAAAATGTTTTGTTATTAGGCCTGTTCTTTAAGACACCAAATCTTGAATCAAGTGATTTAGGAAGTTACAGACCTATCTCAAATCTCTCTTTCATTTCAAAGATCCAGGAAATAGTTGATCATCAGCTGTATTCTTTCCTACAGAAAAACAATGCCAATGAATTATTACGGTCTGACTTTAGACCAAACCACAGTGTAGCGGATGGGACCTACATCCGCATCAGAGTACAAAACTCTTCCCTGGATGACTGGGAAGCTGGGTCCGTGGCCCCCGAGTCAACTCACCTCAGGCCCACCCTGCCTGTACTGTATGAATGAGTTAGCTAGGCATCAGGATTTGTTGGTCACGGTGATGACCTGAAGGTTTAGAGTGTGGGCGTGAGAGTACCCCACCCCCCCTTACTATTAATGTAACTTACCTCACCCCCCCCCCAAGCTGCAACACCCATAAGCAGAGGCTGAGGCCCCCCCTACTCGTTAAAGAAGATACCTTGAAACCTTAATCTGAAGAATAACTCCACTAATATACGGAAAGCAGTGAATAATGGCTAGTTTATTACACAAAGAAAGAAAAGTAAAATAAGCAAATGAAAATTCCCACTGGGCTGGAGAATTAACACCCTCACTATTTAAATGAGTTCCCCATGTAACAAACCATTCCCACTTAGTTTAGCGCCATCCAAATTCGAAGCTAAGCAAAATGACCAACTCTAATTTTAACCGCAAGCAGCACCAAAACACCTAACCACAGCGAACAAGGGCCTCATACACCAACCGTTCTTACGAACAAATTTGTTCTTAAACCCCACATACACATTTTTTATGAAGATTCTGACCTATTTATAATCCGCATGATCGCCTTTACTACCATGAAAAGAATTTTGACACTTTAAAATTATTTTTTATATTTTGCTTTTATAAATGATTAAAATACTATCATTTTATGAACTGTAGAATGAACAAAACTGGCACAATCAATTCTTTTGAACAAACTGTTATTACTCAAATGTGCGTACGAATGGTCTTGAGTGTGCGTAGATTCTGTTCTTAGCTAAGAACAAATTCAGAAAAGAAAACATTGGTGAATGTCAGAATCTTTGTAAAAAAGTGTGTGTGAGGGGGTTTAAGAACAAATTTGTTCATAAGAACGGTTGGTGAATGAGGCCCAATGTTCTTTTATCAAACCTCCAATCTGTAGGGTGCCGTAAGCAGGGGAGTCCTTTGTCCGGAAAAAAATAAAATAAATAAAGTAAACATGTCCAAAACATGATTTAAATGAACTCCTCCATGTCAATCCAGTACAGAGCGTGCAAAAGAAAAACTGGGAAGCAGAAAAACCCAAAATCTTCTTAATCGTAGTCCTGGTGGCAGTTATGCCAATGCAGCGGTTTACAGGAACTAAAAATTCACTCCACGTATATCTGCAACTTTATAAACTGATCAAGACTACTTCACCTCGCATGGGCCTGCTAATTTTCGCCCCTCCGTTGAACAGCCGACTGCTAGTTGGACCCAAGGCTACTCAAAATAAGTCTGACAAGCTCAACCTTGGTGGTTTTCCTACCCTATGTTTCGATGCTCAGATAAGAAGTATTACTAGAACTATATTCTACCATCTATGGAACATAGCCAAGCTTTGAAAAATGATCTCTTTTTATGATGCAGAAAAATTAACACATGCCTTTATAACATCCAGGCTGGAGCACGGTAATGTCATCCTTTCTGGTTCCCCATCTGGATCCTTACATAAACTTCAACTAGTACAAAATGTAACAGACAGAGTTCTTACAAACACTAAAAAATTTGATCATCTTCACAACCCTTTGTGGAATTGGAGTGCTGACGTTTCAGGGACTCCCCATGCCTGCATTTCCACTTGGCTCTCCCCCCTACTTATGCTACCATGCTGCTGGAGCTTACGTACATATTGCACTCATTTAACTGTTTGTACTGCCTCTAGTCTCCCCTACTTTGGCTAATTGCACATTTTATTTTCCCCTACGCCTCCTGGGCTGTGCTGCCTGGAGACCTCAATATATCAAAATATTCTGCCTACCCTGCTGCTTGCAATGCCTCCAATATCCGTGATGTTTTTCTCACCTGTTCGCCCTTCTGCTTGTAACGTCTCTTCTGAATGCCCTGCTGCTGTACCACTGTTCATCCTGCCATCAGAAGCAGTGCATGCACCTGTTTGCTATGACCTGCCTGCCCCCTGCTTTGAAACTCTAATCTTAAATTCTTTAGTGTGAATTTGGACTTTTGCGATCTTGCCCATTTGACTTTGACTTTCTCTGTGGGCCCCTGGAGGATGGGCTCCCCCTTTTGAGTCTGGTTCCCCCAATGTTTTCTTTCATCTACAGAGTTTTTCCTTGCCACTGTCCCCTCTGGCTTGTTCACTGGGAGCAATAGGCAGGGATAATATAAGACACTTTGAGACAATGTAATGTTGGTAAAATGCACTATACAAATAAAATTGAATTGAATTTGCAACTTTGCTCAGTGGTCGGTGGGTGCCCACGAGCTGACAATCCTCTGGTCAAAGGTGACTTCAGCACAACTATTGGCACTGATAGGGCTGAAGATGAGGACTGTCTTTGTCCCCACAAGTCTAGCAACCAGGTGAAAGTGGCTCCATGTTCCTTGACTAGGCAAAAGGTTAGGGTCTGCGAGCCAATGGATCCTACTTCCAGTGCCCCGAGTGGCACAGCTGGACTTGGTACTCCATTACTAGTGGCACAGCAAAGGAATTTGAACACATCCTTGTGGGCAGACACTAGAGGGTCTTACAGAACTACTGGGTCTACAGAAGTGCTCAATTTGTGAATTCGGACCACAGACTTGTTACTACTCTGAAGAATCAGCTTAGGCTCACTAAGCTTTTAACAACTAAGAGAATGAGGCTAGACCAGTCCAGAGTCCAAGATTAGGCTGTTTATAATGAGTTTGCATGCAGTTTGTGTGGGGAACTTGCAGACTTGGGTGCAACTTCTAATCCTAAAGTGATGTGGGAGACCTTCCGTGGTAAGACCCTGAAGGTCGCTGAGGGTTGTTTTAGTGTTGCTGGTGTTTCCAGAAGCAGGTGTTCCATCTTGCAGGGCACTCTGGATATAATTGAGAGGAGTTCCAGTGCAAGGTTTGATGGCAACCCCAGTCTTTACTGAGAAGGATGGTTGTGAGGACTCTGACGGCCGATGAGGAGCCATTTGTTAGATAAATTTATGAGCAAGTGACACACCATTTGTGGCCTAGCAACTCACATTCTGGTTACAGAGGAATCTAAGGGTTACACACATTCAAAACTGATCCTCGGAGAGTTGCAGTTAGCGCAGGTGATGGAATGGTCCTTCTGAATAAAACTTCAGTTGTGATATGCTGGGCTGGTGACTTTGAGCAGCTGTCTAAAGCTGTTCCTCTAGCTAAGACACTGGACATCTCTGGGTCCATCGTTCTTAAGTCTGATCCTCCGATTACTTCCGAACCACCCGTCTCATTGAGATTGCATGGAGGCCACAGGGATCAGTGGTATTAAGGATGAACTTCTACAAGCTGGTGGTAAGGCTGTCCTCCTGGCATTGCAGGCAATCTTTGCTTCCATTTAGGAGACAGGCGATATCCCAACTGACAGGGAAGCTGTTGTCCTTATCTGGAATGGGAAGGGTGATTACACTGTAAGAAGTTTCTTGCTAGGGTCATCCTCAATAGGTTCTGTGAGCACTTTTTTGCCTACCAGTTATTGGCACAATCGATTTTTATGCCAAAGAAGTCTACCATTGACTGTATCCTGGCACTGAGGGTTCCCATGAAGTGCAAATGCAAATATTGACAAGGTTTCTTTGCAGCCTTCGTGAATTTTCATAAAGCGTTTGACTCAGTTGTGGGATATCTTGAGACTTTGCGGAATCCCCCAGAAATTGCTGGACATCATGGTAAGACTGTTCAATGGTACTGTGAGTGCTGTGGATGGCATAGACAACCTTTGCACTCTTCCCAGTGGGTTCAACGGATGATCAGGGGTGTGTTCTTGTGCCTACTCTGTTCAATGCTTGCATGGACTGGGTATTAGGCAGGTTCATATGGTCCAGTTGCTGTTGGTGAGGAAAGATTTAACAGTCTAGACTATGCTGAGAATGCAGACTCTGATTGGGGCTTTTCAGAGACTAAGCAAGGAGTCTGAGAGTTTGGCTTTGTGAGTGTCCTGGATCAAAACTAAAATCCAGGCCTTTAGTGACCTCTTGGGTACAGCTGTCAGTAGTGTGTGTGTGTGTGTCTGTAGAGAGAATGTCCCATCGAGAGATTCACTTAGCTCGGCAGTGACATTCATGTGTTTAGTGACTCTTCCTATGAAGTCAGGAGACAGATGAGAAGAGCATGAGGTCGATGGAAAGGGGTGTGTGGCACTCCAGATATCTTTATAAGAACTGCCCCAGGAACTGTTACTATTGCCTCTTTCTCTGTCTGTTTTAAAATACCTCTCCTCCACACTCCTGCATATTTCCCCCATTTTTCTTTTATACCTCCTACAGTATTTTTTCTCTCTCTCTCTCTCTCTTTCTCTCTCTCGCTCAGTTCAGTTCAGAGTGCTCAATTGGCAGAGAATCAGGTAGTAGCTATTGCCAAATGCACAAAAAATAAAAAAGCACTGCAGAAGATCCTTTATTAAACTTTATCAAATAATATTAAGATCTTGTCAAGAAATCCATTAATATAAAATTTGAAAAATAAATTGAAATAAATCTAGCATACGAGTGTGAATATAAAGTCTTCTTTACCTGGCAAAAGGGGAATTTCTGCTCATATTTTAGAAGTAAGCAAGCGAGCCAGAGGTAAAAAGGACTGGCAGCAGCCTATCAATAAGATGACTTCACTAATGTCAATGGCAGAAGCCCAGTCATTAAAAGAATTAGCCTTGCAAAGACCTATTGGCCTGCTGGATTTCACTAAAGGAGGAACAGACTAAGAGGTGGTGGCATTCTCCAGTTTCAGGAGATGAATGATTGCAGATCTTGTTCCCAAGTGTTGTTGAGAGATAGTCAGCGCATATTATTGGTAGCGGCATTAATCTCTTTCACTGATGTTCCTCTTGAAGAGCCACTGTTACCTACACTATTCAGATTATTTCTGGTCCCATCGGAATATTTAGAGATCTAACTGTGGACTGCTGAAAGAGGCTATTGACCTGGAAGAAAAAATGAAGTATGCCATGAAATGTTAGGGCTCGTAGAATGTGTTCAAAGATAATTTTCACATTCTTTACCCTCCACAGAATGCGCTTTAGGATCATTTACATGTGACACGCCCATATTTTGGTATTTCTCTGCTCAGAAGAGTGTATTCTTCCATACAATTAAGTAAAAAAAACTGCACACTTTTTTGACGTAAGTGTATTTTCCCACTGCCGTAAGTCTGGGGTTTGAAT
This sequence comes from Mormyrus proboscirostris, assembly GCA_026779585.1. Classification (NCBI taxonomy): domain Eukaryota; kingdom Metazoa; phylum Chordata; class Actinopteri; order Osteoglossiformes; family Mormyridae; genus Mormyrus; species Mormyrus proboscirostris. The sequence goes on from JAODKF010000126.1 coordinate 26,649,206, forward strand.
GCCCTTAGGTTAGATAGGCAGTTTGGGTGTACAGTGAAGTACAGTGATAGCAATTTGGGTGTACAGTGAAGTACAGTGATAGCAATTGCAGCAGTGATAGCATAAGTTTTGTGGCATAACCCCCTTTTTTTGCTTGATGAATTAAATATAATTCTTGTACTGCTGTTCTGACAAGGGGCGTATGCACTTATGCATGTAACTTTTTAAGTGCTTTTTTCACTTAAGAGCTTAATGGGAAAATAGACCCCATAGTGTGTATTGAACCTAAATGCATCTAAACCACACACTTACAAGTTGATGGGAGAATACACTTAAGTGAAAAAAGCACGCGGCTACATGATTTTTTAACTTAAGTGCATTGGATAATAGATCCCATAGTCCATTAAACAATTAGACGTCACACTGCAAGATTAAACAAAATACTTTGTGCTAACCCAAGAGGCTGATTTGTTGAGGATTAAGGAAGGGTTACATACTGTAGTTGCACAGTCAGGCATCAGAACAAAATGGGCAAACCAAGCAGGATGGGGAAGCTCTGAAAGGGGCTGCTGAGGGACAGAGAGGACAGTGGTCTCACCAGGGTGGCTCTCCTCTGCAGAATGTGGATATAGCTCTGTTCAGAGAATCAGCTTCTCACTCTGCCTCAGCTCCCTGCTCTCTCTTCATGCAGGAATGGTAGGCGTTGGCTGGTTCTCTTGATCAGATGCCGTCTGTCATCAGCATTCTTTCTGGGGTACTGCCAAGGCAATTAATCACCGGTGCTGTCCGGCAGAGTGGCACTGAAGAGAAGGTACTGGGGTGGTACCACTGTCAAGGTGGATAGGAAAAGGACATGGCACAGAAGGATAGGAGGTACAGTAAAGAAATAATCATAAATAGGTTTTTTCTAGTTGCAGATATGCACAGTTATAGTGCACATTAGAGAGACTGAGAGATAGCTACTTAAACATTCAATGTACAGCAACTCTCTAACTGTTATACCTAATAAAATACTCTGTAAGGAGAAAGGTCTCAGTTCAGGATAAGTCATAAGTCATAAGGTGTTTTTACTATTGCCCTCTCTGCTACGCGTAGGTAGCTAATGCACATGGAGTGGTTATTGAAAGACATGATAAAAAAACAGAATGACTTGAGGGATAAATACATGAAATGAGAGCCATACTCATTGAAGGCTAATGGGATGCCAATTAGGCTATGGTATGGAAGTTTAAGATATAGCACATTGTGGTTGGTCTCTTTTCCTCATGGATGGGTTCTTTGAGGGGTCCAAACTGTATTTGTCTAGACTCCATTATGAAATCATTACCAAAGCCATTGTATTTACAGATAAACGTCTACTTCATTCATATTGGGTAGCCATGTTGCAGAGTCAACTCTTTTCTGTTATACTGTACCTTTTTTTCCAGGCGCGCACTCTTATACTGGTTAACTTTTATTATGAAACACTTTGTGGAAAATACATGGTGTTCAAACCTGAAAATTACAGAATTGTTTAACAGATGGAAAGCTCAAGATGAGGGGGTTATGGCCAAATTTGACGTTAATAAATGTTTATGTGTCTTACTGGAGAATGATAAAAATAATACGATAGCTTATTGAATGATATCAGTATTCATAAAAGTGCATAATATACTTAATGGAGCATCTTAATGGGAACTTCGAGTCTTGACATGGCTTGTGGAGAATTTGAGAAACTCTACATTGTCTGCCTGATAGTTAGCAGCAAAAAAAGGAAGCAGCGAAGCACTTAAAGGATCTGTAACTACTGCGTGGGATTCAAGAAAAAGAATAAGGTGGTACCTGTAATATTAGGTAGGATTTGTGATGGCTTGTAGATGGGGGAATGGTGATTGCATTGCTGATCTTCTATCTCTTATCAAAGGTTTCACTAACTAAACAGTAATACCCAACTAATTGAAGAAAAAGCCAAATATATGTGAATACTTGGATTATGCTTGCGGAAGTAATAATGAGGAAATGTCATTTCTCATTTCAGTGCCAGGAATAGGTGGTTGAACGCCTGATCCTTGTAAGCAGAAGAATGATACGGTAAGTCCTTAGTCTTATGGAAGTAGCATTTATAGTTTAGACCAGTAGCTGTACCAAGATAAGGAGCTTTTTCCGAGAAGAATGAAAAGTATGATTGATGGGGATGAAAAGTCCACGATGCACAATAGTTATTCTTGTTCATCATCACCATGTACAGAGGACACTTGGTAAGTCGGAGGGAGATCTATAATTTGTGAGGCATTAATGGAGCAGATATCTACTATAAACAAGACAGACTATATATTTTTTGAGATGTAAGGAAATTGTGTAGTAATCATGGCATAAGGGGGGTAATGCACTCCAAGCAGTGTATTTTACATCTTTAAATGCATTTCATGGAGGCAGCCGCTCTCCACTGCACATTGCCATGTATTTAAAAATATATAACGCATTGGCTTGGTGTCTGTTAACCCTTACAGTACTTATCTTTTTGTAATGTATTGCCAGTGACGCATTTGCAACCAGATATTACCCGATAAAACAGAACGAATTAGTGCTGTAAATAACTGACCCCAAAGTGATTTGATTTCCAGAAATTTTTTCATTTCGGCCACAATTTGTTTTGATTCAACAATTATTGATTACTTCAGTAACCAAATTATTTTTTTTCTAACTTCACTAAAAATATACCCTGCGAACATAATTACACATTATCAATGGGATACAAAGCAAGAAGAATCTTAGAACATTCATTTTTATTATTTTCATTAAACAGGGAGAACAAGAGAGTATAAATTGTCAAAAGGCCAACTACTGAACTGTACACAAAAAAACACATAAGAGAAATGCTACCTATAGTAATTGTCTGCTTTCACCTAGGCTAGTAGTGTACTCATAGAAACGTTGCCAAATACCATTAACTGAGCTTGTGCAGATTAGCCGAATGATGCTACATTGTTCTTTGATCTTGATTTTTAAGCAATGCTGGGCAATACTTGTTATAACTTTTTATGTAGCTAGCTAGCTGGCAACCTTAGAGTCTACCATTGCTACTATAGGTTGGTAAATGTATGGCCTTGTTTGTGGTAGAAGTGTGGCGTTTCCCAAAAGCATCGTAGAGCAAAGATTATCTTATCAGAGAGTGTTCTTTGCTGCAAAACAGCGCTGACTTTCTCAAAGGCTTTAAACATCATCAAGTCGCGCTTCCTTTATGCCGTCCTATGGTCTGGTAATTTACACACCAGAGATGCTACTTTGCACGTCAACCTGCAGAATGTGAGTGCAGGAGTGCTCAACCCGGAAATAGGATTATCTGTAAGGAGGATTTCGCCTCCAAAAATCAATTATAACTAGGGCTACAGATTGATTTAAAAAAATGAACTAATTAATCACATAGTTTTTGGTGATTAAGTGCAATTAATGGCACCTAACATTAAACCTTACGATCATAAATATTTACACATTGAATCCCTAAATTAATGTGGAATTAAGACAAAGAGGAGTATATCGATAATTCTCACAAAATCATTACAGTAACATATATCAATTTTGTCTAATTTTTAAAATTATTGAAGATTTGAAATTATACAACTTCACTGTCTATGCTGTCGATTTTGCTACTGGGATAGTTTATCACTTTTGTTATATTGCCATTTATTTCTATAATTAACAAATGCATTTCATAAAATGGATGTGAGACAAAAATGATAAAACTAGCCAAAAACTGAGCAAAAATATACATATCATCATATAGATAGAATGTTTATTGTAGTTTACATGCAATACAGTTGAAAGACGTTTTATCTAATTTTGTGTTCTTCGAGTTTTGGCTACCTATTTGGGGAAAATTGTTTTTTTTTTTTTAAATTATTAAATCAGAGCAAACAAATGACAGTTTTAGGTAAGGGGATGGGCACAGAGAAATGCAGAGGCAAACAGGATGGATGACAGACTGGGGCTGACGAGACAGGCACACTTATACCAGAGTGATGAAGATACAGCTAGCAACAGGCATGTCTTATTAGGGCCACACCGGGAAAGCTGGTGATAGGCTCCAGACCCCGCACAACCTTGAATAGGATAAGGGGTTTCAGAAAATGGATGGATGGATGGATGGATGGATGGATGTGACATGATTTTTTTTAATCTCACCCCTTAGCAATTAATAGTATATACCACTTATACATATAATCATACTGTAGGTATTCAACAGATGGATCTACACACTGTTTAATTCCAACCACATGATAAACCTAAAATATAAAACCTATTTGGAAAACTTCTCTAAAAACAGAAGTCTGACAAACACAAGCTTTTAAGGCATAAGCTGTCAATAAAATAAATACTGCAAATTACAATATTTTTATCTTATGCATGCCTCTGTCTGGCAATTTTTGAAAGCAATATAAGCCAGGTAACATCAGCTTCTCTGCAAGATGCTATCTGACTCTATGCAACATCATAACCTAAATTCTGACCAGAAAAGAGTATCATAGGTCTATTAAAAATCATACTGTTTTCCCTTTTGGATGTCAAAATAGTGCATGTATTAACACAATGAGATAATAATAATTACAATAAGTTTCCCGGCCCTAATTATTTAATCAATGCAGTTGAATCAGCACCTTAATGACAGATTCATTATGATGTATCAGTGCATCTTTACACTCCTAGAATGAAGGAATAAACATGAGCATGTAGCAGTTATGCCTGGAAAAGGACATTATGTTATGATATGGGGTTTTAATGGTTGAAGTTTTCTTTACTAGTTTGAGAATAACTTTAATTTGTATGTTTATGACCCATTTTGCACATATATTAGCACTTATGAATAATGCAGCCAACCCCATCAATGTTCTTATTGGACTCTTCTGATGCAGTGTTTAATGTATGTCAAGCAGTCAGCTTTGTGACCAATAAAGAATTTTTCCTTTGCTAGAGAAGTACAAATATTGTAATTGACTGACCTTCAGTCAGTTTTCTTTCGTTTCATAAATGAAATCTGCCAGAACTGTAGCTGCCTCTCTTAAGATGGCTCCTTCTCCCCTCATTCCTGTTTTTCCTGTTGTCTTTTTCCTGGCTCAGGATCATACGATGTCTTTGGAATGGAAAAGTCATGGAGTACGATTTGGGAATGTGTTGCAAACAGTGGGAATCCCTCGCTGGAGGCCTTATACTTTACCCTAAGTTGTTTGCAGTCTCTCTTTCTCAGGAAGGGAAGTAGGGGGTGATGGCTGCTGGCTATGGAATGACAGCGAGAAGCGGGTGTTTATATAGTGGCTGTCAATGTTTGATAAAACCTCCTGAGATGTGCGTTGATGAGTGCATGCGTCATCCTGGGCTTTAGCTCAAGCTCCTCAGCGATCTCATTCACCAGCCTTGTTTGCCAAGCGGGGATCTCACAGCCAAAAATTCACATTCGATATAACATTCACTTTTTTGTAGTTTGTTGTTTTTCTTCTTTTTTAATAATCTTCTCACCAAATATTTACCCTGGAAGCCATCGACTGGTATAGAATGTCTCAAGGTAATTTAACAATGATGCGTTTGACAATAAAACTCAGCATTACAATCTCTGCAGAGCAAATATGGCTTTTTTTTTTTGCGAGTCATGAGGTGTCAGAGATCAGTGAGTGACTGTTTAAAGCTTTAAAAGGAGAAATTGTCCTCTTGGTAAGTGAACGTTCATGTTTTACGTAGCCTCTGATGCGCTCGGTACAAAGTTTCATGCTGTTGCTAACTCCGAGTTAACATTAGCAAAGGGCCGTTAACCTCAGAAAATGAATACCTGCGCTACAGACATTAAATTTATGCAGCAGCTGGCATCTTCTCTTTTTAAAGAGAAAGTACTACAGCAGAGCTAGGTGGTCCATGCTAATAAAAAATAAAACTGACTTAAATAAATGGTACTTCTGGTTAGGGTCAGGCAGAGGAAAATATCTGGCCATTTAAAGACTGATCTCATAATACACGCATCACAGAAGGAGATACAGAGAAACCTTATACAGGGAGCCAGTATATTTCTACAATATCTTCATGCCTGTAGGGCCTACACATTCCCTTCATTCCCCAGAGAGTATTGCAATAACAGGATGAAAATGCAGCTTCCTTACGCATCTCCCGTCTCTCTGTTTCTCTTTCTCCTCCTTTAGCTCTTTTTTTTCTAAAAGGCAGCTGTATTTAATTTAAAAAATAAAATTAAGATGTAGGACACAATTCTGCAATACAGCATCATCTTCAACAGTGTGTTTTATTTGAAAAGCAGCAATACTTCACAAAAGTGACGCCATTGATGGCCCTGGGGAAGATATTCCATGCAATAACAAATTAGACAATGAAATAAGACAACTCAATAATACCACAGACTAATTGCAAGAGCTGGGCAATACTCATTAATTCCCACAGTAGATTCTCAGGCTCAATTGATCATATCCTCCATTTATTTAAATAAATGTGAAATGAATTAGAGAAGTGGAATTAGCCAGGAACTAGTATACTGCTCACAGTAACTTTGCAAATGCAGAATTATGCATAAGACTACAAATATGAGGCCATTATATGTATATAAGAAAAAGAGCAAATGTCATATATTCATATGGCATAAATAAAAGCCCTCACGACCCTGACCAGGATAAGCTGATAGGAGAATGATGGATGGATGGATAGATATATATTATATTGCTACGAAATATTCTATGACTCACATGTATAGTGTCTGTCATCCCCTTATCAAGTCATGAGGAACAGGCACCTCTTTTTCAGGTTAGTCCACTAATCTTTCCTGTTTTATGTGATGGATAGCATGTACAATGATGTGTAAGACTGGGCATATATGTCATCCATCCATACATCTATCCAATCCTCATTTTTAAATCTCCATTTATTGCAGTTGTTAATTTTATTAAAAGGCTATATATAATTGCAATAATACATTGATCCATAGGGGCAGTACAGTGGTGCAGTGGTTAGCAGTGTTGCCTCACACCTCTGGGCCCAGGGTCCAAGTCTCTGCTAGGGTGTGTGGAGTTTGCATGTCCTCCCTGTGTCATCATGAGGTTTCCTCCAGGTACTCTGGTCTCCCCCAATTCCCAAAATATGCTGAGGCTAATTAGAGTAAACAAATTGTGCATGTGCTTGAGTGTGCCCGTGATGGGTTGGTGCCCCATCCAAGGTTGTTCCCTCTCTTGTATCCATAGCCTCCAGGATAGGCTCCAGACCACCCGTGACCCTGACCAGGACAAGTGGTTTCAGAAGATGGATGGATATTTATCCATCAGGGAAAAAGAAACATTATACTATTTTTGCACTGATTGATATATTTTGCAGTACATTGGTCATGCATATTTTCATTAGTAAAGACAACAATGTATGTCAGAGCTAACACAGCATTTAAGAACCACTTGAGGATTATGTAGGTATATCCTGTTTTATGCAATGTGATTTATTCAATTTGACAGGTTTTTTTGGATGGGGATAAGAAGAATATGTTGTCCCATGCAAAGTCCTCTCACAGTAATTTATTTTGAGCTGTAGCTGCCAGTGGGGAAGACTTCAAAGGAGAAATGACATCTTCCTCACTTCTAGTGGTTTTAATTTGCACTCATCCAAAAACTGTCAGTGCATCAAACCCACCACTTAAGGATTATTAAGGTAAGCTGCCATGTCTTCGGTCAAATGGGCAATATGACACATTCTGCAGCTGTGTCCAGCTGGGTCAGACATGACACATCATGTCAAGTTTAGGTGAAGGTCATCCTGGGAAAATTTATAAACATCCTACAAAAATAGGAAATATAGAATATTTCTTTACCTCGTTTTGATTTGTAATTTTAATGAACTTTATATGTTAGATGTTTGTTGTTGTGAGGATCGCCTCGCTGCATCTATACAAAACAAGTACATTTTAAGGTGGAATTTGAAATTAGGCTAAAGATGGAAATTGTTACTGTAGATCTAAAGCACTAGCGCCAGATACAAATGAAAACACAAATTTTGTATTGAGGCTTCACTGATTTCTTAAACATTCATCAACTCAGGTAAATTTTACATAATTCAAGTTTAAAAAAAAAAAAAAAAAAAAAAACTCTATTCCATGAAAAATACCCAGATAGTGTCAATTGAGTTCAGCAATAAGCGATTTAAATAGAAAAAATAGTGCAAGAAGGAGGCATTCCCTCTGCAGGTGTCTAATAGCAAACAATGTTGGGCAAATGAAGATGTATACTGTGAATGGGAGGCCAAGAGATTATGCCAAGGGTTCTGACATGATGCGAGACAAGCAATTTGATGTTTCAAACAAAGAGGTTGATCCAAGGCAGAGACAAACCTTCCCCATGGGAGCGGTGCGTGTGTGGCAGAACCATCTCTGACACATCAAAGGTGAAGAAAGGAACCCTAAGGCAGACCTCCTTAAGCGGCAAGACAGAGGCAAATGGGCAACAACACATACTGTATATAAAATGAACACCCACTCTGGGAGTTTCTCATTCTAATTTTTATTTTAAATTTTTTTTTACCTGATAGCATTAGTGGATTTTCACAAGGTACCTAACGACAGCATAATTATTTGTAATTAGGCCATGGTTTTCCTAGATTATGCATGAGATAATTAAATTAATTCATTTTCAGGTCATTCATTATGTATTAACATTTTTTGTCAGACTTGTGACTGTGCTTCTCCTGTGCGTGATCAACTACAGAATTCTGACAGCATTTCTGTATTATCATACGAAATGTTTTATAGTGCTTTTGAAGACACGTATTTTATCTCACATTTTACTTGATTTATAATACCTATATAATATGCTGCTTAATCCATGTATTATCGATGAGAAGGTTTTTATATGTTAATAGGCATTTTTTGAGACAAGATTTAAGATACGAAAGGGTATCCTTGTTACAGAGATAACTCCCATATCAATAGTCTTTCATCCAAAAAAACTAAAACTAACAAACTGATACGGTGCAGATACTTATTGAACATTACTTTTTGTCTGTTTTTGCTTTGCTTAAAGTGGTTACCTACCTTGTAACCATATTATGCAGCTGTATGTGTTAAATTTAGTGGACGGAAGCTGCACTTGCCACCAGCTCTGTAAATTCTTGGGGTCTGAAAGACTCAAATTGCATCATGTCATTAACCAGCCGGCTCCTTAATCCCCATTTCCCCGAACCACTTTTTTTTTTCTTGATAGCTGATTGAATGAGATTGTTTAGTTTTAATCACACTGCAGGCGACTTGCCGAGTCCACAAAGTTCAGTGGAGCAAACAGGGAAACTTAGTTGGGAAGAAATTGAATTTGGCTCCTTTTTGGGAGAAAAGAGTCTTGAGTACAGCACATTAACTCCACTTATAAATGCAGTGTCTTTTCCTTTGGACCTAGACACAAATTCCAGTATGCTGTGGCCTGCACTTGCCCACTGGATACACATAATTGTTCTTCAGAACATTTAGTACTTTAGAGTACTCTTACCTTTTCACTGCTTAACAAACAAACAACAAAAATACAGTTTATTATAATCTATGTAGTGTAGTGGCAGTGTGTGGAATGCCGTTTGCATGGACAACGTGCTGTCTAAATCAGATAATTAGCTCTTGATCTTTCCGTTAAGGATCTCCTTGTTTGATTGCTAAGCCTGAATTATACTGTAATAATTTGCTGTTATTCATGAAGTTTCTGTCTTAAGGAACTCAGTGAAAATGCTTTATTGCTCTGTGATTTGACACGACTCAAAGTGCCCCAAACTGAACTGCTTCCCCTATACTGGCAGCTTTGTTGTCCATCAGTCCTGGAGTCCATTGGACACAAAGCTGCAAAAAACAAGCAACTGCAGGGACTACTGAAGGGTGGATGGTTCTGGAATGAGATGTACAGATAGAAGATTCAAGCATGGTGGATTGGTGGACCTAGATGATGGGACAGGAAGAACAGGCAAAATAAAAATGGATGCATTACACTACCAAACCCAAAACACAGAAATGAGACTCTGGCAGACAAGAGTGCAACGTAAATTTTCATACTACGAAAGGAACAAGAATGGTCTTAGTAAATAGTGAGCTGGGCCCTGCCGGTTCCAGTTAAGCAACTATACTATAGGTCAGCTCCAGAATTTCAAATGATGCAATACTGGAATGTGAGTGTAACCATTTCAAGAAGAGGTTTTTGTAAAAGCTTCTTGTGATTTATAACTCATATAAACTAAAAAGCATACTGTTTAAAATATCAATATTTGAAACATAAGTCAATAAGCCAGTTCCATTGTTATTTCTAGAAGAGGAAAACAAACGAATGCCTTGAATTTTCATCAGCTGATCATTTTCCGGTCTAATCAGCTTTTTTTTCGACAGCATCACAAGTGATATTCATTATCTCTTCACCACTACATGCATAAAGACAGTGGCCAGTCTTACATCCTTCATCAGATCTAGGTCACGTTACGTCCCCTCATAATACCCTGATTCTTAATTACCTATCAGTGCTTGTTTAGGAAACAGTGGTGCGTCTTAAGTGCGCCGATCTGGAGTTGCAGCCATCTGTCACCTCATACATTTTCCCAAGAAAGTTTAACCTTCTTCAGACTATTTTGTATGTACAGTATATGTATTTATCAAAAAAAAAAACAAAATTAATAGGCTCTTTTACTAAAATGAAACTTGTCTTTTTATTTCTTTGTATGGGAACAGTTTTCATGGTCTTTATTCCTGTTCCCATTGTGCTATGTATGCACCATAATGACAGAGACTTCCCTGAGTAATGGGATTGTTACCATATACTGTCATTACCAGGTACATTTCTTCCATTACCTCATGTTTGTTGCCTTGCAGAGACAATACATTACAAAACCAAAACCAAATTACACTTTTTTATTGCAAAGCAATTTATATGACTGATATGAAATTATATGATATTTCTTCTCCTTGAGAAAAGAGAGACATTAGAACCGTGGCACTTTTAAAACGCACAAAAACAGTCGAAGCATTTGTAAAGGTAACAGCATAATGAATAATGAAACCAACTACTTCCCAAATGATTCATATGCTATTTCATTTTATTTAGATAAAGATCACTGGTATGCTCAACAAGACAAAGATATATATGTATATACTCAGCTGCAGTGTGTGGAATGCTGTTTGCATGGACAACGTGCTGTCTAAATCAGATAATTAGCTCTTGATCTTTCCGTTAAGGATCTCCTTGTTTGATTACTAAGCCTGAATTATAATAGTTTGCTGTTATTCATGAAGTTTCTGTCTTAAGGAACTCAGTGAAAATGCTTTATTGCTCTGTGATTTGACACGACTCAAAGTGCCCCAAACTGAACTGCTTCCCCTATACTGACAGCTTTGTTGTCCATTAGTCCTGGAGTCCATTGGACACAAAGCTGCAAAAAACAAGCAACTGCATGGACTACTGAAGGGTGGATGGTTCTGGAATGAGATGTACAGATAGAAGACTCAAGCATGGTGGATTGGTGGACCTAGATGATGGGACAGGAAGAACAGGCAAAATAAAAATGGATGTATTACACTACCAAACCCAAAACACAGAAATGAGACTCTGGCAGACAAGAGTGCAATGTAAACTTTCATGCTACGAAAGGAACAAGAATGGGTTTAGTACATAGTGAGCTGGGCCCTGCCGGTTCCAGGTAAGCAACTGTACTATAGGTCAGCTTTAAATCTTTCATTTTACTTAATATAAAGTGCCTTGTTTTTTTCTCTGAGCTGCAACATGGCTGGTCCCTGTGTCCTTCCACCATGCCCAGCCGCAACAGAAGAGGTGAATACCAGGGCTAATTAGTCTGCCCAGGACTTGAGGATATGCCCTGGGAAGCAGAGCATGCAGCATCACTGGACAGTCAGTCCTGGATAGCACACACATCTCTGTATTGCTAACACAATTAGCAGTGTTAATGATAACACTGTTATCTTCAAAGCATGCATAAAGCTTATTTAGATCATTTAACAGGGAGGGATCTGCCTTGCCCGTAGTGTGGGTTCATTCTCTGAAATCCATGATCATCCAAAATCACTGCCACACATGTCTGATATCATGGATGTCCAGATGAGATTTCACTCTGTCCTTCTGCCTTTTCTTAGCGGTTTTTGCCTCTTGTCAGAGAATATATGACACTGTCTTGATTCCTTCATTACAGGCAGCGGTGCATGCATTCAATACTTCAGATTTACTGGGCTCCTTTGTTCTGTCCATGTGGAAAATAAAGAAGGACTCGGCTGACCGTACAGTGTGGTCAGGAACCAGGGTGGTGAGCCATGCGTTAGTGAAACGAAGGATGTTACAGCCCCTTATGTCATCAAGTTTGTTTTCCAGAGACTGGCCATTTATGCGCAGGATACTGGGCCATGGTGGACTCTTGTGTTTTGTCTCTTAGCTTGTTCCAAACACCCTCTCAGTCTTTTTTCCTGTGTCTCCTTTGAGGTGCGCTGCTACTGTTTTGGTCTGCATCTCAGAGGACCTCCTTCGGCTAAGTGGAAAAGTTGAGCTAAAGATAAGCTAAGATTGAGATAAATGGAGGAAGACTTTGATTCGATGCTTAAAAGTGTACTATAGTGTGATTAGACCAGAGAATACGGGAGCAAAATAACAAAAACAAAGTAAACGATGAAAATCTGAGCAGAGTAGCTATGATGGCATCCAAGCTTAGCCATGCCAACTTAATGACAATATCAATGAAGTTCACATCAATAGCACACTGGAGCATTTACATTGATGACTTGTCAGTGTAGGGATGGAATTCTAATTTGCAATAAAATATTATTTTCATATGTGTTGCACTTTTGTATAAAGAGCTTAATTGCGCAGCTGAGATGTAAAATCTAAAATTTGTTCTCAACTCAGAATGAGGCAAAGAAGGCTTCCAAACAGTTCTTGCTTTTTCACATTGTCTACCTCCATCGAAATAAACAACACAAATCACATTCCAAGTGTAAGGGCAGAATTTGCTGACTTTGAAAATATCTGTTTTTGAAGAAGAATTTACAATGAAATTGTACGGGAAAACAGAACCAAACTGTGCCCATTTTTCTGCTAGACTGTTATTCTCATGTTTCATCCCGAGTGGATAGATTTATTCATACATCTTTATTTTTGCTACTTTTTTGTCTTTTTGAAAGTGCATTATGTATTATGAGAAGACATATGAATTCATATCCACAGTTTCTATTTCTTATCAGTTCTATATATTACCTATTGTAGCTTAACTTACTTAAGTTAGTTACTGTGGTGGAATTGCTCCAGAAAGTTAATATACAATTTGCACAGCCAAATATGATACTGTACATTTCAGCCTTATAAAAGGTAACATTCATTTAACAATATTTTTTGCCGTAGATAATCTGCAGACACACAAGACATATCTTGTAACTTAAAATTTTGATTGACTGTTTTCATGGCTCATTTTTAATAATTTTTTTTTGCATTTGTGTGTGTAAAACTTTCTTCTCTCTGTAATGCAGGATGCTCTCTCACAACAAAAAAACAGATCCCAAACAGATACTTAGCTACAAAGAAATGCTGTGAAAATTTCCTTCATTTGTTGTTTTGCTGAAGATGATGGAAAATATTACTTGACTCCAATGCTGAATCTCTTATAGAAATTCAGTTCAGTAGAAATTCTGTGTCTAGAATGGTCAAAACATACCATATATATAATTTTCAAGTTTAACTCATACTGTAAGCACGCATTCCCTGTCAATGAGAGCCTTGTAATGCTTACATATTCCTCTGCCAACAGGAGAGGAAGACTGATGATGAATTTTGCTGCTTTAAAAGGGTTTTTATTCATTTGTGTTTACATTGTGTCTGAGAAAGTGAGTGAATCTTGCCAACAAAATACACCCCCAAACCAGAGCAGAGACGTCCTTAACTAAATTAAATAATTAATAAATTACCATAAAAACAATTAATAATTGTTCAGATTATTAATTGTTTTAATTGTTTTTATTAAAACAATTAATTAATTATTAATTGTTTTTATGTTATGTATCATACCTTGACTAGTATCTATGTACAGGTTCTATGAAGTCAACATAGTGCATTTGATTAAACTGCCAACTCATACTTATTGACATTTTGAGTAAGTGATTCAGTTCCTGTTCTGTTATGTTTTGCACTGCATACTGGCACAGGGTGAAGCAAAGGAGTTTTTGTCTAATTTTTCCCCAAATGATGATGTTTTTCCATCAGACTAACATCACCACAGCAACTCTTCATCATGCAGCATAAGCAAGCTGTGCAGTCACTAAAAGCAAACATGTCTCAACCATCCTCCCTCTCTCAATACCCAGAATAATGGGCAGCTAGGTCAGTATTTTTATCCATGACCTGAAACATGATGTGAAACATGGTGAGATATATTACAAATTATTATAAATGACCAATAATTCTTATTTTAAAGAGTTGAACAAATTATCACGGTCAGGGTTGGGGTCTCTGCCGTAGCTCCATGTTTGTGGAGTTCAATTACAGTAATTCTCCCTGTGTTGTCATTAGGTTTCCTCTGTTTTCACTGGTTTCCCCCCACAGTCAAAAAAACCAAATTGTTTGTTGACGTGAATGGTGTGTGTGTGATGGTTGGTGCCCCATCCTGGGTTATTCTGTGCGTTGTGTCCGTAGATTCTGGGGTAGGCTCCGGACCACAATGACCCTCAATAACACTAGTAGGAATGTAAATTGCTTGAAATTAATCATAGATATTTATTCATTCTTATTGTTTGGCTTCTTGTTTGTCTTGCCCTTGGAATCGTAACATTCATTTACATTCTTGCAGTATAAACTTAAAGTAATCTTAATACCTAAAATTCCTATGTAGGCTAAAATATTGGATGGTATACGGTGTTAAATACACTTTGTTCACAAACAGTTTGATATTTTAAATTAAGTAACTTTTGTAGATTCTGTTTGCTATTTAACACAATCGTAGAGCTCTGATTGTTAAGCATTGTCTCCAGTATTGAATCACTCTTACTCTTCTTGTAATACACTCTTTTACAGCTGACATCATCAAAAATATATGCATACATTTTGGCGATGACAGCAGCATCTTGCCTCAGCCATCTGTACCAGTTATCCAGGGGTGGCTCTAGGGGTGTGCCAAGGGGGAGTTCCTTTCCTCAACTATGGCCCATGAGAGCCAGTGAGGCATGTAAGGGTTGGCTGTAAACGAGCATGTGATCAGCTGGAAGCTAAACATTGGACTGAACGTATATTTCTACAGTGAACGAATGACCAAGACCCTCTCATTTAGTCCTGAAGAAGAGACCCGAAAGAGCAAACGAGTTGGTGAGTGTGTGTATGAATGACAAGGTGAGTTAGTGACAGACTATAATAAAGGAAATGTTAAAATAACTAGTGCTGACTAACAAAATGTAGTCCTCACTAACACAACAATTATTCACAGCAATTATTTATGGGAAAAAAAACTGAATGTTCCATTAACTCTGGAGTGGTGCAAAGAGAAAAAGAAACATACAACACAGAATATTAAGAAATTCCAACAATAATAATCCACAGAGAATTAAGAAACGAGAGGAAGAATGCAGTGCCGCTTTATTAGAGATGATTAAAATAACCTATTTATCTTTTGTCTCAGACCGATGGCCAAGACGAAACTTCATGGGCTATTTGCAATGTTTTTTGTGCCCACTTAGCACTTTTCAGAACAGTTTGAACCCTATTTTGAACTGAGAACTCCATCTGTGGGGTCAGAGAATAGAGCTAATTGTTCCAGAAGCATCATCACCTTCACCATCAAAAGTGACCATCACCACTGCTTTGCAAGTGTTTGTCCCTTCTGATAATAAAGAATACGTTATAACCATGGCTAACCAACTGTTTTCTTCAATTTCGACAGAAGAAACTCAAAAGAAATAATGATGTGACAGTTATTTACTGTAAATGCTTATCGATATCTACCGATATTAACAAGTTTATCGATAACATTTTGGCCATATTGCCCAGCCCTACCCATGACCTAATAAAAGGGTAACTGGTATCGGCAACAAAATCTAAATCTGTATCTGTGATCTCATTTTTGCTTGCTCTGCTACCTTTTGTTATATACTGTGCCTCTTTTTGAAAATGGCTATAATTGTTCGGCATTTCCACCTAACGCTTATGCACCCATGCCTGGAATGATGCTTTGATGCATATTATTAAAAATGTATATTCTTGCTGCAACCACGTAACACATTTTTGGCTGACAGAATTGTTGAAAAGACGACACAAGCTCTGCTGCTAACAGATGCCACATTTCACATAATAGCTAAATTAAAGGGTGCACTAGTCAAAGAAGTTTGATTGTGCTATAAAAGTAAAAGGAAAAACAACACTTCATCTGTCTAAAGGGTGATGCAAAAATACATCCATCCACAGTCAGCTTTCAACCCATGCGGGCCTGTTGACTTCGTATAAAATGAAACAGATTTCAGCCATCATTTAGATACAAAACACCTCTGCCTACACATTTTCAAAACAGGTGGATTGTTGTGCTCTTTTGCTCTTGTTCTGCGGCAAACAGACTGCAGTGGGCTTGGTCCAAGCTCAACAGAGTTCTAATCATTTCCTGGCCTCCTGTATTGTTGTGGTGAGCTGGTAAATGGTACAAATCTTGAATAAGATCACTCTGTCTTTGCCATTAGCTTGTCTCTGCCTCGCCGCACTGATGGCCCAGGTTTTCGGCCTTCATTTCCCACCGTCCAGATACACCTAACTATCAGCAAGTGGTCAGCAATGGGTCCAGCTTAGGATGCTCTATACTGTAGCTCAAGTTTAAGAATTGCATATTACAAGGTAAAATAATCACAGTTTTATTTAATTTTTTGTTTGTTAACATTTTCTATGAATGCCATGTCTATAAGGATCTATGAAGACATTCATAACACATTACACTGCACTCATATACCATTATAAACATAGTTATAAATATGTATAAAACACATAATATAGCCATGTTTTTTATGCATTATGAATGCTTTATGAAGCTCTCATCTATAATCATACCTGTCAGCCCTCTCACTTTTTTCCCAAGTTTCTCCCTTATTTTAGCCTTCTTCCTCACTGTCCTGTTTTAATATTTTCCAGTGACTCCCCATATCATAAAACATTCAGAATGGTCCAGTTTTGTAACCCTACCAATCAGTCTCTGTATGATGTATTCTTGCTACAATCCTACACCAGTAAAAGAGGTGGCAGTGTGTACAAATAAAGTTACATCTAGTGCAGAAACAGATCGAGGGGGAAGCTGCGGTGGCCAGATTCCTGTCTGCTCCCTTTGAAAAAATACATACCTTGAAATTTCTGACCAACCAGAAGAGTACAGAGTAATGAAAGGTTTTCTTGTCTTGTCATTCTAAGAACATAAGAACTATACAAACGAGCGGAGGCCATTCGGCCCATCAAGCTCGCTTGGGGAGAACTTAACTAATAGCTCAGAGTTGTTAAAATC
>JAODKF010000126.1:26670839-26682612 GCA_026779585.1 Mormyrus proboscirostris
GGCAACTTAGCTCCTGGGATCATTGGAACACGCAAACCCCTCCACCACGATAAGGTGTCGGCTCCAGGAGAGGTCTTTTAAAATTGTTCATCTTATTCTCCACCAGCAGTGGAACGTATATCACATCAGAATATTGCTCATCATTAGCAATTGAGATATTTTTGATAACCTTGTGTTCCAAAAGAGTGTGAATACACTTGGCCTGCCAATGTGCTTTTATCTTGCACTGGTAGTAACAGTACCACTTTTAAGATTTTTAAGGATCTGCACCAGTCATTATCACATGTATTTCCACATTGCCACATTTTGCCCACCCATCCATCCATCATCCATCCATCCATCCATCCATCCATTCATCCATAAGTAAAAATACCTTTCTGTTTAATATTTATAGATTGTTGATATTATTATCTGAAATTGCATTGTTTCCTAAAATATTTTTGTAGTGTGAAAAAGTGTGGAATTTTTGGTTACCATGCTGCCATCTGTGAAGAACATAACTATTAATATATAAGAAAATGTCTACAATCTGGAAATACTCTGAATTTAAGATTATTTATATAGTTTGACACAAATATTAAAAAATTAACATATGTATTATATATTATGAATAAATCTGTTCAATAATATGCCTCATTGGTAACATATACACAATCAATATTCATAATCACCTGACTGTCAGTTTTCAATGATTATTAATCAATATAATCACAATAGATAATTTAACTAATTAGACTGCTGAATGGCAAACAAATTAGTGTAAATAAAGCAAGTGATAAAATTGAATCTTATGGATAGAAAAACAGGTTTATGCATCGATACTGGCAGTTTTCCTTTTCTAATGCAAAGAACATCTCGTCTTTAGGAAAGCATCTACAGATCTCAAATGAAAATTAAATGTGCTGAAAATAAAAGTTGTGCATTGTATCTTGAGAAGGTGGATTCTATAAAGCCCTGCATGAATCTCTTGTTCGTACGATTCACTCTGCATTTGCTCTGTGATCTTAGAGTGCTGCCTGCACAATGGCTCATAATTAACTGAAGAATGGCTGGCAAAAATTGATTTGAAGAGGGCTCAACGCAAATGAAAGATCAATGCTCCCAGTTCACCAACAATGCCCCCCCCCACCCCATGCACAAAGACACACACAAACCCCAGCTCTACAAACCACTCCTCAAGGTTTTTCTAAATGAGATTATTGAAAGAAGTTCAGAAAGAGTACCATAATCGAAAGGGAGAATCTGAACTCTGCCACAGTACCAGAGGGTGTCAGTTTGGGGAGGGGGTGGGGTCAAAGAGAGACAGGGTGTTTGAGTGGTTTTAGATAAAGATTTGTGTTGTATGTGAAAGCCCATATAACCTACTGGTTGCAGCAACCCTTAGAGAACATTGTGCAGTGCTCATGGGCAATTTAAGACAAACAAATAAAAGCCCAGTAAGAAAACAATCTTTAACAGTGAGAGAAAAGAGAAGATAGTGTGTATACATGGACTAGGGGCAGATGCTGTTGCTGCGTCATGCCAATTTGCCATTTTTCACACCACAAATGCTGCTATCAACAGTTTCCACCCTGACTTAGCAGCTAGCTCAAAAAAATTAGGAACAGTGTCGTCTCACTAAAGCACATGGTCTGAAGTAACTTAGCTCGACAACAAGTTCTGTGATAAAGGCACTATATATGATCTATTTTAAGGGATTACCTGACCTTTTCCCAAGTGATGAAGGCGTACCTATCTCCTTTTTCTTTTTTAACTAAATAATAACCAAATCAAAAAAGTATAACTAATTAAGATAATAAAGTTTTAGAAATGAAAATAGAAACATGAAATCCAGTAGTGATTTCGTCTAAAATCGCACAGCCTATTAATATGCATCCTACTTCTATTAACTGCTTATCCAGTTACCTATTATCTGTCTAACCAATAAAGTGTTGCAGTGAACCTGTTGGAAGTACTATGGAGCAAGCTTTCCATACCTGAAGTTAACTCTATGAAGCAGTGTTAACTAATTGTGATTGTGGCTGGGTTTTGTCTGGGCGTGTTTGCATTAAAGGTGTGGGGCAAATGAAGAGCCATCCTTTAATATACACCACCCCTTTAATAGGTAGGTAATATACCCCCCCCCCTAAACTTGGTCATCATCTGGCATCAGACCTTGCTGATCCCTACTATTTAGTGATTCATATATACATTTTTTTTCCTGAAGGGGCAGGACTGTCACAAAGTCAGATGTCTTGCTTAGCCGGATAACTTGTCAGATTTAAGGTATCCGAATTTAAATGGGTTTCAACTTCCTTGCCAAACATTTACACAGACTACCTTAAATCAGACAAGTGATCCGACAAAACAAAAAATCTAGCTTTGTGATGGAGCCCCCAGCTTTGCAGTGTAAATTACCATGGTTAAAAGTGAGCTATGATTCATACTACCCAAAACTTGGAGGTAAGCCTCAAAAAACCATTCTAAGTTTGTAAACTTGCTTTGTAGTATACCCGACTGGAGTCCATATTAGGAAACACAGATTCGATTAGATTCAATTCAATTCAGTTCATAAAGCACATTTTCACACCTTTATCCTGTTTCAAAAGATCACAAAGCACTGCATTCTCAGGATGGAATTCCAGTGCATAATAGGGAAAAGATTCATACACGCTTACTATGGACATTTCCGTAACACCTGTCTAGTTACATCACATTGTTCAGGGAGGCCTATGAAGACACATTATTAATATTATTATTGTTGTTGATGATATTTTCCTGACTTTGGTTTAAAGAACTCAAGTTGGAAAAAAATTGTTACATTTGAGTAAATGACTGCTGAATATTTATTTAAATAATAGAACTGAAGTACTCAGGTTGGGGAAAATGGACTTTATGGCAGCCAAGTCAATTTCTTTGTTTGCTATAGATAAAATTTCATCTTGTAATCATAGTCGCAAGGACAATGTGACTCTTTGTAGCTTGTTGGCTTGTTCTACCCAGATCCAAATTTTGGTTATAAAAACAGGAAGCACTGACTTTCAAACTACTGTCAATTTGCATAATGTTTATATAATGCCCATGTTGGTTCTGTGTAACTGGAATATGCCTAATATTATACGTACTGTAACTTCACATATGTGTAATTCATAATAATATGCGCTTTAACGTGGGAGGTTAGTTTCATATTTTGTAATTTTAAACATTGTCCAGCTTTGTTACAATCTCTGTTCATCTTTTACAGTTTATCTGTATGTATCTTGGATTTTGTCCCTGTGGCATTTCAAAGGATAATTGGCAAGTGGAGAATTGTGCTGGAGGTAGTGTCCTCGCTTAACCCAGATAACGCAGGCACACCGGATCGCCTTCGGACTCAGATCAAAACCTATGTCAGCATGGCTACAATTACAACTGTGACTGCTAATTAACTATGGCTTTTAGTCAGCATGCATATGCACTGGGTATATCTATCAGAATGTAATTTTGCAAGGATATTTGAGATTGTATGTTCCCTTATCCCCTCACCCCTACAGGTACTCATCCAGACAGTCCAGCAAACTCCTCTGTGAGACAGATGTACAACAGCAAGGCCAGAAAAGATGAGTAATGACTCCACAGGCTCCTGAAAATTCACCAAGGGTGCGGCATGCAACAAATCCACCAGGCGCAGAAGGCAGAGTGCATCATGAACCACGCTGTATCTCCTGGGAGGCTGTTGTTTGAACCGTAAAATTAGCCACTCATCATCATGAAATGTTACAACATTCTGTTGAATAAAGAAATTAGGACAATAGAATTTTTTTTTGAATGACCCCTCCTCCTGGACTTCGACATGTAGGGTTTATCATACACTCTCTACAACTGAAAAATCCACTGATTCTGTTAATTACAGCAATAGATTGGAGAGATGGAATGAAAAAATGAAATGTATTAGATTAATAAATGTAACCCCGCTTGTTAATACACATCTAAATATGCTGGTTATTTTTGGTTATGTGACAAATGTAATAGATTATGCAGAGGTCCAATTGCAGAGTGACCCATGATTTGTTATTTCACCAAAAATAAAGCAAATTATGCTTTATTTTATGATGCGAAATGTAAAGCCAATAGCACAATTGTAATCCAAAAAGACAAAGTTAAAAAGTTAAGCAATGGAGAAATACATGTAACTCCATCAGAGGGAATCACACAGGTGTCCTCAATAAACAGGGGAAGAAGATGGGCTTTGGGCGCATGGCGGATTCCGAAACACAGGATAAGCTGTTACTATCCTTTGTGCAACAATGAGATGTTACTCTCCTTTGTGCAACGATGAGATGTTACTCTCCTTTGTGCAACGATGAGATGTTACTCTCCTTTGTGCAAGCACGTACAAGAGGTTCACTTGTCGGTGGATGGCGAATATTAGAATGTAGGTTGAAAAATTTGGGATACATCATCAGTAGGGCTCCTCTGGCTCATGGGATGTTTCGGCCTTTCACACCATACACCCTCACCAGAGCTATAGGGTGATCAGCCCTAAGCTTGCGTCCCATGTCTAATTAGTCAAGAGAGTCATCTTGATTTCAGATTACGGACATCTCATGAAACTATATATGACAGCCTAAGCTTGTCCCTTAGGACTTAGGACCAGAGCCACTGGCTGCTTCTCTCTGCTGCCTCTGATGCAGCGTTGATGGCTCTGGCGCCTGATTCCCAGGTCTCTCAGCAGTTTGACAGTAGATGTTGCTACAAACCCTCTTCATCCAACTTCCACTGGGCAAACTTCTATGGTCCAGGTGCATTGTTTTGCTTCAGCAGCTAACTCAGAATAGCGTAGATATTTCCGCTCATATACCTCATCCACGGAATCCTCCCAGAGTACAGTGAGCTCAGTGATGTAATGGGACCAGAGCACCATATCAGGTCTCAAGGTAGTAGTGGAAATCTCTGGAGGAAACACCAGTTGTTGGCCAATATCTACCAGCAGTTTCCAGTTGCATGCTAAGCACAGCTTGACTCTTTCCGATGGTGTGTTGTTGATCCTGGTAACCGCAGAATCATAACCAAGATGACAGTGTGTAAAAGGCTATTCTGAGTCAGAAAAAAATGGTGCAAAATGTGTTAAATGTAGTCTTTTGTGCCAAAAACTCTGTAATCCAGAGGGCGCCAACATCCAGCACACCTACAGTTGCCAGGCGCAGCTATAAATCTGCAAACACAACTCAGCATACCACCTGAACTAGGCATTAAGGGAGGCGCTGGGCAGCTTTGGCGGGCTGCACAGACCAGGATGCGCAGACCAGACCGTGCAGACCAGACTGCGAGACCAGACTGCGAGGCCGCACCCTCACCTGAGGAGTCTGAAGTGCTGCAAAAGGAAACGGTTCTAAGCATGAAAAATGAGCCAGCATTCACAACAGGTCGGTTCTGTGTCCATTTTGCTTGTATATGGCCACTCACCAGACAAGAAGCTGGACCACCTCAGACTCCAGAGGACTGCCTAGCGTGAAATGAGGACCTGCTGCGTTTTTCTTTTTAAAGAGACATGGCTTAATAACATCCTCAACATGTACCATATCATGAATTAGTTTGTGTAGTGGCTTTCTCTCCTACTGAAAATCACTGAAATACAAATGTGATTCTGCATTGCATTGGCAGGAATGACTGTACCTGAACTTATTAGGTATATGAAAATTATGTAACTTATAACTGATTTATGTGTGGAGTTATATCAGTTTATGGGTGGAGAGGTGGCTCTGCGGCTACAGATCTGTGCCAGCAATTGGAAGGTTGCTGGTTAGAATCCTGTGAATGCCCAGAGTGAATCTACTTCGCTGGGTCCTTGAACCAGGCCCTTAACCTGCAATGTTAACCTACATCCAGCCCTGCATGCAGGTCCTCCAACTTTCAGGGAAAATCTTGGGTGTTGGTGGCAATATTGACACTCCAGCCACCAAAAAAAACTCACATGGGTCCATTCGGACTAATGTGGTGCTGAGGTATCACCTGCCGCACAGCTGCATTCAGGTTCTCATCCCTGAGGTGGTTTGTCGTGTGGTGAGTGTAGCAACACACTGTAATCAGTGCATGCTCCTTACCTCTATAACTGATTTAATGATCCCTCAATCATTTTATCTATATATATATATATATATACATCTGTATCT
Organism: Mormyrus proboscirostris; assembly: GCA_026779585.1. Classification (NCBI taxonomy): domain Eukaryota; kingdom Metazoa; phylum Chordata; class Actinopteri; order Osteoglossiformes; family Mormyridae; genus Mormyrus; species Mormyrus proboscirostris. The sequence continues at coordinate 26,676,971 of JAODKF010000126.1, forward strand.
TTCAGTTTTAAGATGAAATAACATAAAACTAGATAAAATGTTTAAAATCTTGCAACTTTATTGGAAGTAACCCACAATGGAAAATGAATTAGTATAGTTCTTCATTTCTTCAGTTCTTCTACATTGTAAATTTGTTACAACTGAGTAACTAAACTGAGGCAAAATCAACTTTTTCGAATAATTTGAGTCTCTCATCAAACTGACTTTGAATATTAGAGAAAATGATATGTTGGGGTAATGAGTTAATGAGAATGACCGATATTGAGTTTAAAAATGAATCAATATACTTTGGCTTTTCCCCCCCTCTTCTTTCAGAACAATTCTGTAAACAGGCGCATATGCATAGGCGCATATGCCAAACCAGCGATATGGTAGAAATGTTAGCAGTATTAGTAGCATTGTCTAAAAGTTTAAAATGCATTGTTGATAAAATCACTACGCAACTGTGTAGTCCTTATATTTAATCTGTGATTTATTATTCCAAACCAATTTCTAGTGAGTGACACTAAAATAGTTGTGGAACAGTTGCCAAATAGATAAGTGTCCTGGTCATGTAGTTCCTTGGGTGACCCCTGACCTAGTGTCAACAGAACACTGCCCTGTCAACAGAACACTGTGCCCTGCCACACTACACAAGCCATTCAGGAATGCATCGTGGTACATGACAAAGAGTTTAAGGTATTGTGCTGGCTGCCGAATTCCCCAGATCTGAATCCTAATAAGTATCTCTAGGATGTGTTGAAACACATCTGATCTGCAGTGGCTCCACCTTGCACCTTAAGGACTTAAAGGATCTGCTGCTGATATGTTGGCGTCAGATACCATACAACACATTCAGAGGGTACAGAGAGAGAGAGAGAGAGAGAGAGAGAGAGAGAGAGAGAGAGAGACTATTGTCTCAGTTAATGTTACCCTAAAATATTAAGTATAATGTTATTCTAGTTCATTGGTTTACCATGCGTGAACAGTGTTGATGTTCATTCACTGCATTGTGTTTGCTTCTGTTAATATAGCGGGTTAACATTATACCCTGAAAAACATCCATCAGTTAGTCAACTATTTCTTTCAATACCATTACTATTTTTAGCTATAGCCATTTTTTTCATTTTTAAGCTGAAATTTTATTTCTGTGCCTTCAGTCATAACTCAGATGTTACTGTAAACTGAGGCCAAATGAACAAAACTACCTTATTAATGTAGCTAAGTTGCATATTACGACAGTTCATTATCCCTCAATGTAACTGATTTGGAAAGGCTAAAGGGGCACACAACAAGGGACATGGTTTACTGGAAATCACATACACATGGCACCAACCCATTGTAGTTAACGCACAACATTGCTGATTAAATTTTCTTTAATATATGTGAAATGATGTCATCATCATAATTATCCACAGTGATTCCTTTCCCTTTCACACACAAGCAGCAATTCCAGAGGAAAAAAAAATATCTAAAATGGGTTCTATAACAATTAAGGAGGTCTTTAAAATCCATTTCACATAACACAGGAAGCAATTATAGCAGTGGTAATCTGTGTCAGGGTGAAGGACATTGAAATGTGAAAATATGGCTGGACTGTACTTAAACTGGAGTGATGGGTAGTTCATTGTGTTAAGGGGAGTGTGTGGTATATGTGACAAGGGATTCTGTGCCCCTGATTAGAAGGACACTTGTTCAAATCTTGTGGTTGGTAGAGTGATTTCACCGTTGGTCCCTTGAGCAAGGCTCTTAACCCCAGTTGTGTTAGGGACAGGGGGCCTTAGGCTGATATGGGTAGCATTTGTTTGATAAATTGTATTCTTTTCATATCTGTTTACAATTAATCTATGACTCTAGTGGGATAGTATCAATAACACGGGGGATGTAATGTTAGTTTTGTCTTTTTGCGCCATCTTCTTCTGCTACTCTACGTTGGTTCGCTTGGCAGTGAAACAACCAGTAGCTTTACCCCTTCAGTGTGACAAGAAAGCTGGGTAGTGGTAAGTCTCAAAGTGGGAATAGTTCATTACAGCATGGATGGGGGGAACTCTGTCACTAAAAATGTAAATAACTGACATGTTGCTATAATTTAAACAATCGTTTATGTTACCTATAAATGTAACTTCTGGAAACTCTATCTTCATGGGACCCTTAGCTGTTAGGGGACCCAGGAGGCTTACCTACCCTTGCTGTATAACTGGCTGACAATCTTCTCTGCACCCAAGCTTTCCTCACTTATGTAGTGCTTTGTACTGTACAAAAGAATCTGCTAAATAAATAAATGTAAATGCTCTAAGACTGAACTACTTAGCTTGCATTGCAGTTTGTAATACTCTGTATTGAGTAGTTATTGCATCGTTACTTGTGACATTGACAATCATTCAATACAGCTTTTTGTAACATATAACATTGTACTGTAGTATACCATAGTGGGAGATTTGGCCTATGTAAAATCTGCCTTCCCTCGCTAAAATCAAGGAAAGGTGAGTTTTAAATTTTAAAATAAATTTTTAATGTCATTTTCTGAGCAAAAATATCATACCTGGTAGGTTCCTGGTTTCAGTCCTGTCCCAGTGGTTTATAATTTTTTTTTACAACCTTGAAATTTCTAGCCTCAAAAATGATCTGTTTTGGATTCCCGATTTTATATATTATTTTACTGATAAACACTCACTGCATGCACTAGATACCAACTTTTTTTTTTTAACTGTTTTTAAAGCTCTTAACGGTTTTGGCATTGTTTTTCAGAATATATATATATTAATTCATGCCTATGATATTCTGCCTCGGGCTCTTCAAGGGCCAGAGGTTACTTACAAAAATAGAGGCTTGGGTTTTGTTTTTATGCACTTTAACTTCAGCATACATTGCTACAAAATGTTAGAGGAACAAGCTTTGCTTGTAATTTTAAAAGAACCATAATCTTTACTCATGCCGATAATTAATATTCATAGTCTACTTGTTTAGCCTGATTTTCTCCTATTAAAAATAACCTCTTCTGTAAATGAGTAGAAAAATATGAGCTGAGGCATCATGGACAGTGATACCAAATGTATAGTTTTCATGCCCAGTGTTCTGAACTTACCTCGTGTATTTGTTGTTGTGCTAACCAAAATGAATGTCCTTGTACTCATAACAGCATACATTGAAAAAAGCTATTTCTGAAACAAATAAATAAGCAGCAAACAAACAAGCACTGGCGAATTAACAAGAAAAACAGCATCATTTTGAGTGATTAACAGCCACATTAACATACGGAGCACAAAATGCCTGTGTTTGGTTTTTCGGTATCTGCTTTTGTCAGATAAAGGTATATTGGGAGAATTTGGATCCATTGTGGTACAAAATTAGTGTTAACAGGGGTGCTTGTCAATATGAAGCACAAACTGTGCTATCCATGATCTTGACATATCGCCAATGGACACTGAATAGTAATTGTACTAATTGGGCTGCTTCTTGTTTAGTTTACCACCACGGCCGCATGCACTTCTGCCTATAGTCCTGGAGTGAAAGAGGCACATCTGAATCGTGAAGCGTTTCATTTGTGTTCAGTGGACTTAAAAAAGGCTGGAAAGATGACATCTTTTAAAGCTATCTGTCAACCAAAATGTTCAAAATCTTGACAGATATGCATTGCCGTCTGAACTTAATTAAAGGTTCTGTCGTAACTACTGCTCCCAATGTCACAGTTCCTTTGTTTTCTTTCTTTTACTGTAGGTCAGATTGTTTCCTCTCTTTTTTCTGAATGAGCTGACATTTACACAGAGCTGAATGACCATTCCTGCTCAGTACGGTGTGTCAGCCCTCTCTCCTTTTCTACCGCCTCATGTTATATTTACATTACAACATGTGTGAATCACACTGGCCTATGTTTTGTTTGTTGGTTGCTTCATTTTCTCAGCCTCAAAGAGGCACTGCTTCTCTGAATATCTTCATCTGAATGGAGATCTTGTTTAAATCAATCATGTATCAGTTCTTTTTGCATCAGTTCTGAGGTGCCAAATCAATTCTCAGCTCTATGGTAGCAAGAAATCTGGACAGAAATATGAAATTTCAAATCTAAAATCTAGAGATACAAGACAACACTGATCCCCACTAATATCTCTTATAAAAACTAAAAGTAGTTTTGGTGGTTTTGAAGTTGATGTTCTGCAATTTGTTTAGCCACATTAACTTCAAGATTCTGGAAACATCCAACTATGGTCACTGTATCCATCCAGTATTCAAAAATTAAAACTGCATTTAGGATGGCTGTTCAGCTTTTCATGTTAAGTGAATCTAGGAATCCATGAAGATTAAAAACTATCAGTTTTTTGGAGATGGTGTCTTTCTTTGTGTCCTTTGTGTGATTGACAGTTGTAGTCCTACCATTACAACTTTGTCCAGAAATAAATGTTTTTTTCTTTTAGCCAAAAGAATATAACTAAATTTAACATGTTATTTATTTATGTATTACTTTGTTTATGATTTATTTATTTGCTTGCTGTCGCTTGGGGTCATTCTCATGTTACAAGGTGACATTCTTCTTCATCTTCAGCTTTATAACAGACACCTCAAGCTTTTAGGCCAAAATTGACTGGCATTTGGAACTGTTCATAATCCCCTCCACCTACTTTGACTAAAGCCCCAGTTCCACCCGAAGAAAAATAACGATAAAAATAACGATAAAAGCACAATGCTGCCACTACCATGAGTCATTATGGGTACAGTTGGTACAGTGTTCTTTTGGTGATATTCAGTGTTTTTGTGAAAAACATACCTTTTGGAATTGTGGCCAAAAAGTTGGTTTCATCAGACCATAACACATTTTGCTTCTGGGGGACTTGATGTTTTTTTTCTGCAAAATTTACCTGGTCCCGGATGGTTTTCTTTGTAAGAAAAGGCTTCTGTCTTGTGACCCTACCCATAATCCAGACATATGTAAAATACTGGTGATTGTTGTCACATTTAGTACACAACCAGGACTTGCCAGAAATTCCTGGAGCTCCTTCAGTGTTGCTGCAGGCCTCTTGGCAGCCTCCCTGACCAGGTTTCATCTCGTCTTTTCATCAATTTTGGAGGGACGTCCAGTTCTCAGTAACATCACTGTTGTTCCATATTTTCTCCACTTCTACATGACTGTCTCCACTGTGCTCCATGGTATATCTAATGCTGTGGAATACTTTTGTACCCATCTCTTGACTGATACCTTTCAACAATGAAATCCCTTTCATGCTTTGTAATCATGGCTTTTGCTGTAGGATGCAACTGAGTAAATGTCAGGAAAATCCTACTAGGACAGCTGAACTTTATTTGGGGTCAAGCAGAGCCACTTTATTTGATGGCGGGTGTGTAGTAGAGGTCGACCGATATGGGTTTTTCAATAGCCGATGCCGATATTTAGGAGTCAGGGTCAGCCGATGACTGAAATAGCTGCCGATACTTGATGGCAGAAAATTGGACGTTTTCCCCTCTATTTGCATGATAAAATATCACACTAAAAATAACAAACGATACACAAAATTTCTCAGCTTAGTATTTATTGAATACTGACTTGTGTAAATTTAAATATAAACTTAAATAACAAAAACACAATACAACTTGGAAAACTTAAACTTATAAACAATAAAAATAGCAGCATCAGAATCTCTTTAGCAGCAAACTCCTTCTTCAGCTCCCAAGCT
>JAODKF010000126.1:26682712-26696233 GCA_026779585.1 Mormyrus proboscirostris
GCAACTTAGCTCCTGGGATCATTGGAACACGCAAACCCCTCCACCACGATAAGGTGTCGGCTCCAGGAGAGGAGGATAGACATGTTTAATGAGGAAACTAACTGCGCAAAGTCGTGCACTTTTTACTGGTTACATTATCTAGATGTCTGAGAAATTGTTTGAATCTCTGCTTTCAAATGCAAAAAAGTTGCACAGAAGGACAATTGTCAGCATCAGCTCAAGCAAATGGTAATGACTATTTAGAATGAAGAGTTTTCTCCGCAATGCATTGTGGGAACTAGCCAGCCGGAGCGGTACCCTCCTGAGTGAGGCGTCGCCACCTGAAAATGCATACCCCTTCAGTGGGTACACGATAATCTGCATGCCTGACGGACAGCATCACCGGGAGGCGGATCCAATGTCCTCCTGCTCCAAAGCACTCCTAGCTTCACGCACCAAGCCAACCGGAGACGGAGAAAGAAGTAGCAAAAGGAGCAGAGACAGAAGGAAGAGCCAGAGACCTTCCTGGGGGGTGTCTCTCTCGCCGTTTCTTCTCCCGCCAGATTCCAAATTTCCTTGATCCGGAATCCGGCAGGATTCACCCCTGACATCAACGCCACCGTTAGGCATGCAGGTACCCCAAGCCCACATGGCCTCCATTATGCTGCTTTCAGGAGAACTAGCCTGGCTCTTAAAGGGGCCAGGTCAATGTGGGATGCTATCCTATGGATCCCTGTGCCTCTGCCTGATGCTCCGCCCATGCTTGATGCTCCTGTCTCGCCAGCTCCCAATGTTCCTGTCCCACCTGACGTTCCGGGTCTGCCCTATGGGCCTGACTAACTGGAACCGGAGGCCAAAGTAACCCCCAGTGGTTCCAGTCCCAGTGGCTGACACACCTTACTGCGGGGTCCCTATCCTGACCGCTGTGTCGCCACCCAGTGGGGACCCGGTCCAAGCACCTGCTCCGGCTGCCGCACCGCCCAAAGTCCGGCCTCCGTCTGCTGCTACGCTTGCGGCTCCTGCTATGGCGCTGCCCGCTGCTACATCTGTGACTCCTGCTATGGTGCCACATGCTGCACTGCCGCCCGAGCTCCCGCCTCCGCCTGCAGCTGCTTCGCCCGAGCTCCCGCCTCCGCATACAGCTGCTCCGTCCCTTCCGGGACAGCGCTGCTGTCGTGCAGGGCTTCAATCCCGGCTCTGCCTGCAGCTGCTTCACCTGCTGCTGCTTCACCCAAACTCCCGGCTCTGCCTGCAGCTGCTTTGCCCACGGCCCGGGCTCAGACAGTCTGACTACCGTTCCTTCTCCCTTGGAGGAGAAGGAACTTGAGTAGGACCCCTCGGGGACCTCCCTAATGGCTCCGCTATTGCCCCAGCGTGGTCCATCCCGGCCAGAACCCCACCTATCGGTGTCCCCGAAAGGGAAAGGACATAGGCGCAGGGATTGGGTACTACCCACCCTGCCCCCGGCTCACCTGCGGTCCCCCGGGCTTCTGCTCAACTGTCGCATGGGTCCACCGCCGTCGCCTCGTCGGCCGCCAGTGTTCCTGCCTCCAACGCCTCCTTAGCCGCCTACGGGTTCCCCCATTCTACATTGTCGTTTGTTTGCGGGTTCCTCCACTCCTGCTATGGCTGCGCCGTTGCCTGCTGTAGCTTCCCCTCCCTCCTCGCCTTCGCCATGGTCCCCTTCTGCTCCCTCCTTACCGTCACTGGTGCCCCCTTCGTCTTCCTCATGCTCCTCTTTGTCCCCCGACCTTTCCATTCCGGCTTCATGTGGTTGTCCCAGGGCGCTTTACATGGGTGTGTTCGAACACATTGTTATACATATAAAATGAGATACATAAGACAAAAGAAAGACAGAATAGAAAAGAAAGAAAAAACAATTGACAACAGAGGAGAGGAACCAAAAACTCCAACGCAGGGAGAAAAAAAACCTCTGGGGGTCCAAGGTCAACTGGCTGCCCAACCCCCCCTGGGCATATTATCCTCACATTTTTACTAGAACAACACTTGAAAGACTAGGAAAATAGGACCAAAATATTTAATTGAGTAACAAAGAAAAATGTAAGGAAATATGCATCAAAACTAAGTGTTGCTAGAAACCCAAAAAAATGTCAGAATGATTAATAAACAACATTTATTAAGCACAACTTACTGCAGGACAAGACTAAGAATCACCCGACACAAAACAGGGGGTGGGGACATCTCCGCAGAGTGCGTTTAAAAAAGTAAAATGCACAGTATGAAGGGCATTAACTCATTTATTTCAGTCACCACTCCTTTAGCTTACAGTACATGTTTTACCCGAAAACACATTTATTAGGCACACACACCATTCACAAAACAAGTCACAGTCACAAACAATTTGGCAAGTACATCGAAACCAACTCTGAAATGGAAACAGATTTTTTTATTACTAGATATCATTGTGAAATGTTATTTTTCCTCTATCAGCAACTGAGACCAGCACATCAGTCTAAGTACTAAAGATAGAAACGTAATATTAAACATAATAGATATACATTAATGTGCAATAGCTGCAAATAACTTTGACTCGATTTGCCTTTACATTTGAACATTTTTAATTAACTTAAAACTAATAAACAGTAAAGAGCTTGTAAAACTTTTTTCAATTTTCATAATTTTTTTCGAGCTTGTATTTAGGCCCTACTTGTCTCTGTCCGTCAGATAAAAGTCTGTAATTTAACACTGACGAGAATTAAACACATAACAGATGTCACTGTCACTTAGGGACTTGCTCACTCATTTAACTCACATAGATTTTTATGTTTTAGGCCAATTAAGGAGAAGAACACGCTTGTAACTAATTTATTTTTTTGTTTAGTGGCTCCGGCATGAGTGCTGTATGAGTGCTTTGTGAGTTTTCTGTAAGTATTTAGACCAGTATCAAAGACAAAAAAGTATATTATCATAAGAGATCAATCATATCAACAAATGAGAAGAACTGATTATTTGCCTTAAAGCAGCGGCCACTCAGAACCTGCATATTCAATACATCATGATTTAAACAAGACAATGATTCTAGCTGCAGCTAGGCTGAGTGTAAAAACTAGCAAGGTTATCACAGTGTGTCCAAAACATTGTAAAGTGAAGTCGTAATAAAAAAAGGCTAGACAAGGTCACAAATGAGCAAAAATTAATGTAGACCAAAACTTATGAGTAAATTTGATTTAACCATATGAGCAAAAAAGGTCTATAATTGCATATTGTGCAATGGAAGTTTTCTGTCACCTTCGAGTTCTCTTGTAATCTCTTCATTGTCAAAAATCTACAAAACTGCAATGGAAATAAATCTTATTACTAATAATATGTGTGCTTGTTCATTGTAATTCTTAGCTAACTTCACATTGCTGAAATACGTCATTTCTCTTATCCTCTATGAATACTTTTACAGATTACAAATAATGTGTGTGCATTTATCAATAAAATGTCGCCCTTTCTATGACGCCGCAAGAATTCAGGGTTGCCATAATTACGGCTATCAGCTAACCTCCAATATGAAATAACGGAGTGTCCATCCTGGCAGAGTCTTTATAACAGCAGGTGATTTCAATCAAGGCTATAGATTGTCCTCCCAAAATATTACCAACATGTGCAGTGCCCACAAAGGCAAAAACATACTTGACGTTTATAGCAAGATTTAACATTACAAAGCACCTCTCCCCCATCTAGCCCAATCTGACCACATCTCCCTGTTTTCCAGCATACAGAGCTCTTAGCTACACAGTCAAGCCATCTACAAGGGGCGAACAAGTATGGCCTCAGGGAGCTTCTGAGCAGTTACAGGACTGTTTTAACCACTGACTGGGATGTATTCTAGGTCAAGTGTATTAACACCCACAGTTCCACAGTGCTGCTTTATATAAAATACCGTGAAGACAACATCAGTACGAAAAAACGTTTTGCCAACAACAAACCATGGACGAACAGAGATTGCTTGCTAAAAGCCTGCAATACAGCAATCCATGATGGCAACGTAGACCGTTAGGGTGTGGCCAGGTCCAAGCTGAAGGGGGCCACTAAGGACACTAAAGCGGCCTATAAGCAGAGGATTGAGAGCCACTTCAGGAACTCAGACCCCAGTCACATGTGGCAAGGTATTCGACACATCGTCAGTTATAAAGACAACACCGACCCGACCACCAGCAACAGCGACACACTACTGGCAGAGCAGCTGAAACTCTTCTTCGGTTGCAATGAAGTGAACATAACAGAGACTGTCATGAACATTGCTCCAGCTTCAACTTACTTCAACTAGAGTACTAGACACTCACCATATTACATGCACACTGTTGCAACATCGGCATACAGAAAGCAGCGGGCGTAGACGGAATCCCAGGACAGGTTCTCTCGCACTGTGCCGGCGATTTAGCTGGGGTGTTTACAAAAATTTTCAATCTATCACTGGCGCCGTGCACTGTCCCCACTGTCCCCCCCCCATAGGCGTGCAGGGCGATGGCTTAGCTGTCTTCATCGGGGCCTGCCATGGGTATAATGCAGGCAGGTGTCCGTGGCTGTCACACTCATCACGGTGTGTCTTACATGGTATATGGCGTAATGCTGCACTGTCGCACAACATTCAAAACAGATGTTTTATTTTCCCACAGGATTTGTGCTCATCCCGTGGGCCATTCTTGAAACTGTGACACTTTTTCAATGGTGTGACATGTTAGGCAGAGGACAATGTTTGTCTGGATCATTAACTTTTTTCTCTTTATTGCAGGATCAGTGTTATTCTCTGACTCAACTCAGACATCTGTTTTGCATTGTAGCTCTCTCAATCTTCAAGCTGCTCCACCTGCAGCTAATGTTGTGAAGCTGGGGTCATTTCATATTTGGGCTCACTCAAAACACAAATCTGACAAACTTTGAGTATGATGGATATGCTGGCTGATAAAGCTCTTTTCATTCAGAACCGTACGTGATCTATATTTCTTGTAAATTATAAGACAGTTTTTTCTGATATGGGATTAACTCCCCTGGCTGTGTCTAAATGAAAAAAAAAGTCTCTTGTCTCTAAAAAAGGCCATAAGAGCCTTCAAATCTTTGCCATAAGGGTTTAATCCAAGACACTGTGAACATGCAAAGGTCTGATCCTTTATTTTGATATAAAATACCCTAATTGTATGCATATCAAAATAAACTACAAAATATAACAATCATACAATGAAAATAAACTACAGCTAACCCAGAATATGACAGCCATCAGAACAACCGATTCAATAGTGGGTGTACCCACCTACTGTACAGAGATCTGACCACTCCCCAGTCTGTGTACCTCAGAGAGCATCACCACTGCAATGTGCAGGTATCCCGTCCCATCTTCCACTGGACAAATTATACTGAGCAGCACACTAAATGTGGCCCTTTGCAAATGTGACATGATCATGTATATAGGGCGAGAATTTTTCTTTATTTTTAAAATACAGAAAAAATGCTGAAAACAAAGCTATGTTGATACAAATTACATAATCTTTTAATATTTAAAATATATATCTATAAAGCATGCATCAGAAATACTGCCCCTCACTGGTTTTGATTCATGTCCTAGTCATTCAACCATTAGCTCAGTCACTGCCTGCACCAGTAAAGGAAGCCTCTAGTTACTTAGTTAGTTAGTGTCAGATGGCAGTAGCTAAATCTTGTGTGTCGTCCATCGGTGTGGTGAGTAGCTAAACTTATGTTGATTTGTTTTCATGTGTGTTTTCGGTTACTGATCTCGACAGACATTTTAGAATGTTTATGTGGTATATTCATTAATATGCTGGTAGGGTCAAGAAGACGTATTTAAGATTCAGACCAATGTCTTAGCTCATTTTCATTTGCTGCAGCTGTTTCTTTTTCAGTTTGAAGAACATCTATTGTTATGTTTTTATTTCATATTTTTAGAATGCCTGCTTCTTTTAGAGCGAGTGATATTTTTGACTGACACTACACTAGTTTGATTTTTTTGAGAGAGTGGAGCACTGTGACCTTGTCTTTAAAGTTTATCGTTCATTGCCTGTATGGTCCTCAGACTGCATGATGTGCTATAGTTGCCTCTTTCTGGTGTTTTGGAATCTGAAAGTGCTTTTAGGAGTGGCTCACTGTTTTGGTTTTTGACTTCATTGAATGATGGCTTTTTACTGCTTTTCTACTTTCAGCACACAGCCTTGTATGTGCCTTAGCAGGTAAAGAACAACTCTGATAAAATACAACGCTATGCAGAATCAGAGTCTTTATAGGCAAAAACCTGTATATTCAGTATGCAACAGAAACAAATCATTTGCTTATGAAATTCTTAAATGAAGGCAACTACAGTGGATAGTTGGCTGCATTTATCAATAGAATATCTCTATATGCGGTGTATGTCTTTAAAACAATAACATAGAAATATAAAATATTCACGAACCAGTTCTGCGTGCATGTGGGTTTCTATCTAACAGCGACAACTTACTGCTACAAATGTGTCCCAAGCGTGGAGCTTTGTGGCAGATCATAATGCGGAGCCCCCTGAATTTATGAATAAATTACACCAAATATCTTTTTACTAATTGCAATTGTTTTCCACTCACATTTACATATGTGTTTGCAGTAGTTAGATGCAAAATACCTATCAGTTCACTCTACAAACCAGGTTATTACAAAGTCATGATTAAATACTTAAATTGCATATATTTTATAGCATGTAATATACACTATATTATATGCTTATTTCTATCCATCCATCCATCCATCTTCTGTACCTGCTTGTCCTATTCAGGGTCACAGGAGTCTGGGTGATACTGGCCTATTTCAGAAGCTTTTTTCATAGTATATACATCCTGTGATTCTTACAATTAACTCATCACCTAAAATATCCCTGCATTTCCTAAAGCAAAGTACTTTGACAGTTCATCAAAACTAATATTAACAGCAAAATTGTATTTTACTAGATGGGGCACAAATAATTAGCAATAACTTACAACTGAAGTACAAATTATGAACAAATCATGAATAAACACAGTTGCTACTTGCAATAAAGATTAATAATTCATTACCTGAGATCAGTATTTAACTTGTGTTATTCATGACTTGTTCCTTCAGTACTGCACAAATATTTACAGAATTAACAGATAGAGTAACAAATATAGTAATTGCTTGGGATAAAACACGTCACGTTTCATTGATGATGACTTAACATGCGATCAGTACATAACCAAGGCTTAGTTTGTGGTTAATAAATACCTAAGTAATAGATTATTATATTATCAGTGCCCTGTCAAGTAAAGTGTTAATAACAAAATAATATATACAATTACCACTCACAATCTAACACGCACTAACAATTACTGTAACTGTTTTATTTACAAAATAAAGAAATGGTGATAGTTGCTTTCATTTCATATTTCAAATTAACGCTGCACTTTCCCAACTAACAGGAACGTTCCCAGAACTTTAGCCAATGTTACATGAAGGTCCTCTCAAAATTGACAGAGAACATTCATACGGTAATGTTCATTTCCACGTTTTACATTGACAATTGACAATGGTTCTGTCAATGTTGGCATGATAACATTATTACCTGAACATGCTTTTAATACAATGCATGTTGAAAAATTTTGTTCTATGAAAGTGCTATATGTGGGTGCAGTGGTTAGCACTGTCACTTCTGGATCCTGGGTTCGAGTCACTGCTAGGGCTCCATGTGTGTGGAGTTTGCTTGTTCTCCCTGTGTTGTTGTGGGGTTTCCACTGGGTACTCCGGTGTCCCTCACAATCCAAAAAACATGGCGAGGCTAATTGGGGTTCCCATTTTTTCATTAAAAATACATCTGATAATTAATGTGTGTGAAAAGGATTATTTACCTTGTCTTAAGTGGTATGCTGTATATTTATATACAGTTTGTCTTCTACTTCTCACTTGAATTTACAGAAATCAGGAGATCAAATATCAGCTATTATCGGTAACAGGGCGCTTCAGGATTTCAACCAGTAATTTTAATCCGCCAGTGTAGAACGATGCGTTCACAGCTTTCGTGTTATTTTGCCATCTGGGACACATACTTTTCTTCAAGGCTACCACACACAGAAATCAAAAAAATGACAGAACTCTGCAATATTATTAAGTCACCCAACTTTTCAGAGTGTCACACAAGGCTACATTAACCTTCCAATTGCAATACATACAAGTTTTGTCCCTTAACCAGAAAAACACACACACCCTACGTTGCATCTCATAGCCATTACAAATACAGTCTAACTGTTCAAAAATTCTGTTAATGGCGTATGTTTAATTAACATACCCTGTATCATGTAAATTTGGCTAATGATTTGTAGTGACACCATTTATACTGTAAGTTCTATAAGTTCTTACTGCAGTAGATGATTCAAAGTTGGTGTATTAAAATTCCTGTAAAACATGTAAAAGAAATTGACAAAATGATCAAGCAATTATTCTTATAGTAGAAATAAAATCAGCCGTGTTTATAATTATTTTTAGTATTCCCTTGAAGCCGATAATCCTGATGCCATACTTGGTATATTAGTCAGGAAGGGAAAAAAGGGTAAGTAAAATGATTACATAAAACATTTAATTTACAATTACTTCAATCACTAACAATAAAGTTTCAATTATAAAGAATGAACACTATTCAAAATACAAAACTACTATTTTTAATAAATGAGAAACAAACCAGCAATCAACTAATAAGTTACTTTTTTGTCATTATGTGTGTCAGGGTTGGTTCATGCCTTGTCCTGATCTATCTGTCTTTTCCCCTGTTTACTTTGTGTTGCGGGTGTCACTGGTCTTCCCACTCAGTTCCTTATGTCCATAGTTCTCCGTATTCCCTGTGCTGCCACATAGCCTGCTGGAGGCTGGCCTTAACAACATTGGTTAATGACCCACACCTGTCCCTTGTTTAAGTCTTGTTACTTGGGTGTATATATCCCTGCCCATTCTCTGTTCCCTTGTTGGCTATTGAGTGTGTGAAAAGTACTTTGTGGTCCTTAGTCCTCCGCAGCTATGGGGGTGGAGAGATGGAAACTACTGCTCTGAGAAAGAAGCTGTTCACACTGTTAGCGTGGGCCTTGATAGGTTAATATCTCTACCCTGATGGCAAAGGGACAAACAGACTGTGCGCTGGGTAGGTTGGGTCCTTGTTGATGTTAGACGCTTTCTTGCATGGGCAGCTAGCACACACCATGTTCAAATTCGGAAGCTCTGTTCATATGATTCCCTGGGCAGTTCTTCCCACCCAGGCCAGGTCCCTTTTGCTTTTGGAGGTGCAGCCTTGATCCCATACAATAGCACAGTTGGAAGAGGATGTTGTGATTAAAGTTTACCGGGGGGGAGTCTGGCTTGTTGGAGTTTCCTTAGTCCTTTAATGGCCACACCAAGAAAAAAGCAATGAATTTTCTTTGCATTTTTGAATGTGTTTGGGACAATAATAAAAATATTTAACTTTTTATTCAAACACCATAGTTTTTAAACACAGGCCTCTACCACACAGTTGTGATCCCTTTATGCTGAAACTCGGAATACATAAAGAAATTAGTAAAAATCAAATAAAGTTCTTGGACTCTCTTAAAACTTCTCAGCAAAACATCCTCAAATGTGTGTTTATATGCTGGCATGTTCACTTGTTTTAAAGGTGGGCAAATGCTAGGAGAAACTTTTTGAAAGGGATTGGTTTCTCATTCAGTAGGGCCAAGTCCCTCTTGTAGACAAGCCAGGAATTTGAGATGCACATTACAAGGACGGATCCAGAGAGGAGAAAGTACCATCGCCTTGACTTTGCTGGGGTCTTGTATATGTGTACCAGCTGTTACGAGTCTAGGGTTGGGGCATAACAGAATGGAAGGGAAAGGGGAATGGGAATAAGGAAACACAGGGTGTGGTGCACAAGGGAACACACGTGGACAAAGGGGTATTTTTAAATATTTTTTCTGATTTTATTACACGCGACAGACACAGAACAAATGAACCCGGTGCAAAAGCTTCAGGAGTGATGATGGGCAATAATAACAAACAAAAACCCAAATACCGAACGTAACCCAAATCTATCTTAACTAAGTGCACAAGAAAAAGAACAAAAACAAGAAGTACTATCCCTTACTTCCTAACCAAACAGTATACACAAAAACTTCAAACAAAACTGGCAATCACTCCCTACGCACCTAACACACACGCAGAACATACACAGGGCAAAGTGTCATACACAGGGCGTGCGAAGTCGTAACCAAAAACCAGGCGGAAGATCGAAAACCAGAACTCAAACAAACCAGGGTAAAAGTACAGAGAAAAGGGCAAAGCTAGAAATTGTAATCCGAGAAACCAAAACAATAAGCAAACCAATAAAGCAAACCAACGACAAACCAAAATAATGAATAGGTCCTTGTCATCCTGCTTTTCACTTCCGCCGGACGGAAGTGATGGCCGATCTTGCGGAGATGCAGAGAATCGTGGGCGGGGTCTAGACGGAGAGGCGGAGCTGAATAACACTGGCGCGTAACACAGCAAAGATTAATGCCTCCCATATGCTGATTGTAGGCATGAATGAGTGATGGGCATGGAACATCTGTCATTGTGTGGGCTGCTTTTCACCACCGTTTCACAGTTGAAAAAGGCATGGTCCCACAAGCAGAAGGTTGACACATTTGTTGTTAAACCATTTCACTGTGATCACCTCTTCAGCAGATCTGTAATCAGAAGTTCCATGTCCTTTCTTCATCAGCTCTTTGTTTGCCATCAGGGAAGCTTCACCCATGGAGTTGGATCATAGGGTGCCAATGCATTTTATACCCAGGTTTGTGTACAGGTTCTGTATCAAATCAAAATTGGTGAAGTAGTTGTCACAGAAGATGACTGAAAGTCGTGGCTAGGTTATAGTTTTGCATGCCATTGGCACCAGTTTGCCTGCTTAGAGGTAGCTCCTGTTCCTGCTGGTTTAGGGCGACATTGAAAAACGTGGATGCTCCTCGATAGAGCAATAGGTCATGGATGATGCCAGATG
Source organism: Mormyrus proboscirostris (assembly GCA_026779585.1). NCBI lineage: Eukaryota > Metazoa > Chordata > Actinopteri > Osteoglossiformes > Mormyridae > Mormyrus > Mormyrus proboscirostris. The sequence goes on from JAODKF010000126.1 coordinate 26,693,685, forward strand.
AACTTGTGTGGCAGAACAATTTAATGCCCCACTTGTCTGACTTGTTGACAATATATTGGTGGACTATGCCAGCCCTTGCGCCTTTATATGCCACCATGAACTCATCCACATTGTGCTTGTAAGTGAATGGAATCAAGAGACTGCTGATGAAGTCTCTTATGATCTTATAAATGGGGTGGATTTTGCATCTGGACTGTTGTTGAACTGATGATTATCATTGAAATCAATGAACTGTTATAACAGCTTGAAACTTTTCCTTGGCAAGATACCAACTATTACGTTGAAACGTGATTCGTGGTGCCAGTTGTCCTCCACGGCTGAGAAATTGAAAACACCCACGAACAGTAGTATAGCCAGGAAATTTTCAGTCTCCTCAGGGCTAGTCGTAATTGGAATAACAGCTTTTGAGCTTTCTTCACACGGTAGGAGGTGTTAAGGGACCATGATGTTATGTGAACTCCCATGAGTCTGATATTGTTGACCTTCTCAACCTCTTCACAATTTATATGGAGAGGGGAATGGGTGGTCTTCCACCGTCCACAGTGATCTTAATTTTAGGAGTGTTTGTGCACCACTCAACCAGATACTGGACCTCCTCCTCAAGCATGTTTCCTCGATTTCAGATATGAATCCCATTATTGTGGTGTCATCAGCAAACTTCACTACAGTATTGGAGGAGAGGGTGTGGGTACAGTCATGGGTGAATAGAGTGAAGAGGGCTGGACACACAGCTTTGTGGCTTCCTTGTGCTTAATATGAGGATCCAGGAGGAGATTACCTGCATCACCTCCATCGCTTTCTCAGTTGCATGGTGGTATGTTTACTGGGCTTTGCCGGATGCAGATTCTCTGGTGGCACAGAATACAGCATAATGAGGGTTTGACACCAGTCTTTGATATTGAGCAGTACTTTCTGCTCATAGTACATTCGTGCTCTGACTACTCGAATTATCAAGTAGGAAACATGCAAAATAACAAAAATACTCCTGTTTAGCTGACAGCACTAAGCAGCAGCATCAGCATGCACTGCCATATTGTAGTTTGATTAGTAGTTTCAATTAAACATTAAACAAATTGGTACTGTCACGTCCCCAAGGGTGGGGCATGCACAGTGACAGGAAACCAGCTCTCCACCCATCCTGCACTATTAAAAGGCTCACTCTCAAAATATTGTTGCCTGATGCCCGATACCAAGTAGTCTATTCACCCAGTCTTTTGTCTCTCCCGTGTTGCCTCGACGGTGCCTGACCCAACCTGTTCTTGCCTGTTTACCCTGGTCCTGCATGTAAGTACCTCCCATCTGGTGTTCCTGTTTCTGTTCTCATGGATATCTGTCGGACAGACCTTCTCGGATCTCCTATCTTGACTATGTCTGTGGCTTTGCGATTTGGATTTGGTTGCCCAGCCCCCTAAATAAAGGCTAAATAAAGTCTCCTGCACCTGGGTCCCTTGTCATTTCTGATGCCACACTATGACAGGTAGATTCATAAAATATTGTGCCAAAATTGAATTTCAGTGTTAAATACTAATATTTATCATGATTTAAAAGATGGTTTTCATATTTGAATCTTCATTTACTGTAAACCCTTTTACTTTACTTTGATTGTTATATACTATATATATTAGATATTTGTGAATTAAATGATATCTTTCAGTAATTTACATTTAAATGCTCAGGTGTGCATTTTCCAAAAGCTTCGTAATGCTAAGTAGCTCTTTATATAGCACCCAGGATATATCGTTAATTAGCGAGTATTTCACCAATGCCTTTGTAACTAAAGTAGTTTGAAATCTTGCTTGTAAAATTATGAGTGCTCTGACTAGCTCATTCATTTCTTTGTTGTTCTTTATTTGATCTTTTGTCTGCTGACATGTCGCAGAGACACAGAGATCGGCCAAAACTGATGACAGAATGATACAGTATAGATGCTGTTTTTTGGACAACGTTATAATGCTGCTGATATAAAAACTGATCAGTATTGCAATATAAGACTATAATGTAGTCTATAAATTACCACAAAAAGAGCTTGAGTATGCAGTTTGAGTACATAACAGGGTTGGGGACCATTCACAACTGATTTGAGATTGACCTTGAAAATCAAATTCAATTCATAAACTTGGTTGAAATTACGGTTCAGAATCACAATTCAAGTTTGAATATACTGTAAGAAAGTTGAATTCAGAGGGAATTCATTTCACATAATCACATGCACCAAAACAGCTTAATATTTCGATTTGAATTACACAGCACATATAAACTACATACATTCATACTCTGGAACATTCATAAGAAGCATGCAGGTACACCTTGACATCCTAACGTCCCTTAACAGTTGTAATATACATTAATAGCAAGCATTACATGATTATACAATTATAATGTTTATTATAATTATATAATGTTTGTAATTAATGCGTGCTCGCCGCCACGGCCCCCTGGGGCTCCTGCGATGTGGCTGCTGGATTGCCCCCTGCCGGAGCGCTCCTCTGCCCTTTTCTGGGTGGGGGCTGCAATTGTCCCTGCGGTGATCCTCCTGGGGCTCTCGTGCC
>JAODKF010000126.1:26701216-26731494 GCA_026779585.1 Mormyrus proboscirostris
TGCTTCTCCATCCTAAATCCACTGATTTCTGGCTCTGAGCCACTGACTGCATCTGACACAAGAAACAGAGGGGGAGGGGTGGAGCCTGTTAAGAGATGATTAGGCCAGCCCAGTGTCAGTATGGAAAATGAACCAATGGGCCGATGTCCCTGCTTTATGGGCCGGCCTGAAGCAGCACCGCGTAATGATAGGACAGAAAAGGGCAGTTTCAGACACTTGATCCCGTCATGACAATAACTCAAAAAAATATTTTACAAATCTATTTCAAACTTTACATACATATATTATATAATATGGGTGACAAACTGAAAATTATCATATTTTGAGAGAGATAACTCCAAAATTCAAGCATTGCAGCATAGTGATAACAAAACAGGGTAGGCACTTTGAGACACCTTATAAGTGGTGAATGAGCCAACAAAATTTCTTGTCCTCCATTACGGAAAATGACTGATTGTCCAATGCAGTCATCTCCTCACTGTTAGTAGTTGCGTCTTTAGTTCTGGTGCTGCTTTGAATATTGATGAAGTTTAAATATATAACTATGACTACACATAATAATGGGAAAGCATAATTACTTACTTTCTGTTGAATATGTGAAATTTATGGGCTATCATAGAACATTATATAATTCTGTTCTATGCATGCGCTCTGAGAGTATGCTATTCTGATAGGTATGCTATAATGTCAGAACACCCTCATATATTATTTTACCAACCAGCTTCTCTTCGCTAGCTTGCCTTGTGTCTGTCTCCATGTTACCACTGCATGCAGGACTTGTGAGTGGGGGGGGGGTTGTGTTCAGAGTGAGAAAGGGCCGAAGAAGGGTGAAGGTGTGCAAAACACCGACTGGAAGTGGAGAAATAGGCAAACTGCCGGCTCTATGAATTTAATTTTAAACTAACATAAACAATATTGATATGAACTATATTGTCTGATCCTATACCTGTATCTCATATGAAAAATATATCAATATATCTTAAAAACTCGATAAACTGCCCAGCCCTAAATTGTGCCCATGCCAATAAGTTGACTTAATGAACATCAGCAATACCGATCTGTTCTAAGCTGTGTTACTTAAAATGATCTTTCTGTGCTACTTAAACTCGTCTTTGAACTAGTGTTGGACTGCTAACCAAGTTTTATCTCTGTGTTATAAAAGTTAGATTCAAACTGCTCTAATTTATATATCCAGTGATACTTGAAATTGAAATCTGATCTGGGGGGTCACCGTGAATACTCTGGCCACTTCACGCATGATGATCAAAATCTGCTGTGCATGATAAATAATGCCTGAAACAGCCATGTCCACCCCCACCCCCACAATAACCCGGTAACAGGCGTGTCCTCCTCCTACAGTAACAAGCATGTAACCAGTGTTGCTTGAACTGTATTACTTTTGTTACATTTAATTTTGTAAAATTTTGCTATTAGGCCTTTATTCCTCAACTGGAATTAATTACATTTATTTAAAAAGATTTTTAGTTTGCATACTTTGTTGTTGCACTTTATTAGACAATGAAATGTTGATATTCAAGTGGTAAGTCTTTCATGTTTACTTTTGGGTATATAATTGGTAGATTTAAATGGAAGAACCACAATTTTTATTTGGTTTTTCAATTAATTAGTCATTACATTAGTAAACTCATAGAAACGATAATAGCTAGAATAATCAAAATAAAACAATAGTTAGGTGCAGCCCTTGATATACACAAGCACTGTGCCTCTGGAGTAATTTTTTTTCCAGCTAGCTGGAGTCTGTCTGTGTACAGTGTGGTGACTCAACCTGTCCTGCCATGTTTTTTTGCCTTTTCCACAGGGCTGAGTCATAGTGCAGGTGTGGGTGCCTCCCAGTGATTACTGGGATAATTGGCTCGCAGTTAAATGGGCTGGTTGGGCTCAATATGGGGGATACAGGGCTTTTGACTTGGACCTCTCCCCCTCTATTCCAGGAAACCCATTCTTTTCAGCTTGTTATTACTTGGGCTTAACCTGGCATTTAACCGACAAATATGCTTCCTTACCCTTAGATATTTACACTGATGACTGTTTTCTTTAAGTATTTAATAAATAAGCTAGTTAAAGACTTTCTGAGCCAGGTGGGAGTAACATCAGGGGGCTTGACCGGGATTAGGCTAACTGGAAATATGTGCCTTATAAGGTTGTGTTGGTGAGTGGGTAATGGATTCAATTAATGCAGTAGTGCCAGCACATTTGTATATTGATATTTTTGGGGGAGACCCATGCTGGGGGGTTTGTTGTTTAGGTAATGTTTTCTGGAAGTGAGTGGTGAATTGAATTGGATGGTAAATAGGGTTCCATGTTGACTATGCTCATGTGATTGGATTGAGTGAGAGTCTGGTGCTGTGGCAAAATTGTGAGGAATAGAGTAGGGTGATTTAATAACCAGAGCTAAGTGAATCCCTGCTGTAGGCACTAGAAGCACTTAATGCTTTTTTATTATCTTAATTTTTTTAAATTATTTTGTTGTGTTTGGTGCCTTAGACATGGATAGACTGCATTATACAGCTAAACTACATGTGGATGCACCAAAGACTAGGATGGGACAGAGCATAGGAGTTGTCAGCCAGTTACTGTAGATGTGGGGCAGCTCGAATCTGGCCCTGTGTCCTTATAAGCTCTTGTTGTTGTTGGGCTGTCTTGGCTGACATACCTCTTCAACATTGCGTGGAGGCTAGGAACAGTGCCTTTGGATTGGCAGATTAGGATTGTGCTCCCAATCTTTAAGAAAGGAGACTGGAGGATGTGTTCCAACTTGTCTGTTGGTCAAACCTTGGATCCAGGAGGAACAATGTAGGGCCAGCTCTTCACCCTCGCAAGGATTCTGGGAGGGTTCATGGCAGTTTGCCCAACCAGTCCACATGTGTTTAGTGGACTTTGAAAATATGCTTGATGGGTCCCTCAAGGGGTCCTATGAGGGGTGCTTCAGGGGTATGGGGTACAGGGTTTTCTTTTTGGGAGCTGTCTTAATTTTGTTGATTAAAACTAAAATGAAAAATTCTCTTGAGTGACATTTTTTTCTGTGATGAACAAAAAACAAATAAAAAAGCACCTTTATAGATTAAAACTAAAATGAATGCTTTTAAAATCATTGTTGACAAAAAATAAACAAAACAAAAAGGTTACAGACAACTTGACAATGAGCGATTTGACAAATTTGCACATTTCTATTATACATGACACAGTCCGCCAACAAATAAAGAGTATGACTGCAGTGGGGAAAAACTTGTATGCACGCTTATAATTGGATAGCACTAGTTTGGGCACATGAGGAGATCATCATGTGAGACAGACTCCTGATCTACCCCTCGCCACTATGTTAATCAGCATAATTCTGATTCTGTTACGCGTTTCTCTTACCTCTTGATCCCGCCCTTGTGAAATTCACCCCAGCTATCTCTCGTTTTCCTCCCTTATTAGTCCTTGCATAAAAGTGCGCCCCAATCCTGGCATTAATGTTAATCCTGCTTGTCGCATATCCTGTTTGTAGAGTTCTGCGCCCCTGGTTTTGATCCGTCATGAACCAGAGTTGCCAACTTTCACGTATCTGGCGTGACACTCGCGCTTTCTGACTCTCACGCAAGAAATATTTTGGCAAATCTATTTTATTCCATTATAAACAAAATTAGTTATATCAAAAGCTTTGGGGAATTTTGCAAACCCTATAGTCCATTTACAAGGTAATAAAACTCGTACATACATGTAATACATATTAAGATTTGTCTCGAATTAAAAATCGCGCTCTAGCCAGCTGAGCAAAATTGGCAAATGCTGTTACCCTCCTCCTTTTTGTTTTGGTCCATTAGTTGAATAAAACCACATTTGCCCCATCTTTTGTTCCCATGTCCATTATCTCTTGTTGCATGATGTTTTTGAGAGAGGACCCTTGTTTTTTTTTGTTGTTGTTGTTTTATTTACTTTAGATTCAGTCAACTCAATATCCTGTAACTTTTGTCGACTAAAACTAGACTAAAACAAAAAATTAGATGAGTAAAATAGGACTAATACTAAGTTGCTGTCATGACCTGCTCGTCCGATCCTCCTGTGTGCCACGCCCATCTCGTTACCTCGTGTTAATTCCCGATTGTGATCACCTGTTGCCTGTTATGTTCTGCTTGTCTTGTGTATTTAGCCCGCGTCTCGGTTTGTTTCCCCCAGATCTGTCATTGATGTGCGTCCTTGTGTGCCCTGTCCGTCCTCCATTAAAACCCCTTTTTTGGAATTTAGCCTTCCTGCCTTGTCCTTCACTGCAGTCGTCACAGTTGCATTTTAATTAAAAGATTATGATTCAAACTAAAATAAAATATACTGTCAAAATTAACACTGTCCATCAGATATTTGCGTTTGTATACAATATATTTCACAATATACTTGTCTATCAAATGCATAAAGTCAAACTGAAGTCTGGAGAACTAAGTATTATGGAATGCACTCAATACTTGAGTAGCTTTGTAAAACTACACTGTATATCATAATACATTTTCTCTATGTGACCTCTGGCACTTGCTTTTGCGAAATACTAATGTGACTCGACAAAAGTTTTATTCATTGCAGTTCTGAATCCCAAAACGGAGCACAATGCAGGTGATCATAAATGGAATGAAAGTTACAAGGGATAAGAAAAGCAGCAGCAAGGAGCTTAAGGAACAACAGACTTTTAAGCTCTGTCAGGCAAATGCTCTTTATAGCAGAACACACAACATTTTATACTCGTCAACATGCAAACACAAAGAAGTGCTGTAATCTGTAATCCTAAACATAAAGACAAATTTTCAACTCTGCCCTAACTGCCCATGCTGACAGTCTGAATTTAAACTATTTTGTATTTTTTTCTTAAAAATTTTTGTTCTCCTTGGGTTTGGATGCTGTGTCTGTCATTAGAAGGTTCAAATCATGGTAGAGTGTGATTTCCTCATTGGGACCCTAACCCCAGTTGCTCTTGGGACTGTCTCCCCTGCTTCCTCAAAAATAATATATTGCTTTGGATTAAAGCATCTGCTAAATAAATGCCATGTAACCAAACACACCAAACCAGCATCCAGGAATTAAACCCAGAGTGCTGGACATGCATGGACATAGCCACCAGGAAACTGCTGCTTTATGTTTTACTTTTATAATTTTATATATACTTTACCTTACTTCCAATGGCAAAATGTGACAGAATTCAACAGAAATGGAAATCCTATGAAATCATTTATAGCCAGTACCAGTCTCTGGAGAAAATATGACTACACACAGAGTTTCAGCTATGGGTCTCCAGTATCTCTTTATATGTTCATTCTGTGAGAGGAAAATTTCATCATACTCATACACCCCATGTACACTGAAATACTTACTATGCCAAGCGTGATCTGTTTGTAAAACTTCTTTATTGTGAATTATTTTCAGCCAACTAATCATAAGTTCCTGTCCAAAGGAGAGCTGAAATATAAAGTAGTTCAGTGTAATGGTGTGGCTCACATCCCTGCGGTTGGTTGTGTAAATACTGCCTTTGCTCTGCCCCTGTGTTGTGTGGGTTATTTTAACCTGGCTCAAAATTGTCCATACTGTGTATACGGTATGTGTGTTGTGATGGACTGTCATATTGCTGGTGGTGTACCCTGTTCTGCCTTGGACGGGCTCCAGGCCCATTGAGAACGATAAGTGGTTAGAAGATGAATGGAACACTATAACATTTCAGTGAAGAAAGGTTTCTGCAACCAAGATGACAGGTTAAATGCTAAATGCATGAAGATTATTCAAATTTAACATATTAATTGCATATTGATGAATCATTTTGTCACTTCACCAAGACAAATTTAAAACTGGATGTGCAGCTCGTCACAAAAATATCCCATTCCTTATTATTCATGTGGGATCCAACAAAAACTGCTGCTCGTGTAGCCAAGGATCTCCAAGCCTCAGAATCTAAAAAGCCAAGCTGGTTTCTGTCCCATTGTACCGCAATGAGGCCAGTCCCACGGGATCGCGTACTCCTTTGGGCCTGTGCTGTTGTTACCCCAGGGGTGAACTGATAAACAGGCCCTGGTGGGACCTGGTGACCTCACCTCCACCCCATTGTGGCCCACCACACACCGTCTGACCATAAACCCATTCTTCCCTCTTCTCTTTCATGCTTCTTTCTCTTGTTGTAGGTAACACAAAGTCCCCACAGAATCCCTAAATGGGAGAAATATTGCCTGTTGTTAATCGAATAGATGTACATATTCATGTTTGGTCTCTTTTGAATGTTCACAGATTAAAACATTATACAATAATATAAGGATATACAAAGTTAGTGAAATCTTGCCTTATTGGAAGGCTCTGCCCTCTTGGTGCACAAGAAACTTAATGACCCCACCATTGAAAGTCCAACTGCTAGTTTGGTTGATTTGGATGTCCAATGACCTATTGGTTTGCTTGCAGAAAGATAACAGTCACTATTGCCATATTAAAACCAGCATGTGAAACCAAGAAAACTTATGTTTACAATATCTAGTCAGTGATTAGTGCATTACTACATTCAAAAGAGGTGTCGGTCATTTGGTTTGGTATTTAAGGAGGGATCCATAAGATAGTCAGGGAGACATTCCGTGGCTAGAGCTCTCATTAGGTAAGTGTGATGATTATCTGAAGCCAGATTGCTCTCACATGAAGTCTGTGTATATTCTACTGGACTATACAATACTTTGACTCTGTATTATGTTTTTTGTGCATAAGGTAGCTAGACAAATCTGTGTTTGGAATTTGAATCATTGGTTCGTGTTGTTTATACTTAGCGAATAAATTCTTGGTTATCTGTAATTGCTAACTGTAGTAAATTCCAAGGGAGCTGTGTTAACATAATTCCTAGCCAGGAAAAATACACACATAATGACTCTAGCTTTTTGACTAATTACTTGGGTCAGGAAGACTGGAGGTAAATGGCTACCTTATATCATGCAGTGATATATTTCTGTGCAGCCTCTGTGCTGAGTCATTTAAGTAAACTATAGCTTCTAACTCAACTGATCATACAAGCTGAGCCACTGTGTATGTATTTGGATGTATTCATGGGTCATAAGCATGAACAATCATCTTGGTGGCAGTGGTGGCTTGATAGTTAAGGAAGCACACTTGTAATTGAAAGATTGCAGTTTTGAATCCCCAACCAACAGGGCACCACTGAGATACCCTGAGCAAGGCACTGCTCCCCGGGTGCTGAATTAGCTGCCCCCTGCTATGTCACATATGGGTTAAATGCAGAGGACACATTTCGTCATTGTGTCCTGGGGTGTGTCAATAAATAATTGATCACTAAATTCTTAATTTACATATGATCAGCCCACTTTTCCCGTCAGGCTCATGGTGGTGACATGCCAAGCAGGTCAGACTAGATGTTGTTTGCCGAGGCTCATTATAGGTTATTCTGAGAATTTTAATTTGTTATACTGTAGGCAAGTCACAGATAGACCTAAGATGGCGGCATAAGCACATGCAGCGACTACTCTCCTTGGTGCAAAATGTGTTAGATGTAGTCTTTCCTGCAGTTTACAGGTCTGGTGATGCAGTGGCTTACCGCACAGCAAGGGCTATTTTGCTAAAACAGCTTTCAAATGGTGAATTAAGTAATACTTCAACAACAACAACCTGCAATGTGACAGGCAAGCCATCCACACCATCCTCAACACCAATAACAGAACTGAACATCCCGTTGACGGTTCACTTTCACAGGAGCATAACAGTTTCTTTGCTCTCTTCAACAGAGGTAACAGGAAAACTCATATACTGTAGGTAGCAATTTCATAATGCGAAATCAAAGTTTTGTGGACTATGCACAAAGCAGACAGTTACTTCCCTACTACAGTAGATGCTGTTGTGTTGGCTGACAAATTCATACTTACCCATAAGGCCCATTGCCCAGCATGAAGTCAAGGAGTCCTCCTCACGCTGCATGGAGTTAGCCAAGGAGGAGTACTCTAAAAATTTAGATGGTGTGTGTTTCTGTCTCAAACCTGTTCACATACACTATTGCCAAAAGTATTGGGACACCTCCATTTATACACACATGAACTTTAATGAGATCCCATTCTTAATAAATGGGAATTTTTGACCATTCTTCCAGGACAGCATTTCTGAGGTCAGGCACTGATGTTGGACGAGAAGGCCTGGCTTGCAGTCTCCGATCTAATTCATCCCAAACGTGTTCTATCGGGTTGAGGTCAGGGGTCTGTGCAGGCCAGTCAAGTTCCTCCACACCAGACTCGCTCATCCATGTCCTTATAGACCTTGCTTTGTGCACTGGTGAGCAGTCATGTTGGAACATGAAGGGGCCATCCCTAAACTGTTCCCACAAAGTTGGGAGCGTGAAATTGCCCAAGATGACTTTGAACACATCTACACTGCTTTAGAGTCCAGTGGCAGTATGCTTTACGCCACTGCATCTTACGCTTTGCACTTGGTGATGTAAGGCTTGGATGCAGCTGCTCAGCCAAGGAAACCCATTCCATGAAGTTCTCTATGCACTATTCTTGAGCTAAAGGCAACACAAAGTTTGGAGGTCTGTAGCTATTGACTCTGCGGACAATTGGCAACCTATGCACACCGTGTGCCTCAGCAGGCTTTGTCCCCACTCTGTGATTTTATGTAGCCTACCACTTCATTGCTGAGTTGCTGTTGTGGAATATTTAGTAGCGAGGAAATTTCACAAACAGACTGGATGATGGTGGCATCCTATCATGGTACCATGTTTGAATTCACTGAGCTACTGAGAGCAACACATTCTTTTGAAAATGTTTGTAAAACCAGTTTGCATGCCTGGGTGCTTGATTTTATACACCTGTGGCTATGGAAGTTACTGGAACACCTGAATTCAATGATTTGAAGGGGTGTCCCAATAGTTTTGGCAATATCGTGCTAACCAGTGCTCTCAAGGTCAGCCGAAGGTTAGAAAAAGATGTTACGGTACAACTGTTTTTCTGTTATGTTACTTTTGGTGACTGATATTGCTGGCAGTAACATTTCTCATGTGTCTGAGGTTGTAGCACATCTGGTAATAGATGCAGAGTAAAGTCTTAAAGAACTCAAGCTCAGTCCAGCTAGCTGGGGGTTGGTGTTGATGTATCTGATTTCTTCGTGGCTCAGTCACATTATGTGCTACCTCAAGCTTCTGGTCCCGTTACTACTGATTGTGACTTGCCTAACAATTTAGTTTATTTGACTGTCTCCGGAATTCAGTGGATAACAACTCCACAGGAAGACCTCTCATTAGCAAGGGTCTTGGCTGCAGTGGATCAGCGTTGTGTCAAATTGTGATCCCAAAAATCTGTCGAAAGCAGGTGCAGGCTGTAGCTCAACGTAACTTGTGGGCAGATCATGTAGGAGTTACAAAAACATGCATTACATTTTGCGACAATTATTGTGGCCTGGGATGAACTGGATGTTGTCCAATACTGTCATACCTGCTCTGTGTGTTATTCCACAGGAAAAGCCAATCATGTCATCCTGCCCGCCCCACTTCATCCTTTTCTGGCTATTGGGGAACCATTTGAAAATGTCATGGTGGATTGTGTGGTGTCCTTGCCTCTAGTCACCCTCAGGTGTTTATTATCATTAATAATAATTCAGGTTAAATGAACTGAATTAATAAATAAGTTTTTAATAATCTGTGTCGCCACTAGATTTTCTGAAGCAATCAACAAAGTCTGTAGTGAAGGCTCTGACCAAGTTCTTCTCAACTTTGGTTTTTATAGAATCAAGATCAAGGATCCGAACACATCAAGGATCAATTTTTAATTCAAAACTGTTTAAAACAGGTATGAACAATCTTGAATATTACGCATAAGATTTCTAATGTGTACCATCCCGAGTCACAGGGAGTGCTTGAGTGCTGCCTCAGTCTTTAAAAGTGATACTTTTTAAGTCCTGAGTCGATACAGGCAACAGTGGAGATAACTGAGTGCCATTTGCTTTGTTTGCAGACTGTGCACAAGAGTTGTTGGGTTTCAGTCCAGCTGAGCATTATAGACGATATTCCGTTACAAGCGAGTGCACTATAACGGGATTTTACTGTAGTACAATAATTTGTGTGTTATTCATTAAACCATATCTTGGTTATTCTTTATTGTCATTTATATGGAGAGCAGACTATATTTTAAGACAAATTTATACATAAATGCAGGTAACTAGAAAGGGCTCACATACTTTTTTTTTGCCACTGTATATTTTTGCTACTCATTATTTATTCAGAGGTAGAAACCCCTAGTTTTGAGCAAAGGAAGTAGAGCATATTTACTTGGGTTTCTTTTTTTTATTATTTCTTTGGCCCTAGGCATTTTTGGGATAGCTTGGAGACATGAAGGCAGTTGCAAGAGCAACACTGTGATTACTTCTTGCAAAAATCCCTGCCTGAACCCTGACAACATGCATCTGCACACCCTGCCGCCCCCCCATGCCCCCCACAGATCCCCACTGCCCAAAAATCCCTTTGAAAAGTATGAATATCTGAGAGCCTTAGGCAAGAAGTGACCACGCTGTTTCTGAGCAGGCCTCCTGAAGATACGCATGTAGAGAGCCCACGCTTCGACAAATTGCAAGGATGTGTTTCTGCCCCAAACACTGAGCACAGACAATTTTATTAAAAAAAAAAAACACATATAAATTTCTAATGTAGAAACCATGCAAATGTCATTAAGTACTCGGCAAGCCCTCTTATGACACTTTTTCTGAAAAACAATCTGTTTGCAATTACAAAAATAGATTTATCCATATAAAACTCTTTGTAAAAATAACTTTGCTACTGCCTAGTCCAGTCACTTTTCATCCAATCACAATGTTGTGAATCTAGACCCGTTCTCAGAATCGCTTGCATGCACTGCTTATCAGAACATTAGCAAACTGGTCAAGTCAAGGACAGACACTTCTGGGTGATAACTTGCCATGTGCTGACTGAAATTAGTAATTAAACAAGTTATTTTTTAATCAAATTTATTGTAACCCCCACTGGAAGCCCGGGATAGATTCCCACCTCACCTTATCAAAAAGCACATCTCTATGTGCAGCACTAATACAATTAGTAAAATCAGCCACACTGTGAAATGCTACAATATAAACCACACTTCATTCATAATACTATGAATATATAGTTTCACAGACACTGTTGTATTTTTTCTGGTTTGTGTGAGATCATTAAGAATAATATAAAGCCAGTCTGCATGCCACCAAGGTGAATTGGTTTAGCTAGTGTCTCTTTGTTGGCAGTGTTGGGGGATGGGTGATGCATTGATGCTCGAGTGCCAAATTAACACAAATGGACATGAAGATTACTGAACCATCAACAAACAAGAAAAGCGCAAAAGCTATAGGTATGCAGCTATTTCATCTCTTCGTGAATATTTGTATGAGTATTTGTATTGTTCCAAATGTCTTAATAAAAATGTCAGTTATTGGTATTTTTTGTCAATGGGTGGTGGGAAATGTAAACATTTTTTTGTTGGCAAACTGCAATGCTGACAAATTCTTCACACTGCTGTGTCTCATGTTCACTGTTGGTGCCTGGTTGACGTTGCCTCTGTCATAAATAGTGGCTGGTTTGCCAAACGTGAATAAAAATAAGGATAAGAATAACTTTTAGGATATGTTTTAAAATAAAACAAAAGAACTTGCGAAATTGCCAGCTTACCACTCATAAATTATGAGGCAGGAAAAGCCTTAACATTAAAAATCACATTAGGTTAAATCAGTCACCACAACCATACATTTATGTTAGGCCATCTGTAACTGAAGTGACCTGCATTATAATTAAAAAAATGAATGTCTGTCCACCCCTGGTCTATGTGAATGCGGGTTAATGAGCAGAGCTAATCACAAGCCAAACCTGTTCCATTCATACCTACTGTAAGCTTACCTGCCTTATCCCTCCCTGCGAGGTATTTATGGTGACATGCAGCATACTGAGTTCTATCTCTGTCTTGCATACTGCCTTAACCTTCCTTTCCTTTCCAGGTCCAGATTTCCACTGCACAGACAACCCTCAAACTTCCCCTGTGTTCTTACCCTCCTCGCCGTCTGTGTTTGTAGCACTGACTCCCCTGGCTATCGACCTCTTCGCATTTATTACCCAAGGCAACATTCCTGCCTGCCGCTCATTTTGTCTGTTTGCTGGTTCCTCTAATGAACTCCCCGCTTTCTGCATGTCGGTCTCTGAGCTTCTGCCCTTACAGTATACAGTGCTTTTAACTGTCGAAGTTCTATTTTAGTTTTTCCGAGTCATCTTACGACTTTATATTTCAATATTATGATTTGCATTTTTTTGACTTGCATAAATGCATTCCATATGTTCTTTTACACTTCCCTTTTCACAGATTCTCTTAACAAATAAGCGTCATATATTTTGCAACTGGACTTGTCTATGCTGCATTGCTGCCCTTCATCTCATGCAGCAACGCAGTAGGTTATGGTAGCTTACAAAGTGCCAGCAAGGAAATTAACATACAAGCTAACAGACTTGTCAGAGGGCAAAATCTGTACTGTTCATTCCGCTATCACATTTTTCATCAAACGGGCAAAATATTATACCAATTAGTATTCACCAATAAGAAGACTCAGTTGAGGGAAAAGTTGTGCAAAGCATGGGTCACTATCTTGAGCATAACACCATTTCAAATAAATTCTGGTGTGACAGGTCCAATTGCCAAGAAGAATGAGGGGTAGATCCTGACCCAGTTCTTCAAGCAGTGATTAGAATTTAGAAATGTATTGCGAAATCCACTGTTACATAATCTGAGAAGAACATTCATTTTAATGATGCTTCACCTTCCCATTCATGATGCATTCAAGGTCTTCATACTCTTCCATGACCTTCTTATTAATGAGTGTGAAGTTAAGTTTGACAAGACTTTTTAGGTTTGGAGTGACATTCATTTCCAAACAACGGAAACCACCAACAGCTACTGTAGCTAGCTTCGTTGTCGTTGTGAAAGGACATTGCCTCAGATGGCCCGAAATTTACATTTGAACCTGAAAAAGAAGCAAACATATTTTTTAAATTGAATGTATTTCTATGGCTGACGTATCAAACATTCTCCAGCATATGTGATTGTGCACTTCATAATTTCTAATGACTTCTGCCAATAGATCAAAAGCCAATGCAAGCTGTAATGTTCACAAGGGGCAGCCACATTGGGTCTCATGGCAAAGATTATAGGTGGGTTCATGAATGCCATTGGCTAAGAAAAAGGCCTGAACAGTAAATTAACCTTATCCAATTCACAAAACTGTTTCCCAACTTAGAGCAGTGAAACACTTCAAACTGGTATCTTTAGTAGTTCATCAATATGATGTTCCCACATACTATAAATTAATTTCTAGGTGAACGCCATTTGGGCCTTATACTTTGCCATTCTTCAAAGACCTAATTGCATCAATGACAATGTGCAATATGAGCCAATACCACTTCTGGATTCTCTTAAGTGAGTTTTTGTTGGGGGGGTGACTTTATCTAAGAAAACTTTCATCACATCCTTAAACAATGTCAAGTTAGATGAATAGAGCTGAGTATAATACAGTGTCATACGCATATTTATTGTTATGGTCAGAAGATATGTTTTGCAGTTCCTGTCCTATAAAGATGATATCAGATTATAAGTTGGCCTACCTGCTCTTGCCAGTAACTTCCCTTGGCTCATAAATCTTAAATCCAGCATAAAATAGAGCTGATTTAGCTCTGATCAAGAGCTGATCTTGTCAGGATTTCTTGGAAAAAAATGCTTGTCAGCTGAGTTCTTAAATTTGGATTACAAATCTGTGAGCTTGGCTTCTAGTTTTCAATGAATCCGTCTCAGTTCTCCCTTCTTGGAAATGGTGTAAGTGAAAATGGCACGCTCCAGGTTTCCTGTAATATCAAAGGGCAGGCATCTGCTCTTTCATTCATATCTATAAAAAATAGCTAAGGGGGAGCTTAAATGATTGGGCAGTGCTTTGAGACAATGGAATGTTGTGAAAATGCACTATAGAAATTGAATTCAATTGAAAACGTAAAAAAATTGAAGAAGTTTCTTAATGCTTTCATCTAGTGTTTCTGTTTGAAAGTGCAAGTTTTTGGTTAACTTCCACATCCAATATAAAATTAAAAACTCTCCCCAGCATTGCAATTAGGCTGGAAGAAACAGCTACATCCCTACACAATAATGGAAAGAAGGTTCTTTGGAAAGAGTTATGTTGGTTGTTGTTAATAATGGAGCACTGTATAGGTAACCTGAACTTATCTGAACCACACATCTGTCATCTTCATCTGTATATCCAGTGAAAATGGGTTAATGAAGCAGAACAGCAAGAGTTCTGATGTTACAGATAAAAATATCTGCCCCCCCCAGTCCATTTCTAAATTATAATAATGCATTTTTATTTAATTTAAATTGTAAACATATCTTAAATGTCTATCTTTTCCATTGACTTCTGTTCAGTTCAAGATTTATTTTGATTTCACCCATGAATTAAACAGAATAAAATGAAGATCCTAATTTAAACAACATTAACAAGCAGCAAGAGGTCACACTATATAAAATTTTAAAAAGTCCACTTTTTTAATCCAAACACACATAATGCATAACCCTAGTCCTCTAGTGATGCATTTAAAAACCAAAGAATAAAAAAGGGAAAATGATTGGCAGCTCATCACCAAGATAGCGCCTCCTTTGATTGCAGGATATAAGGGGAAAAGATCAAGGGAAAATGTGAGAAAGAGTAATATCCAGCAGTGGTCAGTTACTACAACATTACCCGTATGATATTGATCCAGAACATATTCAATAATATGCCCATTGTCTCTGACGTTGCAGCACAACATGGATTGATGTTGTGTAACATCATGGTCACAAAAGCTAAACTAGGATCTTGGTCAAAAATAATAATAATAATAATAATAATACTATTGTTAGTGTGTTTTAAGTAAAACATTTCAGGTACTGGAAACCCTGGTTTCAACTAATTTTGAAATTTCCCAAATTTGGACAAAAGTATCTTCTACTTTCATCGGTGAGATACGCATGGAAGTGCAGATGGTGTAAAGAGTGGCAGGGAATCCATCCATCCATCCATTTTCCAACCCGCTTAATCCAATTGGGTCACGGGGGTCCGGAGCCTATCCCGGAAGCAACGGGCACGAGGCAGGGAACAACCCTGGACAGCCCATCGCAGGGCACACTCACACACCATTCACACACACATGCACTCCTACGGGCAATTGATCAACTCCAATCAGACTGTGGGGGGAAACCGGAGCACCCGGAGGAAACCCCACAACGACACGGGGAGAACATGCAAACTCCACACACGTAACCCAGGCGGAATGACATGCTGAATGACATGGTACTTCTCTCATCTGGAGTTGTTCTCTAGGTAGTCCACCGTATCCAGCTTTGCTCTAGTAGCTAATTTTTCTTCCCCTGTATTTGAAATTTGGCTTTTCACTTCCACAATACATTTGGTGATATCCAGAATTTTACTGGAGATATCATCCAGTTTGATAAAGCTAGGAACCCTTCATCTAAGGAAGAAGTTACATTCGTAGTATTAGCACTGACCATTTTCACCAGAACAAAAAACATTTTGCTGGATTTGCCTCTTATTGTACTTATTTGCCATCTTCTCCACAACACATCCTGACATGTTTGTTGAATAAATCCAAAATGTGGAAAAAGTTATAATTACGCCAGAATAAGAGTCGTGAGAAGGATGGTAAGTTTGCTTCACTTGGCTAAGAACCATCACATCCCCTTCTTTTAGATACTTATATATATTTCCTCTGCAGACTGAAGTATTTTATATCAGGTTTAATCTATGATATAAATTCTAGGGAGTAGGATCAATTTATTTTAACACAGTATTTTTTACAACCCCAAGCTCGAATAATTTTATCAGCTAGTGCTTTTTTTCTAGTAGAATGGAAGAGTTTGTTCTGCATTATTCTCTTACCATGCATTTTTAAAGGCTAGACACCCACAAAATATACTTTGAAAAACTAAAATATTCACAGTAGCACATAAATTTTATGGTAGGTGGTTTGGGAGATGAGTAACAGCACCAGTTTACAAATACTGGTTAAAATTATCCAAGGCCAAGTGGTGCAATATAGAGTTTGAATCAGCACCACTTCTTCAGTACATGATACTGGATAAATGACAAAAAAGGAAAGTTCTGTATTTTGTCTCACAAAGACTGAGAGCAACTGAAGCAGAAACCTGGAGACAAAGAACCAGCAAATATGAGACTCACACCAAGAGAAAACATTAAAATTCTCCAAAAAAACAAAACAGCACCAAGCACATTCAAAGGCTAGCAAGACTGAGCCCCAAGCCACATACTCCTTTCATTAGCATGGACCTAATGATAGTAGAATATTGTTAGGTAGGATGACCTGGTTTGACTGTGACGGTACCAGTTTAGGGCAATGTGTCCTAGTGTCCTGACAAATAACTGAAATATGACAATATGTCCCTGTTTTAACATGTAGCCCATTTTAAAAAGTTTTTATGTGAAGCGAAAATAGCTCAGCTGAAACACACATCAAATACTAATCACCAAAAAGGGAAGCAACACCCTTTATTGCTTGGTGCAGCTGTCAATAACAGCTGTCAACCACAACTGGTCATTTACACTCCCAGCAATGTGTACAAAGCCTTAAAGAGCCGCTATCTGACCATGTAAAAATGAATAGTTCCGTAGTAAATGTTTATGCATTATTAAATGCATCATGTAAATCCATAGCAGGGCTGGGCAATAGAAACAATAAATTGGTTTATTATCATGTAAAATGTAATGGACAAAGAAAATGAAAAACTTTGATAAACTGGTGAAAAAAACATTGCTTGATAGCACATATCAGCCTATCAAATAACAGAATTGAACCAAATTCCAACCAATCGTAGGGTAGTCTTTTAAGACTAGACAAGTTATACCCAACACCAGCATAGCAGTATGGTTGGTTGAGTTAGGGGATAATGTCACATGCTACTGTTCTGGTAACATCATGGCACTCAGAGGAAACTTCAAGTGTCGGTGAAGAAAGAGACTGGTCAATAGCCACTGATCTTTTTTTAAATTAGTTATTGTGAATAAACAGGGTACATTTTGCAGATTAAAGTCTGACATACAACAGACTGGTGCAGTGTACTGTAAACTCTGACAAAAACTTGCCCCAAATAAAACTGGAAATGATGCAAACGTATTTCACCACTTGAAGCTTTGCCATCTAGTAGAACAAAAAGAATCAACTTGCTTTATTTGTCACATCACTTGACACTCGGTAAGCACAACTGAATGAAAAACTTGTGTGCAAAGTCCCAAACCACTGATAAAGTACTCACACATAATTACACTCCATTATGCATATATTTGTCTTTTATATTGGCTGCTGATGCATTATCTGCTCAATTTCTGAATGTTAAACATATCTTTTGTACTAAATTGCATACAGTCTATTTATATATGTGTATTTTATGTCCGTTTCTTTGTTAAAACCAGAACCATGTCGCCTTGCCTCACTGTTTGTCACTGGGATGACAGTAAAGTTTACTTTCCACATATAAACATAAAGACAAATAAAGACAAGAAAATAGTGGTATTGGAGTGTATACAGGGAGTGGCAATATATGGCTTTGCATCAATAAATAGTGTGCAAATTTGAAAAATAAATACAGTGGTGCCTGTGGTATATAAACGCTGTGGTCTACGAACAATCTGGTTCGCAACCAAAAATTTCATTAAAAAAATGCATTGGTTCACGTCCAAATTTTGGTCGACAGATTCCTTTACCAGATTTTTTTCTACTAGTGTAGCACCGGTGGGGCGCATGTCCCAGCATGCCCTGCGTGCAATTGTAAATAGAAGGACCATAACAGGCACCCAACGAGCACCGAACCCAAATACACAGATGGGAAACGCAAGGTTGTCAGGCGCTAAACTGTAAGATGCACACGGTGGAAGATTTACACACGATAAATACTGTACACACGGGGATTGGACTGGGTAGCAGCAAAGCATCCTGAGACCGTTCATGTTTGGGGTTGCTTCTCAACTAAGGAAGTGGGCTCACTCACTATTTGCCTAAGAACACAGCCATGAATAAAGAATGGCAACAAATCCTCCGAGAGCGACTTCTCCCAACCATTCAAGAAATGTTTGGTGACAAACAATGCCTTGTCCAGCATGATGGAGCACCGTGCCATAAGGTAAAAGTGATAACTAAGTGGCTCAGGGAACAAAACACCAACATTTTGTCGTCCATGGCCAGAGAACTCCCCAGACCTTAATCCCATTAAGAACTTGTGGCTAATCTTCAAGAGACAGGTGGACAAACAAAAAAACGACCGATTCTGATAAATTCCAAGCATTGATTATGCAAGAATAGGCTGCCATTTGTCAGGATTTAGCCCAGAAGTTGATTGACAGCAGCCAGGGCGAATTGCAGAGGTCTAGAAAAAGAAGGGCCAACACTGCAAATATTGACTCTTTGCATAATGTCACGACAGAACACCTGGATGAGTTCGGAAACCTTTTATTAGGGCGAGACAGAATCGGGTCCAGTAGACAGGCGGGGTCGGAGCCAGAGATTAGTCCGAGACAGTCAACCAAAGCCAATGGGGTATTCAGAAGAGAGATCTTGAACCTGGGCGGAGTGTAGTCGGAGAACCGGAAGATCTGTCCGATGACATGGATGACACACACGAGGAGGAGCCACGAGGGACGATCAGGGCTGGTCAGGAGAGAGGTGGGAAGGAGAAGGAGGTGTGGACAGAGGGAGTAGGGAGAATCGGGCGGAGCGGAGCTGCAACAGAGACAGGGGTGAGAAGTGCTTGGATATGTTATACTAAACAATACCTCGCACGGAGCGATCTCCGTGCGGAGTTAAATAGTCAGGTAGGCGTGGTGCTAATTCCTGGGGGTGGTGCCGTCCGCCGTCATGACATAAACTTAATGTAATTGTCAATAATGTAATTCACACTTGTGAAATGCTTGTAATTATACTTCAGTTACCATAGAAACATCTGACGAAAAGATCTACAAACACCGAAGCAGTAAACTTTGTGAAAACCAAAACTTCATTCTCAAAACTATTGGCCATGACCATACAAGTTCTTAGTGTCAGAAAACCACCAATTAGGGTGTAAGAGTCAAATTACATCCCATATTGGTTAAAAATGGGATACAGCATTTTGTTTTTCCATTATGAAATGAAAATTATTCAAATTTAAAATTTCAAAAAAGCATATAGTAATTTGATATAGCATATGCACTTATTGGTGTAACTTTTTCATCAGAAATCCAAAGCAGTCATTAAATGAAATGCATTTGTCAAAATCTACTGAGTTGGACCTAAATGCTTAGCCTGTATACACACACATGCTACACAAGTGTCCTGGTTTGGGTGTTTTTGATATTTTGTGAAAGATGTTACTGTTTGTTGCTTCTGCTGTATTTCTTTCCAGGGTGTTTTCTTTTCATTAAATCTAGACCACATTTTTAGATATTAAAGTTTTTAAATAATAAAGAAAATGATTTAAAAATAGCTTTTAAGTGATAGTTTCCCAATAACTTAGAAGACATGCAGCGTAGATATTTGTTGCATAACAGTGTTCAGTACTTATCCTCTTAACACAACACTTTCTTAAATGAGAATATGAATATGATACATCGGACAACATGAACTCATCCATGACTGTACTGCAAACCTACAGCGATTCATTAAAACTTGGCATCATCACTCCATTAAGGCTCAGATAGGCTTTCCTTCATTCGACAGATTACCAAGTGGATGAGAGCAAAAGAATGACACTCCCAGCAGTGAGCATTACTACCATTATCACCTGCTACGCATAGAACGGGGACGTTTGTAAGTGGAGGCGGAAATAAAGGGTGGAATCTCGTATTCTTTTTTTTAGGAGGAGTTGATGCATACGCTCAAGGACAGGTGATGATTTCCCAACACAGAACAGGCCAGGTTTTGGGTGAAACATAAGCTCTGACAGCAAGACGCTTGGCGTTATGAGAGCTGCGCGGCAGATCGATACATCTGAGGGAGTGCACAAACAGTCACTCCCATGGCTGTGACATAAATCTCATCAGCATAACTGGGCCACTGTTATAAATGAGTGCACTTGGCAAAAGCACTCCGTTTGTGCTCTGTATTTATTACATTATGAAAAATTCATAAAAGTGAGTACAGTCTAAATAAGTATAAATTCATATTAAAGCATCTTTTAATGTTTGCTTCATCACCAATAGCTAATTTTTCAATACAGGAAAATTGCAACTATAACATTCATGTATTTCAAAGCATATATACATATATAAAAGTAATGAAATATATGTGCTGTTTTGCAAGCTATTATATATTAATATATAATATTCTAGCCCTCCATTATCCGAAATAGTGCATATGAATCATTCACATAAGTCATAGTACTAGTCTTTTTTTCCTCTGTGCACTTTTCCTTTTTTTCCTCATACGTGAAACACTGAGACTCTATAAGTTAATACTTTGTAATACCGTATTGTTTAACATAAGCTCTGGCATGTTTCACTTCCATTAGTTCTGAGGCTCATCAGAATTTCCCAGGAGCTTGAAGAGGTCTAAGAACCTGATCTCCAGACAAAGACCTAGCTGCAGCTTTACTGTGTCTCTTTCTTGCCCCAAATTGCTTTTTCATCCCTTGCTTTTAACACCAACCGAAAGGCATAACTTTTCTAAAGCCAATAAAACACTGACCATTTGACCAAAAATGTATTTAGGTTTAGCTGCTAAACCAGCCCTATAAAAGTATGTTGCGATAAAATATCATCATTCATTTTCTCCAGATAAACCCTAAAATTAATCTCGATGCTGAGATTTTTGTTCTAGAACATTATCTTGCTGCTGTCATGTGGGATAGCATAGGCTGCAAAGTCTGTTGTCTTTCTCATTTCGCTAGTGCATTGCAATAGTAAAAAAAAATGCTCATTTTGACAATTTCTTATAACTGAATTCTAATGAATTTGTTATGAATAAACTGTAGTTGAAATGTGTCATAGTAGATGGAAGTTCAACCGCTGTACAAGAATGCTTGTGTATACTGTATTTAGCATTCTGCCATTAAACAGATGCTACCTAAAAACAAAAGGCTTCCTCAGCATGCACTATGATTCAGTAATCCTTTATTGACCCTTGGTAGTACATTAGATTAGTCTCTATTTGTGGTCTGCCTTTAGTGGACTGTAGAGGACTTATAAAAGTGAGTGCTGATGAAATTTTGTTTGAATTTGTGGTCCATCTGCTCTACTCTATTTTTCCTTTGTAGATAAGTATCTATAAAAATAAATGTGCCTGCTATCTAAAAGCAAGCAGGACTGTAATGAAGACTGAAAGGATCTGGACGCAAGGTGAACTGCTGTTTCATTTGGAGGCTCAAATCTGAGTTGCAAACAAGTAGGGTGAAAACCAAAGAGGCAGAAAAAAGCCACAGGAGAAATCCAACCCAAAATTTGCAGGTACAGGTATGGTTGATGATGAGAAGAGAAACAGTGAGGCAACCAAATCTAAGAAAACACAAAAGCAAGAACTGGGAGTCTAGGAAGTCAAAAATACAGGTCTTACACAGGGAGCGATGAACCATGGGAAATACTCAGTTAGATGCAGGCATTGAATACTTTGTACAGGACTAGAAGGGCTTTAATTGGGTTGATCATTATGGGGGAATACATTGCAACCTTTCAGGATTCTCCCATTTCAGGGGAGTTTTGGAGTGGTGAGGTCTGGTCAGGTAGACCTGTCACTGTACTCCCCCTTCACTGGTGGCTCTTGAAGTCCACTGACATCTGCAAGGCTGGTGGCCACAAGGAAGAGGAACCAGACAAGTGGGTTGCAAGTGGCGAAATCCTTCAATCAGAGCTGGGTCCAGGATGCCATGCTCCGGTATTCAGGTTTGCTGGAGGCACCTTCTCAGTCAACCAGGTACTCCAGTCTTTCCCTCTGATGACTAGAGTCCAACAGGTTAAGTACCATATACATACCATATATGGTTCTTCCCCCAACCTTTAAAGGAAGAAGAGGGGTAACTGGCTCTTTTGGGGACACCACGGGGCTGAAGAAGAGCTGCTTTTAATAATGAAACAAGATATAACGTGATGCAACATGCCTCCTTAATAAAGGGACCTATAGGCATATTACTTGGTTCAATTTCTCACGGAAACAGAGATGGTTGATATCTGAGCACACACTGGAATGGAAGGGAGATCATTTTAATGATACGTGCATCATAGAGTGCTGGGCATACTCAGCCCAACAAAGAAAGTGACTCAATCCGATTCAGTGACAAGACAGCACTATTTGAGAAACCTACCGATTTTCAGGTTGAGACAGGATTGAGGATGCTACCCAGAATACAGGGTTACCCAGAAAACCTTCCACAGCCTAGATGTAAACTGGGGTCCGCGATTGGACATGATATCTTCTGGTATGCCAGAGAACTTGAAAAAATGATTGAATAAACATTCTGCGAGGGACACACAGGCTGGCAGTCTGGTAAGGGGTATCATTCGACACATTTTCCAGAACCTATCTGGTACTATCAGGATAGTGGTGGAGGTACAGTAAGTCATAATGACGTCCATAGCTTCACCATGTCTCCAGCGAATCAGCAGGGGTTCCAGCATTCTGGCTAGAGGGTGAAATACGTCCAGTAAGTAACCTAAATGATCCAGCGTCAGTGGTCAGGAGGAGAGAGACCGGCATAACATCAGTTGGGATCAAAGACCGACCACACACTTACCAAAGAGGTCCCATATAAATCGGTCATTAAATATAAAAAGCAGGTTTTCAGAGTGGAATTTAAAGAGACAAATAGCATTTGAATTATGCCATGTATTATTATGGCATCTTCATAGCCATCTAATTACTGTATCACATTAATAAAGAAGGAGCATTATACAGTAGCAGATGGTGGGAGTGCATCAATGGTGCAGAAGCAATTTATTAAATATGTTATTAATTATTTTCAACACAATGAGTTCTGCTGTTCCTTATGGGCTGAGTTTGATCAGACACAGAATGTGCTCTTAACCTGCAGTCGTCAAAAGCTCTGCTTAAAAATGTTGCATAAATTAACTGCTGAGTCGTGCTTTTCTGAAGTGTCTGTCAGAAATTGCTGAGTGAAATTTTAACAAAGTAAGGTGACCCACCTAAGATATATAGATTAATATTTCCATCTGGTCGTTTGTGTGTGTGTGTGTGGATTTGCATAGATCACATTTGAGGACCAAATTGTCCCCAAAGTGTAGTAAAACCTGAAATTTCCCTACTTTCTTTTGAGGTCCCCATTTGGATAACCTCAGTTTTATAAAAATCTGTGAATGCAATCAAAAAAGTAGAAATGCCAAAAGTCTTTGGGTTGGTTACTTATGGTTAAGGTTAGGGATGGGTAGGGGTTAAGGGTGTTGTGACTGGGATTAGGGTTTTTCCCATAGAAATGAATGGACAGTCCCCATTTAGATAGGAAGACCTACTTGTGTGTGTGTGTGTGTGTGTGTGTGATTAAGTTTATATTGTATTGTGGGGACCAAATATTTTTGTTGTTGTGGGGAATATTTTTCAGGTCCCCACAAAGATCGGTATAATCGAATACTCAATAAATGAATCATAATTCATAATGCTGGGATTAGAGTTTCCCCATAGAAATGAATGGAGAGTCCCCACAAATATACAATTACAAACCTGGATTTGTGTGTGTGAGTTTGTGTGTGCATATGTAATTAAAAATAATTCACAAACACTATAGCGTAGAAGACAGTTTGATATGGAGGGGGGGCGGGCAGAACTTAATTGAAATACAAATATTTATTTTTCTCTGCCCCTGCTCAAGTGGAAAAGTATCCCCACAAGGTAAAAATGTTTTACAAAACAGAACCACACACACACAAACATTGTACATTGCTTTGGATAAAAGCATCTGCTAAATAAATGTAATGTATAACTAAAATAAAAGGAAATATCTTGGAAAATAATCAGAATTACACACTCTACAAAGTCATATCTGGTTGTAGAACTGGCCGTGCAATCTGTAGTGTTACAGATATGAAGGAAATAAAACTTCAGGAGCAGTCTGCCAGTGGTGAGTCCACATAATTGTTGGTGCTTTCCATACTGTGAAAGTAATACTCTGCTAATAATATATCTATAAAACAAATGTACTGCTATGACAATGATGCAATTATTTTCTATTTTATCTCTACTGGAAACCAGCAGAGAGATTGCTAGAAGGCCCAGCTGATATGAAAATAAACAGTAAATATACAGTATATCCCCAGTTAACAAAAATGGGGGCTCATATTCAAACCCAGCTGGAGTGTAAAAACAAATCCTTGCAAACTCAGCTTGTGATATAGTATTATATTCCATTAGGATGGCTAAGACAAATTACCATTGGCAATGCAGACACCTTATAGGTTACAATTGATCTATAGTTATAAATCTCACTGACTTGAATTTAATGCAGACATATGACATTTTATGACAAGTGCATTCCTTCCTATTTCTCATAACACTGACAACTTTTGCCGCCTCATGCAAAAAAAACTTAATGGATCTATTATTACTTCAAATAGTTTTTAGATAACAAATAGTTATTCTTGTCATAACTTTGTTTCAGACATCTTTTCTTTGAAATAGCATATGTCCATTTCTAGCACCGTGTTGCTAAGATAATTATGTGCAATAAAGTTTCTGTCCAAAAATACTCTTAGTCTCAGTGGTTGAAAAAAATAATAAATAATATACACACACACACACATACAAAATGAAATTTACATGTATTACTGTTTGTTCAGTTTTGACTTATGATATATTTCAGGTTACTTACAATGTATACAGAAGTTGTCATTCAAATCAGAAGAGTAACTGAGGTAGATCAGTTCTGCATGTATGTGGCAGGGTAATTATAATGGGCGATGATGCATTCCTTACTTCTCCGAGGCTGAGAGATGTGGCCTGCACTTGCTCTGAGTCAAGGCCTGAACTGTGTATGAACCTCCTCTCCTGGGACTCTGTGGATCGTTAACCAGCTGACTCTGCCCAGAATGGGTGGCAGCCCCTCTGTGTGGGAGGTGCGGCCTCCCCTGCCGACTTCCCTCCCCTTGGCAACCTGGCGATTACGCACCAAGAACCGGTAAAATAATAATTAAGGGTAGGAATCATCTCCTGGGAAACCATAAGCCAAAGATAATGTTTTTTTTTTCCATTTTGTTTAACTCTGCTACATTGCAGAAAAAAAAATATTGGGAAAAAATATGAATAAATTCATGACACTGAAAAATATATTAACCTTGGATGTCTATCCATCACGAACCGTACTGTATGTGTAACTAAATATAATAAATACATCTATATGCAAATGATGAGCATATTTAGTAATATTTCTGCCATGTGCGGTAATGACTAGTCTGATGTGAATGCAGAGAGTCTCCTCGTTTCGCATGATACTGAAATGGCTCCATGCGAGCCTCTTATGTTGTACACAAAAGCAAGCTGTCCAATCAGCCAAAGATTCGTGCAAATCAACTTGCCACAGGCCCCAGGTTCGCTTGCTTTGTGTATAAAAAATCAGCATCTGCTTACAGGTCCATCGAAAGGCTCTTGCATCCCATGCCAGCTCTTTTTTCCTCTCCTCTTTTTTGTGTTTACTTGATTGGGAAAGGAAACGTGAATGTTGGGATTTCTGCAGCCAATGCTTTTAGAATAGAACATTTACTGCGTTTTCAGTTCGGAGGTGACACTCCCGTCACCCTACAGCCAGGAGAATGTCACATGCTGTCAGTTCCACAGCTGGGCTCCGGGCCAGACTTGTAGAAAACAACGCTGCAGCTTCTCGGAAGTGTTCTGCTGTCGCTGTTCCCACCCCGTTGCCAAGAGAATAACGCCACGGCTAGATGAAGACGTGAAAACAGCTTTGCTTTGCAGGAATGAGGCACAGTACTCAGTGGAGAGCATGCAAAAAGTCCTCTGTGCATCTGTGAGACGACGTCAAATAAATTTCCCCCAGGCAGGAAGCATCACAGGACATGGTTTACACTCTGTAAAGTTTGAGGTAAAACACAGAGCCACCCCAAAACTGTTCACAACTCTCATAAGAAGAAAGTGGCTTGTGAATACTTTACAATCATCATATCTGTTTGACTTTGCTCAACTCCATGACTTTAGATTAAAGCAATCAGTCACAAAATGAAAGGAGAAAGCATGGATGGAGTCATTTAAAGACACATTTTAATAGGAGACACTTTACATGAAATGTATCTTTATAATGCATTCATTATGCATTCATAAAACATACAGTGCAGCATAATAATGCATTCATAGAACATCCATAAGTGTAATATACATTAATGACAAACATTATATGATTGCATAATGCTTATAATGTTTGTTATATTATCATATAATATTGGTATTAATGTATATTAAAGCTGTAATATACATTATGTTTGGGTGTTAAGGCAAGCTGCTTATGGATGCATTATGAATGCATTATAAAAATATACTGAATGTTCTATGAATGCCTTATAAAGGCATTATGAAGGTGCAGTAAATGTAATGTGTCACCTTTCAGTATTTTTTTACTAAAGTACTTGATTAAATGATGTGGCAGGTTAATTATAATTGACAAATGAATTGACAAATATTTAAATGACATTCTTTTAAACAAGTGAAACAATATTCTACATAATTAACACCAACGAATAACAGTAAGTGTTTTTGTAAAGCCAGTCAAAGATAGTAATGATTCATGGCTGACCCTTTTTTGTCATGTCATTTTGACATTTTAGTTCAACAGGCCATTGCCCAATATTTCAAATATTCAGCTCTTCAGTGGGTCAGTACACCGAGTCAGAGCTGTATTATCTAGGCCTGCCTGCTATGAGGACAATTCTGTTTTCAAGAGGGAGAGAGAGAGAGAGATCGGACAGCAAAAGTATAGAGTGGAGAGACAGAGCTCCCTGGCAAAGTGCTCTGGAACACAGACTTTGCTGTCAGGCCTGTATAGCATCTTCTGCTTCACAGGTAATTAAATAGATTTCCTGTCTTGTAGCTGCTGAAAGAACATGACCCTGTAGTCCGTGAGTGTGTGCTGTAATGCACTTTAGGTCTCCGCTCGGCACCAGGCTCGCTCCATCCGTCTGAACCTCAGTGTCCAAGCTAGGATCAAAACAAGCACAGGTCACCTTGGGATAAGGAGTCCCACTGCACTCCAGGACAACTGATGGCAGCATCCAAGGCCATGGAAGTACAGTCTGTGCCGACAATATAAGCAGCATGCATTCGGAAGAATGAAGCAGCAGTCAAAGTGAAGATGGTGTTCTTTGTTTTGTACACTCTGCACAGACTGTTTTGCAAGCATTTGCTTGGCGTGACATGTCATACGCTGTCTCATTTTGAAAAGCGATATGTGACATGGAAGACTGGTTGATTATTCTAGTCACGTTAACCAGTGACAGCTATGAACAAAACTGCAGATGTAGAATAACTAAGAAATTTCACTCAGTGAAACAAAGGGCAACCAAAAAAATGTACATTAGAATTTCAAAGAGCCTTGTATTTGCAATAGAGTCTTTCTGATATCCTACAATAATTTTCCTACTATACTTTTTTACACTTTGTGTAAAGACTGATGTTGGTCTTAGCTGGGTCCAAACACAGATTATGTTAGTACTTCAGCAGAAAGTAAAGTGCAACATTGACTCCAACACGTAGAAGAATGGGAAAAAAGGGGAAAAAATACAGATCGTCCATAGCAAGGCCAGAGAGACACCATGCAATTGCACGGCAATAAAAAATCTTGCAATCAAGGTGCAACTGAGAACAGGCAATCAAAATCTGCACTTCATGCATTCATTAAGGACATCTTTGAAATTCACTAAAATTTGTTTTTACAAGAGCAATCTGTGCGATCTCAGATTAAATCCATTATGCAGGACTGGTCTGTTTACAGCAATAATGACCTTAAATACAAATTTTAAGATGCTATGAATAATAACTTTCAGAAATGACACACACACACACACACTTAGCTTGACTGAGTGGGAAAATGTGACCCAGTCATCAACTGCATATTACAAGGGTTCCACTTAATCACCTGCTCTTTTATAACACATTTCACAGTTATCTGTGTCCCTTATCAAAAATGAGAAGCGAAACTACTCATCGAGAAGCTGGCCATAATTTGTGAGGTTTCTACAATTATTATTGTACTTAGGCTATTATTACTGTTAGCTGACAAAGGTTTTTTAAAACTGTTGAAATCTGGGGTTGTTTTTCTGTAAATTAGAGGATTACAGAGAAATAGTGCTATGTTCCTGGCTCTGTGAGACTGTCATCTCTCCCAGCAGCGATTGCCATTGCGGCTTCATGGTAGCAGAGCAAGTTGTCTTATTACTGCATCGAAGCAAGAGTGCTGGATCAACAATCTTCAAAAACATTAATATTACATGACAAGTGGGAGACATCACCATGTTAAATGCAAATTGCCTTGACATTTCTCATGTCTCCATCATCGTATTGTCAAGGACCTTCCGGCAGAAATTGTGTAAATGAGCAGAAATCGAGATTTATTTTAAAACTCATTGCCCCCCCCCACCAAATTTCCTTTTTAGGAGTTTCCATTTGGATGAGGGCCTGTTGGACTGTTATAGTTATTTGCACATTTGCCCTCTTTTATTTATATTATGCAGAGAATAGATTTTTATATTACCACTTTAAATTACTCTTTTTAATATTTCCCTAACTTTTACTTGCTGCACCAAACACTTCAGTTTTAGTTTAGTTACAAAGCAAAGACAAATACTGTATTAAAACTGCCATAATAATGAAACTGAATGTTAGAAATGTCACCATACTAAAGACAGTATTTACAAAAATGCTAATGTGAAATAATAACATTTTATTTTAGCATTAATCATTTAATACGTTTTTAGAAGCATTTTTACAGGAATTACCGCTTTAATTGTATTTAGGCAAGCCCCTACTGTTTAAACATCCGTAAATCTGAATTTTAAACCAGTATGTTCTCACTAAATAGCTCAAACTCCGAGGTCTGAATGAGTCCAGTGTTGTTCAATTTTACTTTTTTGTTTTTTTTTTTTTGCTGTGTGATTTGGGTGACTCTCCTTCTGGAAAATATTGTGCACATTCTCAGGTCTTTTGCAAACCAGAACAATTCCTTCAGATAACCAATACAATTTGCTTGCTTGTACAAGTAGATTGTGAAATAGCTAATGTGAATGTTAGACATTTAGGAAATAATTTTTGAAAATATGTTAATAACAAATTAATAACATGACACCAAAACTGATTAAGTAAACTTTTTAACTGACTTTTCATAAATACATTTGGTTTGAGCTAACACATTACGAGTCAAAACGTTACTGTTATTTTAGTTGAATGTACTTTGTTTACTCCTACAGTAGTATCATCTGTATAGGACGGAAATAGAATGGTAAAGGTTAAGGTTCCATGGCTTGTTCAGAATGAAAAATTAAAAGCTACCTTTTTTTAAATAACAAATAACAATGAGGCAGAATTTGTATGTAGACTATTTAAGGCATTCTAAATACATATAAATACACACTTGGTCCAATTTCTGTGGACTTACTGAGTTTTAACAAAAGTTCTATTGAATTATATGAGGACTGCGTGAGTTTTGTTCTCAATTCTCTAATGTATGATGAGGAAGCCTGACTTTATGTCATTGCCAGTCTCATTTCAAGAACAACAAAAGATGGACTGAGCTATGCTCTTCAGTTAGAAAGGGGGCTATCAGCATTGGCCCCATCACTTGTTCCACCCATCTAACTCACACTCATCCCACACTCACAAACTTGTCAATTTCTAGAAGTACTGGACGGATCACCTGGAAATGGGAAAGTTAATAAATGTGATTTTACGTGAATACTCTGAATATGAGTTGTGACATGCATCTGAAACTACAAATCATACGTATTCTCAGAAGTCTGGGGAAAACAATTAATTGTAATGGAAAAAAGTTTTGAAGACACTAAATTTCTTAGTTTCAACATATGTTATCTTTATTCTATTTTCAGTTAAATATAGGTTTAAATGATTTGTAAATTATTTACATTTTACAGAGCACCCCAATTTTTTGGAAACAGGGTTGTATTATGAAAGTTAATATTTAGCTTATTTTGTCCATCCATCCATCCATTGACTTCCGCTTATCCGAGGTCGGGTCGCGGGGGCAGCAGTCTCAGCAGGGAAACCCAGA
>JAODKF010000126.1:26734910-26754722 GCA_026779585.1 Mormyrus proboscirostris
CCACAGCCAGTCAAGGAAGCAGACACAATGCTGCACTGTGGGCTTAACCTCTTTGACCATTAGAAGAGACAGAGCTCAACAAAAAGAAGAAGCAATGCTCCTTAGCTCATGCTGTCTCATCTACTATGTAGACTAACGTTAACTGAAAAGCTATCTATCTATCTATGAATATATTCATTTTGGTTTTTAATCACTGAGCACAGCACCGTTGGTGTTTAAGTGATTTGTACCATTCTCTTTGCTTTTATAGTTTCTGTTAAGTAAAGTAAAAATTTCAGATTATAATCATGCATTGATTTTCTAGTATGATACGCCTGGCCTGCAGTATGTGTGCAACAATGAAAAGTTAATATCCTTCTGATTCAAGAATTCGATATACTGTGGCATAATGACAATTAAAAATTGCCCTCACATTCTGACACTGCATTTACTCCTTTGTAAAAAAAAGTCCATTTTGGTGGCCATTTTGTTCCCTGATTTTCATGTTCTTGGTTATATTGTCTGCCTGTATATTCTTTTCACAGTTGACCAAGATATTCATGGACTCTCATTGCTTATACAGCTATCGGTCATCCCACTGGATTTTTTTGCGTGACCAACTGCACAGTGTCAGTACAGGCCATTAGTCCCAAAAGGGGAAAATTGTCACCAATGTACTGCGTAACCTGCACATGAGTTCATGACATGCCTGACAGAGCAGCCATTTGAAGTAGTGCATTAAGTGAAAAGAAAATTGCAGTTCAGTTGCAAATTTCATTTGAAAATGCCAGCTTGAAATAATGAAAAAGAAGGGTTTTCATAACGTTGAATTTCATTTCTGCACATTTCCCAACATTTTGTTGCAATTTCAGAACACCAACTGCTGCTGTAACAGCCACTTTCCATCAGGACCATAAGATAATTGCTTTTAATACTAAATGATAGCGTGTAAAATAGCAGCTGAAATACAGGAATCACCTTTTTGTCTTATTCTGATAGCACCTACATCACAATATTAGCATTTTTTAAACATAAATGAAAATAATTAGCTATTTATGTAAATATATTTTGGAAACTGTTTAGAACGATATTGTACAATAAATTTAAATATTTTAGATTAAACAGGAATCTATGCAAATGTGTAAAAGACCCATATTTCCATTGCCATTTACCAGGGGGCCTGTTTTAAGGGTGGAATTTTCTGACTTTTGTTGTGTGCGACATGTTTTACAATAATGAACCACAGTGCATCAGTGCCTCACATATATTTGCTTAGTTGCCATAATTATACCACCCAAATAGGCATGATTATCTTTCTTACCCATTTATTTTTATTTGGCATTTTACAACAATAAAGTCGAGGAGGAGGTGGAGTAGTTAATAAATAATCATTTTACTTGTAAATGTGCACAGTCCAAAGTGAAATACTATGTTTTTTTAACACTGTGAAGCAAAACTAAAGAATGTTCACAAGGCTACCGAGTCCTTTATAGCGGCCTTGGTTGTTGACTGAATATGGTGACACCCGGCTTACAGACGGTCTCAGGTGTGAGGTACATGGCTCTGCTGATCTTGAAAGTTTTCTGAAACTCTACCTGCACAGATCCTTTGAATAACTGCAGACAAATACATATATATGAAAGTAGACTCATATATGTGCTTTGCCTCTGACCTATTAGTTTCGACAAACATGCGTACAGCGCTCTGGGCACGCTCAATCTCCACACTCCACCAAAACTCACCTGTCCCCTACCTAATGTTTCCCTGTTGATAAATTGCAGTGTCCAGAGGCAGACAAGGAAAGGTAAAAGCAATTTTCCCATGCACATTCCTTCCTAAGGTAAACAGTACATCATGATTAATTTATTTGATTTGTTATACAATAGCAAACCATGGCTGTGGATCTGAATCCCCTTGGTTGCAGCGTGAATTGCTAAAGCAGTCCCCCAAAAACACACACCAAATAAAGTCTCTGTTTTTGGAATAATTAACAGTTACTATCCTACTGAGCCACCACTGGAGTTGTTGAGCATATCAGTAAATATGCAATAAAACTGACAGCGTTGAACCGTCATCCGTTATATAAACTCTGAGGGAGTGAAGCTTGAGAGTTAATCTTGCCATTTTCCCATGTGGCAATCAAATACACAGACCCTCTTTGTTTTGCCTCAGTTGTGGTTAAAGGAAAAGGCCGACACCCAATGACATGAACAGCGTTGTTGGGTGTCAGGCAAGTGTGTGGCACAGGTGTACTGTAATGACATCTGTATAAACCTGCAGTGCACTCCAGGATCACTGAGCTTGGAGTGTGGATCGTGTGTCATCTGAAGGCCCCAGGCCACTGTGAAGGCCCCTCAACTTCTTCCCTACAGCATGGCACATAGATTTTTTTTGGTTTGTTTTTTTTACAATGCTATCCAGAGTACTCCGGGAGCCTTGGCAGCCGTCCACTCTGTCGTCTTGGAACACCTGTGCTGTGTGGAGGTGCCTCAGCTAGTTTGTGACTCTCCCTTACATCTTCCCCAAACAGACACATGACAACCATTGGTGTGTGTGGGTTTCGGGTGAGACCTTACAGTAATCTGCACCATGCCATTCCCTTAGTGACAACACCATAAGCCTACATGAGGGACTACTGAATTTTGCAACAGTGCACTGTCAGAGACAGGACAATCAGCATTCACAATTATAATCTGCATTGTCTGCATTTCTTGACCCCCAGACACCTGGAAATTGTTTTGTTGTCTTGGCACCTGCATCCTTTCTTGAATATTACCACCTGCATCCGTCATCATTCTGTAATGTCTGTAAAAGTCACAACTGCAACATACACAGTGTTACGATCCCCAGTCTAGGGTTAGGGATCGACAGAAAGGAAAGGGAAAGGGTAAGGGAATGACAAGACAAATGGGAACGGGAAAAGGGAACAAGAGACACAAAGGGATCTTTTTTTAATAGTTTTTAAAAATATTTTATTCACAGACATTTCACAACAGTAGGTGCAACAGACTTTGGGAGTGACAGTGGCCAAAAGAACAAACAAAACATATCTAATGAGCACAATCCAAACTCAGCTACAAACCCACACAGCAAACGCACAATCCAAAGCGACAGTGTCCGAGGGGGGCAGCAAAAGAATAGTCAACAACCGGTGGGAGGTCAAACCAGAAAAGCAATCAAACCAAAAACGAAAGTATTATAACCATGTTTATTATACAAAAACTCTATGAAACTTATCTATAATGCAATATAAAGACCTTCGTAATACATTATAATGGTCAGTATAAGAATTAAGAATGATGTGTGCTGCATTATAAAATATTTATAGTGCATTACATATGAGACCTTCACAGAACATTCAGCTTGCATAATACCCATTACTATACTGTGTTGTTGCCTTTTTATAAATAGTTATAGCCATGTTTATAATACTTTATGAATGCATAATAATGCATTTTGTACAACCAAGAAATCTGATGGAACGAGAGGTGTTCTGTGAGTGCTGTTAATTATCAGAGTATTACCGTACTCGGACACTTCACATCAGCTGCATCGCTCCTCTTTACAAGTGAACCTAAAAACCGTTACATGCGCCTCATTTCCACCAACACGGAGCCGGTGCTGGGCTGGTTCTCGCTTGGTGTCTTTTGAGAACCTGCCCATGATTCCACCGGTTTCAAAAATGAATGTAGGCCAAAGGCGAGTAAAGTAAAAGTGCATTCAGTTTTGTTGGATTTATTTTGATCTGTTTTGGATTTTGTTTTTAAAAGCTGCCAAAACGAAAAACAAAGGTTTCAGAGTATTACTCGTTGCGCTATGTCTCTATTGCCTGTCTCTATTGAATCTTTTCTTTATTCTTGCTCATTGTTTTATTGTTGACGTTTTAAGGTTCGCACAACAGAACTAATAACTGAACTTTACTGTCCGCCTCTTGATCTCTTCGCCACTCGAGCGCTACAATATTTTATTTATTAGACCTGCGGCATGGTTTTAATTTACAATGCAAACTTATTCTGTTGATTAAGCTGGTTAGTTGTTTCACTGCTGGCACCGGTGATATTAGACAAAACTGCTTCAGTTATGGACAGAATTTGATTTGAACGCGATAGTCCGTCTCACTTTCACTGACGTTACGGGAACTGTTTTTCTTTGTGGAGGTCCGTAAATATTTCAATAAATAAACAAAATATGCTGTATGTTATTACTATTAGCTTATGAATGCTACTCTATTAACTGTTTTATAAACGCAATAACATACTCAAAGTCGTGCGGTTGTACTCCAATAGGCCTATATCATGATTGTGATTTGGTCCTAGACACGAAGCTGCAGGACGAGTGCTGAAGACACACAGCTGTGATATACTGGAGTACAACCGCACGACTTTGAAAATGTTATTGCTTAAATGAAGGTGTGCTTAATGCAGTAATGACTACTTTAATTAAAGTGTTACCGAATGTTCTACAAATGCATTATAAAAACATTATGAAAGTGCAGTTAATGGAAAGTGTTATCAGATATTCAGATCTGAATAAGGTTGATTCAATGTGATAAATATAATGGTTAATTACATTGTTCAACATAACCATCATCTATAAAATTATCTCCTACAATCGATATTTTTAAGTCAAATTTAAAAACCTATTTATGTTACCAGGCAGTTTAGTCACTTTAAAGATTGTAGTCAGCTCTGTTCTGTCTTGGTTTATTGTGTACTGGTGTTACTTGGTTGTGTTCTTCTCCTAATAGATTTTTAATTCTGGTAGTCATTCTTTTACGTTCTGTTTTAATTTACTTTTTGATTTTGATTTTACTCATAATTTGATATAATTTATGTTTTTGTTTGATATCAGTTTTACATTGCTGTAAGTTTTAAATTACTTTCATTACCATTCCTCTGTGTTAATTGTTTATGATACCATAGTTGGTTTTATTGTGCAGCACTTTGGTTGACATTTGTCTTTTAAATGTGATATATAAATGAAGATGACTTGACTCTCTGACAGCATACAAGAAGTGAATATTTTGAGACTTCTTTTGTCACTTTCTGGAGATACAGCCAAGTCCGTATCAGAATGAATGCTTGTGAGAAGTCTGCTCATAGCTAACCCCTTTCTCCTTATTGCTGAGCATTTAACGCCATGTGTCAGATTTGTGTTTTGGTATGACAGCAAGTCATATTCAAGTGTCAGATAAGCCCATAAGTTAAAAAAATGGATACAAAATAGATACAACTGGGATTAACAGGTAATGAAGGACAACATTCTGAATTGTTGAATTGTTCACCTAATGCATTTCAGTGTTTCTTAAAATTATTCCACAGCAACCTGGTTTAAAATGGCTACTTACTTAGATCTAAAGTGGCGACTATCTCTTTTTCTCTTAGGATAGTTAACCTGAATTCATGGGTGAAGTATGAAATTGTATACTGTGAGAAATGCCCCGGACAAATTAGAAGGCATTACTGCATCTATACTTTCTCTCAGTAATCTGTGGAATTCTGGATAAGCCCAGGAAATGTGCGAGTTCAGGGACATGCTGACCCACTTGTGAGGTCCTTAGCTTTGGGGGAAGCTCACTGGGTCAGACTGTGCACTCTGAGAGTGGTTAATGCCAACAGCACCATCAGAACCTAAGGCAAGGTAAAAAGAAAAATCCATCCGGGCCTCTTTTAGAGTTGTGATTTAATAAATGCATTGTCATAAAACTGTAGGAACATAAAATGCTGTAAATAATGCAATGTGTATACTGCCCATTAATTTCTAGGAATCTATTTAATTGTATTGTCAGGGTCTCAAACCAGTCCATGCCCAGATCCGAGATCCAGTCTAGATCTTCGTCAAACCCTTCCCTGGTCATCCTCACTGTCACGCCCGGCTAGTCTGATCCTCATGTGTGCCACACCCACCTCGTTACCTCGTGTTAATTCCAGATTGTGATCACCTGTTTCCTGTTATTTTCGGATTGTCTTGTGTATTTAGTCTGCGTCAGAGTCAGTATTCCCCAGATCTGTCATTGATGTGCGTCATCGTCTGCCCTGTCCATCCTTAATAAACCCGTTCACCCTTGGATTTTTGCCTTCCTGCCTCGTCCTTCACCGCAGTCGTCACACTCACCAATTTACTAAATCCACCTGTTCAGCATTTCCTGTTACATTAGTTAAATACCAGTTGAATGAAGTAGTTCCCTGTGAGGCATTCTGAGTCTACTCTGTGCTAAGCAGTTTGCCTAATTTTTTATTGCGCTGACTCCTGATTTTTGGATTTCCAGCTATTTACTGCCCAACTGCCAGTCTCTCAACATTACAACTTGGATCTTCAAACTGATGTTGTTCTGCCCTGTTTTTTTTTTCTAATTGCTTTCCAGTTGACAGTGTTTTCAGTTCTGTTTGGCTTTGTTAAATGAATGACCATGGAATATTCTGTGCGTAGTCTGATTGATTACAGAATATTTTGATAGCAGGTCCAGTACAGTGTCACTCCACCCTGTTTTGCCATAAGGAGATGTCTGCTGAGCTGGTCCCTGCTTGCTCTCTACTCTGATAATGACTCCTTTAATGTCAACACCTACGATGCTGTCAGATCCATATCCCTCAATTGGCTCCATCCCTACCACCCACCTCCAGTCAGGGTGAAGCCAACTCATCATTGCCCTGCTTGAAAAGTATGATGACAGTCTGGACAAGTGGGATTCCAGTGTCTCATGCATGAGATGAGCCATCCTGTAGCGGGGAAAAGTTTCAAACCATGTAAGTCAGTGAAAAATAGGGAATGTAAATCAGAAGTAAGAACTGCAGGAAACCTGCAAAATTGGACAGACTAACTATGGGCCAGTTCAGCCGATATCTCCTGATGGCAAAACAGTGTGTACTGGACCTACTATCAAAGTGGAGATATTCAATCAATCAGGCTATGGACAGAATATTCCATGGTCATTCATTTACTGTAACAAAGCCAAACAGAACTGGAAAACCGGGCACAGATGTTATCTGATAACTGCTCATAATTTTAAGAAATTGTGATTATGTCTTTTGCCCCATGTTTTTTACGTCTGGCATGTACAAGGTAGACTCTCCCATCAGGACTCGGAAGGAATAACACTTCATTTGAAATTAAACCGATCAAGGGATTTAGAGATACAGCACAATTTAGATATTGTCCGAGGGACAGGAGGGAGTATCTCCAGTTTAGCACTAGTGGCAAGCACATGGCATCCCTGCATCACAGTCAGACGTGGCTCTAAAAACTCAAAGCCAAAAGCTCCTGCACAACAGTCAGCAGTTCAGCTCAGCAACAGGTTCATCTTGGCAGTGTGTTTGTGGAAGCAGAGAAGGCTCTCATAATTGGAGAGCCTATAGTTGTAAATGTAAGAGTTTCTAACAAGAGTAATGCAGCAGTTTTCATAAAATGCCTCCCTGGGGCCAGAGTTTCCTACATTGTGATGAAATAGGACTCACTTTCCAGTAATGAAGAACTCCCTCTTGGTTGTTCACATTGCAGCCAACGATATAAGGTTCAATAATTGAAAGTATTACAGAGGAACTTCATTTCTTTGTGTGCAAAAATAAAATATTTGAATCCAGTTGTCTCAGGCCCCTTACTATAAAAAATAGTAAGCTACTGTAATATCAACAAAGCCTTTATTAATTACTAGGACCATTTTTGGGAACCAGCTGCCTTTTATAAATGGGAATTTCTCTATCCTAACAGGAGCAGAAGATTTATGCTTAACCAAAAATGGCAAACCATTTGCTTATCTGACTACTTACAGTACAGCACCACTTAGGCCCCACCTTTGTGTTCATGAACTGAAGGCCTCTTATTTTCCCACCTTTAGTAAATTTCTAGCACTGATCCAGGCGCTCTACAATACAGCTTTCCCTAAATCAAACAGCTGTTGAGAATCACAAGTCATATGTTCCTAGAAAGAGCATAGTAACTATTGCTAGACCAAGACTCCAACTTTATCATTCTGCTACCAGCTCCCGTGTTGATAACTTAATACTTTAGTACAGAAACTAGGAGACCCAAGTGCAGAGCAAGGTGGTTCATTCAGGATACTGGCAAACAGAAGTTGGAATCGCCATGCTGGGTTTGGAGTCATCATTATGAGCACTGAGAGGGTGACAGCTTGGGAGGTCAGTCCTACAAAGAGATGGGATAAGGGAGGTAAATACTCAAGGCAGGTCCAAGGTCAGAGAGGGAGAGTGGAGCTTGGAACAATGGAGAATCGAGACAACACGAAAGACACAAAATGCTCAGTATGCTGCACGAGACAGCATTTCTTTGCACCAGTGTGTGGCACTAGTAGGGCTTAAATAGAAACGTCCACAGCTATGATCTTTGTTGTTGATTTCTTGATTGATGCTTTTGCATGAGGTGTGTGACAAATATCAGTTTCACTAATAAGATTAATAAGTGATGTGGATGCGGTGTTAACTGTATATTTCCAGTTTTATACTATCCAAGTATGTTTTACTGTTGTTCTTGAGGTGGAGGTGTACTTTTGGGGGATTGTTTTGAATAATTCCTGTTAAGATTGTATTATTTTAATCTAACGGCTGTGCTTCTTTGATGCAGCTATATCGCTGGCTGCTGTTCTTCCCTGTTTGTATGAGTGGTGCAAGATGGTTTTATGCCTTATGTATGTTCTGCTTTTAATTGTTTGTACACTTAGTAACAGAAAAACGTTAAGCACCCAGAAGTAATGGTCTGATTTGGACGCGTGCAGTGATGGGGATGCATATGACTTGATTTACCAGGAGCTTGCAGGTCTAGTCACCAGACACAGAGGATGCCTCATAGATGCATTAGGTAGTATTACCAGTACTTGACGTAGTTTGATAGGGGTGGCATTGTGGGTTTGTATGAGGCCGGGTGGTCTACCTTGCAATTTCCCAGCCTGTGGGGCATACAGATGTCACTATCGCCCTATGTTGGAACCAATGGGCACGTGATAGTACCCACTCACGTTGTGAAGGTTCCGGTCGCCCAAGAGAGACCACACCAAGGGAGGATCGTCGTATTGTGCGCCAAGCATTACAGAACCCCATGATATCTGCACCTGCCATCTGGACACAGGTATTGGACTCTCTACAACATCCCATGTCATCCCTATACCTGTATGCGATGTAAACTCATGCATTTTTAAAGTTATTATTATTTATATATTAGTATTTAACTCTTAGTGTCTAGTTTTAAGGGCTGAAATGTCATATTTAAGTAAATGATTTATTTTTATTTATATAACCTCTGCAACAACACCAATATTAAACTAAATTAACTAGGTAAATTAAAACTAGTATATAGTTTATATATATTATAGTATATATATTATAAAACTAGTCTTATTTATACAAATTCCCTTTACCATGTAGACATGTACCATGGAAGTCACCTGGAA
Organism: Mormyrus proboscirostris; assembly: GCA_026779585.1. Lineage (NCBI taxonomy): Eukaryota > Metazoa > Chordata > Actinopteri > Osteoglossiformes > Mormyridae > Mormyrus > Mormyrus proboscirostris. The sequence goes on from JAODKF010000126.1 coordinate 26,744,290, forward strand.
AACAACCGTATATCCGGGGAGTCGGGACATTAAGAAGCAGTATCCCTGACTACAACATCGGATGGATGGTCAGCTGATATCCTGCAAGGCTAAGTCTTCCCTGTCAGCCTTTGATGAACTTTTTAAAACACACTATGTTTCTATCTAATCTCATTATAATCAGGCCTCACAAAACATGTACACATTTGTGCAGAGCACCATTTACAACACAGATGTAGGTTTTTGCCATGGAAGTCCAAGAGTTAAAGACCACAGAGCCAAACTCAACTGAGTTATTATTCTTTAAGAGCAACGTTTTGTTGTTTTGTTGTTTGCAAATCCACTCCAAGTTCAGTTCCAAAGTTGTCTTGTCGTCCTAAGCTCACACATGCCTTTTATCTTGGTAAGAAATTTCAGTTGATATGTGATCAAGGTGGATGTACTTAGAAGTTTTTCACTTTCTCTGGCTTTAAAAAGCTTTTGTGATGCAAACACTGTGCTTTCAATCCTGGTTACAGTGAATCCCTTTCTACTCCAGTTGCTATATGTAACCTATGTATGTGGTTCCAGTATATTTTTGTGAATGAAACTGGCATTGGAACTTTTTTTGAGCATAAAGAAATCAATAATGCATTTTTTTGTGGCATACTTTTGAAATGTAGGTCTGGTTGTTATTTGATGTTAAAAATGTATTTTTATTTGCAATTTTACTATAGGGATAGTTTTTTTTTACCTATTTAATTTTTGTGTCATGTATACAATTTCAAGAATTGTTTGGATCCTACACATTCTAAAATAAAATTAGAAGTGGACTGCATTTTTGCAATTTTCAAACAAGCCAGAGGTCGGTCGCCGGTCGAGTCAATCCTACAGACATGGACGGGACAAGAAGACGATGAGCAGGAAGGGTTGATGTGTACGGGATCGGAGGGACGGACGGGGCAAGGCAATCCAGGCAGGCAGGCAAGAAGGCAAGACAAACAAGGCAGACAGAGCAGGACGGGAAACAGGGTGAAACGAGAGACAAGTAAAGCGTTTGGTAGTGTTCCGGAACATCGGCAACAATACTTTGCACCGGGAGTCGTGTCTGATCTTCTTAAGACGCTGAGCTAATCAATGGAAGATTGCCTTCCGTTGCTAGGTCCCGCCCTTGTGGGCGTGACACAGTGACATCTTTTTATTTTTAAATTCCATTTTATTGGTAGGTTTCGTCAGGTCTTCATCAAATGGGGTCTCTGTGATCCCTCAAAATCGGCATCTTTCACTTTGCACAACACATTTTACAGTTCCAGCCATCTCAACACCTTGAGACCTTGCACCACCCCACAATCTGACCACACCATCCTCCATAAATCTCCCCAGTCACCAAAGACACTGAGACTCTACATTGGTGACATATGAATGATTAACACATGATTAATGCTACCAGCCTTAAACACACTCATTACAATCATATTCCAGATTCATCGTTTCCCTGAAAGAAATACAATCTGCTATAATTTATCTATATAAATAGAACATAATTGTATGCATATGAAACGTAAAGAGCACTTTTCCTAGTTTCTTCCAGCAGGGGACAATAATATAATTTATTCCAGTTATTTCTGGACAACATATCATCCAACAGATGTAGTCATCATGACAGACCTAATCCCACTAACCACCTGCCCAGATTATCCTAGCTCCCTGAAGAATCCTTCCACATTCCCCCATTTTAGACATGCAAAATGTGCTCTTCACAGAATATTCGAGTCCTTTTCGGTGCCCTCTAAGTCCAGGTCATACTCTGGGTAATGGTAATCTGCATTTCCCCAAATCTTGCCCTCATCTCACGATGGGCGGAAAGTGAAGGTTGCTCATTGAGCACATTATTGACCACCACCATCAGTGGAGTAGAGGGTTAGATTCTATCAAGATGAATGCACAGTGGAAGCACATCTGGCATAGGATCATTCCATCATTTTCGATGCCTGGGTGGGGTGAGCCTGACAGTACAGCACTTGAAGACCAATAGAATTAGTAGCAAAGCAACTAGCAACATTACAGCTCCAAATATCAAAGGTATAAAGAAACCATTCACCCTTGGAATTACTGTAAAGAAGAAAACCAACTATCCCAGCTAAAGCCAAATAGCCCTTGTTCTTTTTGTATTTCATCAATCTGATTATGCAGCACAACCTCTATGGCCTGGAAAAAGCTGGGAGGCATGTAGGATGCATGTACAACACTCCTTTCCAACCACCATACAAACTCCACCCATCTTGGCCTACAGTAGACCTAGGGCCATGCAGTTTTGTAAGGCCACCTGTTTCATGGCTGCAATTTCATCTTACATTACCTTAACAGTCACGTATGTCTGATTGGCAACCTTCTCCATGGCAGTCTTCAAAGGCCTCTGTATGTAAATCAGACATGCCCAGAGCTGGGACATTCACACCAATGCACTATCAAGCTTTGCTCGTCAGCTTGTCTTCGTACACAGACATGAGCCCACACAGTAAGGAACATATGGTTCCAAGGGACTACACACATAGGGGGAACTAAATGAGCCAAACAGCATGTACAATTAGAAACTGGGTCAAACAGGTGTAACCCAATAACCACATATGAATTATAATGCCATACCCCCTCAACCAGACCATCCCCTTGCTGTTATCCCCGATGTGAATGTTACTTATTTTGGGCCCTAACCTTCGAATCAGGGCTCCACACCTGATCCTTGTGTGTCCCTTGTGCCCTGGCATTTCAGGATCTGGTTGGGTCCCACCACCAAGGCCTGTTCCATCTTTTTTTCTACAGATTACTCACCAATACCCAATCTCCTGGTTGCAGAGCAGTACTGGGGACTTTGTGTCTCTCTGAGGGAGGTCTCCAGTTGGATTGAATTAGCTATATTAGCCCAGACATCTCTTAGTGTTTTGTGCAGTCTTGTATGATTAGTCAACAAATCTCCATCAACAGTCTCCAATACAACCTGTACTGTACATTGTGAGGTAGAAGTTGCATGAGGCATCTGATTACTACTTCGAAAGGATCCATGCCCATGTGTCAGTGAGTGCAGGCTGTCATATACTGTACGTCAAGGCGAGAGGAAGGGCATAAGGCCAGGACAACCCTTTAGTCTCTTCCATTTTTGCCAATTTTAATTTCACAATCTGATTCACTCGCTCAACCATGCCTGTACGCGAACGGTAGTAAGCACAAAATTGTTTGAGATCAATCTGCAACCAGTGGGACAAATGTTCCAATACAGAGACCACAAATGTCAGGAATAACCCATCTATGGATCATTTCTCAGAGTAGACATTTAGCCACACTTATGAATGACATATGCATGACAGTCAACAATTTTGAGAAAAGAGCATCAGATAGAGAGGTATGAGAATTAACACTCTGGGACACCAGCTGCAGCTTTTCTTTGCTAGTATGATGCCCATTGGCTGCCAAAAAGAGTAACAGAGCTCTGGCATCCTCCTTACAGGCCTCCTGAGTATCAGAACACAAGAGGTCATCGAGACAATGGACAAGGACACTGCCAGAAGGAGCACAAAAACCCTCTAAGTTTCTTGCATTTGCCTGACTGTAGATTTTGGGTGTCTTCATTGTAGCCCTGTGGCATCACAGTCTAGGTCCATTTCCTTGAAAGTAAAGGCAAACCAGTACTGAGAAGCTGGGTACACGGGTATGGAGAAAAATGCCAAATCGATCACAAAAGAACCACTTGGCCTTTGCCAGCATCGAGGACAGTCTGGTCACTGGAGTGAGCATAATGGGTGTCCAATGGATGTATGGCTGCATTGACCCCCTATACAAATTGCCACACCGCATTTGCCTTTTTCACTGGTGATATGGGAGGAATTTTGCAGACCTCTTCTTGACAAATCCTATATGTACCTATTTTATTCCCTCGTCCTCCTTGTATAAAGGATTCAGAGCCCTATGTGGGTGGAAATCAGACTCGAGATGAATGACCAGAGACTCTGCTGACACTGTCTTCCAAAAATCATTCTTCTGCTTTGCCGACAGACAATCAGGTATGTCACTCAACCAGGGAGGAAACTTGTCTCTTTCCCAATATTCTTAACAATTAGTGTGGGCAATTTTCATTTCACTTCTCAACCTGTCTAACTTACCACCCATGCACTTGCCCATATGACGTAACCCACCTGCTTTGTTCCACTCATATGCAATCTGTTCTGCCACTGTATCTCTCCTTTCTTCCCATAAGACACGTGGGGTATGGACCCACCTTCATACCATTTAGGCTGGTCTGGGAAACATTGCTTTAGTAAAGCACTTTGGGTGTCTTGAAAAGCATATTATAAATGTAACTTTCATTCATTCATATACTGCCGCCAGGTAACAAACTGGGGCTCAGTGAGGCACATTAGTTGTAAAGAATCAGAAGTCACAGGAGCTCTTCCATTTCTTACTTCATTGATGGTACCCAGTTTACTCAGTAAGTCTCAGCCTAACAGGTTTACAGAGCAATGGGGTGTGATCAACAAAGTACAGCAACACAGAACTACACTAGTGTGAGATTGTTTGATTCTTCTAAGAGTCCTGGATTCCCAGAGACTCCTACAATCTTTAGAGCTCTTCCCATGGTGGGAACCCCCAACACCTCCTCTTCTCTCCAACTAGAACCGGTGGCTCTGATGTCGACGAGGAAAGTCTGCATCTTTTCATCTGCCTCTTAACTGAGCAACAGCTAAGTGTCATCAGCTAATTGTCAAACTGATGCCCTTTGCTGTCCGTCCCTACATAATCATCATATAGCTGTTGTTCATTAGACAGGCACAGTGACAGGAGGCGGCGGAAGTGCAGGTAACCAGTTTCCTCCAGGCCCCTGAGTACATTGCCATCCTAGTTCCCTCAAGAATCCTTCAACACCTCACCCTCCACTATGGAAATTGGATCATCCATTACAATCAACTCCATTACTTTATTAATAATAATAATTATTATTATTATTGTTATTATTATTATTATTACTGTAGTAGCTTTGTCCTTAGTGCTGCTGATATCTTGATTTTTAATGGAATCGGCCAATATCGATATTTTAACTGATATATTGTGCATCTTTAAGGTTTTGTGATTTTCAGTGGTATTGCCCATCCCTAATATAATACCATTTCAGTCTTGCGAGCGAATATGTAATGTTGTCTTTTTGAGATGCTTATTATATACTATGTTCACCTTCAATCACTTAGAGGACTAACATCTGGGAGGACAATGATAGCCTATAGGCAGGATTTTATACTCAAAAATAAAGTTAAAATCAGTAACTACAAATTTTCATTTCTATTCATTTTATTTCAGTTAATTACGGTGTTTGTTGTTTTAATTTCAGTTTTTATGTCTTAATCTTTTACTTTCGTTTTAATTTTGATTAGTGAAATGTTTTTTTTTAATTACTTTGTGTCAGTATCCGTTAACGATTCCAACCTTGCTAGGTAATTCTCTTGGTAACACAAGAGTAAAATAAGAAAACAAAGATTTGAAGGATTAAAACAAATAATGAAATCGAGAGCACAGCTTCAGGCATTTACCTCCCACACAGGAATCCCTTGCACTAATGTTCAGTGCAGTTCCCGATTGTCTGCAAAGACATTACAAAGATGTTTTTCTTCATTTCTGGATGAACATATTGAAATTCTGCAGACAATGGTTATGTAACATATCTTCATACTTATCTATCTGTAAATCCATCTAAACAAATGTAATCTCCTTTATCAGCAACTCATCTGGCACAAATCTAACAACAACTGTCTTTTAATCCTTTTATGCATGAAAAAAATGATATCTTACAAAAGAGACTGATGAAATCAAGACACTGTGTTTTGGCATTGTTCTGTTAACATTGTTTGTATTGCATTAGAGCAAGATTAGGCAGCAATCACACTGAAGTAGCATCTTTTGATTCAGAATGTAGGATTTGCATATGATTTGTAAATATGCCAGTGGTGACCGGATGATTACGAAACAAATTTCTGTTGAAAATATTAGAAAATTCAGTTAATATGCCAAATGGATTAATTCCCCCACAACAGCCATCTCAGCATAAAAGCCAGACACCTCCAAGGAAGACATATATCCCCCTTTAGGTTTCCCTCTAACTGGACCCTTAAGATGGTTCTTTACAGTGAAGAAATATATTTTATACACACACATATACATATGCAATTCAAGCAAATACATATTATATTTGCTTGAATTTTTTATATATACATATTATATACATATTATAAATACATATAAGCAAATGATAATATACACTCACTGGCCACTTTATTAGACACACCTTGCTAGTACAGTGGTGCCTGCGGTATACAAACACTGTGGTCTACAAACAATTTGGTTCGCAACCAAAAATTTAGCGAAAAAAATGCATTGGTTCACATACAAAATTTGGTCAACGAACAGATTCCTTTACCAGATTTTTTTTATACTAATGTAGCACCGGCGGGGCGCATGTCCCAGCATGCCCTGCGTGCAATTATAAATAGAAGGACCATAACAGGCACCCAACGAGCACCAAACCCAAATACACAGACGGGAAACACAAGGTTGTCAGACGTCGAACTGCAAGATGCACACGGTGGAAGATTTACATATGCTAAATACATGCGAGGATCGGATTGGGTACACACAAGACGCGAGCAAACACACGCGTGACAATAGATAAATGCAACCATAAACAACAATAACAATACAGTACAAGGGTTAAGGACAGTTAATAGAGACCGTGATTTCCCCGGCAAGCAAGTCTCCTCTGTCGCCACGCTGTATTGTGTTTTTACTATAAAAACCAGATAGATAATGAACAAAAATTATTATTTGGTAGGTTTGTGAACAAATTAATTGAATTTTAATGCTTCCTTATGGGAAAAATTGCCTTGGTCGGCATACAAATTGGTTCTTGACCACTTTCAGGAACGGATTGTGTTTGTGAACCGCAGGCACCACTGTATAACGGAAACAATGACTGGCCTTATGAATACGGATGATTGATATGGATAGCAGAATGGTTCATTGACTGGAGCTCAGCGGTCTGATAGTCTGTTGTAAGGAACTGTCCCAGTGCCTGTTCGTTCGGGCCCTCGCCTTCAGAACTGCTTTAATTCTTCATGACATTGATTCGACAAGATGCTTGAAGCATTCCTCAGAGACTTTCATCCATGTTGACATGATAGCATTATACAGTTGCTGCAGATTTGTCAGCTGCATCTTCATGATGCAAATCTTCCATTCTACCACATCCCACAAGTGCTTTATTGGACTGAGATCTGATGACTATGGAGGCCATTTCAATACAGTAAATTCACTGTCATGTTCAAGAAACCAGTCTGAGATTATATGAGCTTTGTCACATGGCCTTATTCTGCTGGAAGTGGCCTTTAGAAGCTGGGTTAACTGTGCTCATAAAGGGATAGATATGGTCAACATAAACTCAGATATGGTAACAAAACTCAGGTACGTTGTGGCATTTAAACAATGTTTAATTGGTCCTAAGGGGCCTAAAATGTGCTAAAAAAATATCCCCCGCACTGTTACACCACCACCACCAGCTAGAATTGTTGATACAAGGCAGGATGGACCCATGCTATCATATTATGGTTAACAGGTAAAGTTTTTTGCAGTCTTCCATTGTCCAATCTTGGTGAGCATGTTCTGACTGTAGCCTCAGTTTCCTGTTCTTAATGGACAGGAGTGACACCCGATGTGGTCTCCTGCAGTTGTAGCTCATCTACCTCAATGTTAGATGTGTTGTGCGTTCAGAGATGCTTGTCTGCCTACCTTGGTTGTAGGAAATGGTTATTTCATTGCATTTCTATCAGATTGAACCATTCTGGACATTATTCTCTGACCTCTGCCAATAGGAAGGCGATTGTGTTTTGGGCATTCCCTGTCAGAGGTGGAAAGTTCAGGTTCAGAAAGTAAAAATTCAGAACAAGATTTTGATTCAACCAACTAGTTGTGTATAAAGAGTCACAGTCACAGTGTACTCAACTGAACTTTCCACCTCTGTTCCCTGTAAACCACAGAGATAGTTGTGTGTGAAAATTCCAGATCAGCAGTTTCTAAAATATTCATACCAGCTTGTCTGGCACTACCACATTCAGAGTTGCTTAAAATGCCTTTGTCCTCTTTACGATGATTGATATGCTGATATATGAAAAGCTGATCAGACATTTGCTTCAACGAGCAGGTGAATAGGTGTAATTAATAAAGCGTGTGTGTGTGAACACAAACAAACAGAATATATTGACAAAAGGGGACACACCCCTTAATCACTGAATTCGGGTGTTTTATTCAGACCCATTGCCACAAGTGTATAATATCAAGAACCTAGCCATGCAGACAGGCTTACAAACATTTGTGAATGAATGGGGTGTTTTGAAGAGCGCAGTGAATTCAAGCATGGTACTGTCATAGGACGTTATTTTTCAACAAGTCAGTTTATGAAATTTCATCCCTGCTAGATATTCCATGGTGAACTGTAAATGATATCATTGCAAAGTAGAGGTGTTTAGGAACAACAGAAACTCAGCAAAGAATTTGCAGACCACACAGAGTAACAGAGTGGGGTCACCGAGTGCTGAGGCGCATAGTGCGTAAAAGTGGCCAATGCTCTGTTAACTCAATAACAGCAGAGTTCCAAGCTTCCTCTGACATAAACCTCAGTACGAAAACTGTGCACTGGGAGCATCACAGAATGGGCTTCCATGGCCAAGCAGCTGAATGGAAGCCTCACATCAACAAGCAAGATGGTGTAAAGCACACCACCACTGGACTGTGGAACAGTGGAAATGTATTCTGTGGAGTGCTAAATCAAGCTACTCTGTCTGGCAGTCTGATGCATGAGTTTGGTCAATGGTAGGACGTTACTTGTCTGTTTGTATTGTGCAATTTGTAAAGTTCGTTGATTGTGATATGGGGGTGTTTTTCAGGGGTTGGGCTAGGCCCCATAGTTCCAGTGAAGGGAACTCTTAATGCTTCAAAATACCAAAACATTTTGGACAATTCTATGCCTCCAACTTTGTCGGAACAGTTTGGAGAAGGGCCTTTTCTGCTCCAGTATGACTGTGCCCCAATGCACAAAGTGAGATCCATAAAGATATGGTCGAGTAAATGTGATGTGGAAAAACCTGACTGGCCCTCACAAAGCCCTGACCTCAACCCTATCGAACACCATTGGCATTCACTAGAAAGGAGATTGAGAACCAGACCTTAATGTCCACATCAGTGCTTGACCTCCCAAATGCTCTTCTGGATGATTGGGCAAACATCCCCACAGACACACTCCATAAACTTGTGGAAAACCTTCCCAGAAGAGAGGCAGCTGTTATAGTAGCAAATGGGGGGGTTGAGCATCTCCATATTGATTTAGAATAGAATGTCATGAAAGTTCCTGTAGGTGGCTTGTGTAGGTGGACAATGCTTTTGTCTATATAGTGTATACATGGTAATGTGAATATGTGACATGTTGTTGGATGGCTAGAAGAATGCTTTATTTCCGTACAAACTTAGAAAATTAATTAATTTTTTAGTTAAAAAAAGGCAATGAGGTGTTGATTAACCATATCAGGTGTGCCAGTAGTTGAGTCAAAACAAGTATGAGTGTATTGGCTGGTTGCTACAAATCTTGGGGTGATTTTAGAAGAGAATTTTAAGGTGGCTCGGTGGGTAGCACTCTACAATAAAGGTGGCATACAGGCTCGGTGGGTGGTAATGTACATGGAAGGTGGCATGGAGGCTAGGTGAATGGCACTGTACCATAAAGGTGGCATGGAGGTGCTTGGTGAGTGGTACTATACCATAAAGGTGTGTTATGACTGTAACAGGTAGCATGGAGGCTCAGTGGGTGGCCCTGTAAACCAGTGTTAATTTTGCTGATGAAAATTTTTCGTCATCGTTATCGTCAACAACCTTTATTTTCTGACTAAAAGGAGACGATAACTATGATTTTGCAAGGCCTAAGACTATGATGAAGTGTATTGACAATTTTGTAATCGAATAAAAACGAGGTGAAAGTGTTTTCCAGAAACGAGATCCAGTCAGAACTAACGTAGTTCGTGTAAGGCAAGGATCAGTTAGAGAAAATTTCTTGAAGCAAAGGTCCAGAAGATCATAATGTCTAACTATTTAGTGTGATATGTAGTTAAGTAGCCTATTAGTTGTATCAACATCTACTAAATAAAGGTAGGGCTGCATTTCAAAATAAGAGAAAATAAATAAAATGTGAAAATTGTGCATGTTTAAATAAAGTGCTTAACTTAAGCCGTAAAACCCTAATACAGTCATGTATATGTTATATATTTTAGTGTTTATGGGTTTAAGTATTGGTTTTCTATAATCCCAAACTGGTAATAACAGACATCCCAAGTCTCCCAGAAGTTCCGGGAGTCTCCCGCATATTGATAGCGGCTCCCTGATGACCGCAAATTAAA
>JAODKF010000126.1:26786443-26801272 GCA_026779585.1 Mormyrus proboscirostris
TAATAATAATAATAATAATAATAATAAAAACATAAAACTTAATATGCATATATTCTACAACACAGTCCCCGAAACTTGATGACACAATTAATCATACACTTTCACTACTAAAATAAATATACATATTTTTTTAATTATGTCTTAGTTTAAGAACATTTCTATGTGTACCTCTCAGATGAATGGCCTGCATGGCATAGGGGAAAAAGCAGGATTCCTCACAGAGCGTCCTAGTAGATGCACCCTCCTTATTATGAATAGTAATCACTTAAATAATTAATTGCACTACAGGGGCTTGGTATTAACAGGTTAATTTAATTGTCTCAGTTTATGGCGTTTGTTGTCATACGCTCTGGGACACTGTTGGCGTTATAGCAGGAAATGAGGTTAAGTAGAAAACAAAAACATCATTAGACACATGAGTCCCCATATGTTCTCTGGAGATGCTACATTCACTTTGAAGAGGATTCCAATAGCATGGTTTCTATCTGTATTGAAAAAAAGGACATGTGATAATGTATGCTATGAGCCAGTAAAGTTGTGATAAAGAATATTTAATGCCGGTTATAGCCCTACATACAAAGATAATTGCCTGATGTACAATCTGGATTCAGGGAGGGCCAAGGAACAAAGCGGCTTAATTTCTGACATGCAATGGGTAGAGGGAAAAAAAAAAACAGGGACTGCAAAAACAAGTTCATCATGTGCCTTATTTATTAAAACAAAAATGTTATCACTAGGTTGAAATTACATATTTCAAATAACATTTTCTCAGGTGAAAAAAAAATATATGCATTGCTGACTCTCTGGAGGTTTTTGGGGTCAATAGAAAATTAGTTAAAACTAATTTTCTGAGAGGTTAATACCCGTTATCTTACTGCATGGCTACATGCCTGGGGTGCCATATTGTCTTCCTATTTAACATAATGCACATATTTGCCTTGTAAGATGAAGACCTAATTAGAGACGCTAGATTGGAAGAAGACAACTGTGGACTAAGGATGTGCTGATGAATCCATGCCTGTAGCAGAAATTGAAGAAGATTTGAAGCCATAATGAGCATACAGTAAAATACAAGGAAGGGGAGAGTACAAAACAGGATTGCATTTAAATGTGAAGAGAACATAGATTCTGGACAGGATCAGCTGCTAAGTTTAGTGCTCATAGTTATGACTGGAAGAGTATTGATATCTTTGAATGCTTTTAATTTAAGAACACCACAGACTGCATTTTGCAAATAAGGTCTTTCACATGAAGCACATGCATCTAGACTGAAGCTGTCCTTTTGTGCATATTATTGCAACACACTACACTGAAAGATATCATAATGAATGAGTGAATGATGATATGTAAACCGCAGTAACTCAAATCTAACAAGTTATCCAGCCAAGCAAGAAATCAGGCTTTGTGATACAAGCTTCTGGCCTGAATGTTCTGAAGTAATGCTACCTGTATGGTTACCATTAGTTGAAAACAAGCACATCAACAGCAGCTAAAATTTTCCTGGGTTTCATTCCTTGGTAAATCATTTTATAAGCAGATACAATTAGTATTTCAATATGTTAATTGCCCAGAAACACTTCAGATGGAAATTGAATTATTATCTACTATCATCATTTTATCTTATTACTCAGTATTGTGGAAATAAAAAGGCCCCACACATCACCATTTCTTAAGGCATTGCATAATTAAATGAAGTGTGCATGCAGGCAAGCATGCAAGCAAATATATGCATTGACAAATCAAAAGTACAAAACTAAAAATAAAGAAAATAGATAAATGAAATGGTCTAACTTGTCATAGATGGGTTTGGAGCGGGGGCAAGGCAAGGTGCAGGCAGAAATGTGGACAACCCACTTGTGGCTCAAAGAACAGGGGCTTATTTAATAAAACAGAACGAACACAACAAAACCGAAAGGACCACTAGGGGGTCAAAAACTAAAGCGGATAAACAAACACTAAATTTACAAAGAGGGGTCGGGCAAGGAGGCAGTAGGCAACAAACAAACTATTACAAACAATGAACCACTACGGACTAAAACTCAGGCAGGAACTTAAATACAGAAACTGAACAGTGTGATGACAAGCAGGAGTGAAATAGACAAATTGACCAATAGGGGAAGGTGCAGGACAACGAGCAATCAGGAAAACACATAAGGGCAGGAACAAGAACGGGCAACAGGTGAAACTAATTAACTCAGGGAACTAAACAGGGAAACAGAAACTAACACTGTGGAAAACAGACAGCTAGAAACACAAGCATGGGCATGAAGAATTTAACAAAAAACAAATATAAAACAGAAGACACAGGAAGTAGAAAAACCCACAATGAAACACTAGGGAACAAAATACAAAAACAGAGGAGGTGGAATTCAAACACACGACAAAAGGGATTTGTAGGTAGCCACATGCTCAACATGTTGAGCAAAGAGGCTGATAGGAAACAGGGGAAACACAAAGACTGACAGGAGGGACAGGATGGTCAATGACGTCTGCTGGCCAAACGGGGAAGGGACACAGAAGACTGAGACAACAGGGGCTGACCCTGACAGTAACAATTAATAAATCCATAGTTGCAATGGAACTATTAGGCCACAACCTGATGTAATGCTTGTATATTGTATCCATCTCCCAGCCGCTTATCCTAGTCAGCATAGCCGGAGGGCTGGATGGGATGCCAGTCCATCACAGGGCACAGGGCAAGGGGACACCCTGTGTGGGATGCCAGTCCATCACAGGGCACATACCCTCACATGCATTTTTCTGGACTGTGGGAGGAAAACTCAGAGGAAACGCACACAAATTTGGTATTTTATTGGGCTTTATTTATTTTTTTCTTTATCTATCTACATGGATGGAAGGCCAATTCTGGAGGGTGGGACTGGACTGTGTGTCTGCCTGGGGGGTCGCCAGCTGGGATCCTGAGGTGTTTCTTCATGGGGTGGGTGTGAAGCATCTATCTATCTATGGCATAATTGTTTTTTTTTTTTTATTATTTTAAAATCCAATATACAGTAACAGTTGTTTTAAGTAGCTCCATCCTAATATTGTACCATTGTTAGCACAACAAAAATGAATGAAACTTTTCTCAACAATAAGGGGAATTGTTACTCAGAAACTCTTCTAAAATGTTACCTCCAGATCTTCATCTTATCCACCCCACCTGTTAGCACATTCACCCTGTCAAGTATTTCACAACAAAACTGGCTACACAGTCAGACACTCCCCCCTGGAAATGCAACCTTTCACTTGGGAAGGCAAGTGGTAGGTATTAGCTCTCTCATCCACGAATTTGTATTCTTCTCATCATCTGAAGGAGAAGGCGCATCTGTCAAGAGGAGGCAGGCTGAGAAAATAGCAGTTGATGACTATATAAAAGAGGAGTACCGGCTTTGTAGGCAGGAGGCAGAAGAGGGACAAGGAACGTCAGCAACTTTCTGAAGACAGCAAGGGTAACCAGTAACAGTGGAGGCCTTATCCTAAAGCTCACCAGTATGAAATACAATTTTGGATAAAGATGGAATAGTTATTTATACATTTCAAAATGTCTCCTGGGAAAATAAGGATTTATTTTCTTGTCAATTAAAAGGGATAATATTCATAGATGAGGAAAAATATTATGACCAACGCCATGTCAGGCAAATATTGTTGACTATCTCGTAAGAACAGTGTGTGTTGAGGTCTAGGATATTAGACGGGACAATTGGTACTTGTAGTAAACATGTTGAATGCAGAAGAAAGGGGCAGGAATAAAGATGTACATCTACTTACTTGCCATACATGCCGCAGTAGCCCTTATGTTAGCATTGGACGGGATGGCCTTCGTTCACATCCTGCACTGACAAGACCTGGCTGACCAGCCTCCTGCTGGCGGTTCATGGTTTTTCCCTTCTCAGGCTTCTCACAGTAGGTACTCACCACCACATAAGCCATGCTGTTTTGGAGATACTCTGACACAGACCATTTTTACTAGACAGTCAACATTATTCACTTACTGTATTGTGGGGCTGGTCATAATGTTTTAGTTCATATACATGTAAGTATGTATGTATGTATGAGAGTGCATATTTTCTGTGTGTCTGTGTGTAACGAGAGAGATAGAGAGAGATCAACAATCAATATTCAAAACAGGATATTTCATTTAATATCTGTTACTGTTTCATGTACAGAAAGTACATGGATTGTACTTAAGTTTAAGGTACTGGCCACTCCTGAAGGAATTTGTCACCCACCCAGTGACAGGTGAGTGTTTTGTCCTGACAAGTCACAGGCACAGAGACCCCATGCTGTACAACTCTTTGAAAGTTGACCAACTTTTCTGAGGTTTAGTTCAGCCTTTTAAAAGGGCCGCTCCCCGAGCGAGTGTGCTTGAGGAGGTATGAAATGATTTTCATTCCTCTTTTTCATTTGCCCAATGGTTCCGAGCCAGGCTCGTCAGCTGAGATATGTGTCCCACCATTACAGGACTAATCCATCCATGACAGCGTTCAATTTTCTCTGGGAATTTGCTGGCGAATTTGTCCCCTCAAAATATGTGGCCCATCTGAATTAGAGTATGCTGAAGCGAGCTCCTTCTTCCACAGCCGCGACTGTCTTTTAAGGTAAGTTCAGCTAGAATGAAACTTCAATTTAAAGGGAAAAAAGGTTCCCTCTTTGCGTCTCAGTATTCATTTTTTTCTCTCCCAAAGTTTCTCCTCAGATTTCTCTCTCTGTTACTCAGTGTCCCTACAAGTTGAGAGTGTAAATCGAATCAGGAGATGAGGAAGCGGCTCCCTCAGGAGATACATATGACAGCTACAGGTACGTGTTCCGTTGATATTTTATTCTGTTGTGGAATAGTGGATTTCTGGCCTTTAGCTAAAGAATAATGCAAATACAAGACCAACCCATACACAATAACATTGTTAATAAAGGTCTGATATTTTTAGATGATTCAGATGATGAATTATGAAGCTTGATGCACCATACATTTAGCATGCTGTTTACAGACTGATATATGGAATGCAGCATTTTCCATTTTACTGTGTTACAAAGTCTGTTATTGTGTGAGTTGAAACAGCCTTGGAAATATGTAGCATACAGTCTGAAGTTTTTTGTGTTGGTTTTGTGCAATTATGAATTTTTAGAAATAATTAACAAAACAATACCATGCTCGGTGATGCATTAGCTTTTCCTGTGGATGACTGAAAATTTGAAAATCCATGATCCCGCCAAGAAAAGCTCCTGGGTGTCAGTATCTTCTCTGCCAGCACATGCAGAGGGCGGTGGCTACAGTGGGCCAAGCCACTACCACTTTGCCCTCCTTAACTAGTTTGCCCCTTTTGACTAAAGAAATGAATCAATAACGACATGGTCTCCTGCCCATTGGTAGTTAGACTGACAGTCGTTGAAATGTGCCGCTTACCATACTTCTCTCATATAGTAAGGGAGGTAGGGGTGCCTGTGGGACTCATGAATGCACCGGGGTGTGTTTTATTTTTACATGTTGAAAGTGACTGCTCTATGTCAAGATCTTCTGTTTGATAAACTAACAGATTTTTTTTTTTTCTGTAGTGGGTAGATATATTACGACGTAGCCTTTTTGAGTTATTGTTCTGTTAGTAACAAAAATGGTTGTTATTTGAATGGCAAAGTAATGTTACATTTCTTATGTGAGTTTATCAATGCCTACATACAATGATAGCTAGGACATCAAAACTATGCATAAGTTAACAAAGCCTAAAATACTTTGTTTTGGTAATTTACTAGTTTTCTGATGTAACAGATCCCCGGTTACAATAAACAGCTCTGTCACAGTTAAGTTAATTAGTTAGTTATTTTTTTTTTGATTAACTACTTCAGCTTGATTTTGCTGATAAGCAATCTGCTGGTGACATTCTAGATGTGGCAGGATAATGAAAGCAGCATGCAATATTCAATTCATAATTTGTAAATATAAGGTGATATTTTAGTGTGTGTCAAAGTTAATATTGACTATTGTACATTATTTACAGAGACAGAAACATCTGAGGAAAGCAGCCAGACGAAATGGCTCTTTGCAAACCTGGATTCTAAGAATCAGCAAACCGGCAGGTGAATCATTATGATACAAAAAAAAAATCTAGTACCAAATAGTACCAAACTTAGTAAGTAACAGGTGATAACAAGCAGGAATTGCGAGGAAACGAGGTGGACATAGCACACATGACGATCGGATGAGCCAGGTGTAACAGAACCCCCCCCCCCAATGGCGACGGACAAGATGAGAGAGAACAGGACCTGAAAAACAAAAGCCAGAACAACAATGGGGAACAGGGAACAGAACAGAAACACAGAACAGGCACAGAGACAGGAACCAGGACAACACCTGACAAAGAACGGGAAACGCAGACAGGCAGATGAGGAAGGGAGAGACAGGGGGAACACCAACGAGAGGAACAAAAGGGCCGGGCAGTAAACACGGGAGGCACAGAGGGACGAGGAGCAGACAAGGGAGGCCAGACAGGAAAGTTTAGGGGACAAAGGGGACCCCGAGAGAGCCCAGGGGGGTAAGGGAAGGCAGCCGGAAAAAGGCTGCAGGCGACAGGGAAGCAGTAGCAGGAGGGGACCACGAAGGGGGCAAGGAGACAGATGGAGGGACAGACAGAGGAGATGAGGAGGGAGCAGGTGGGGACACTGGAGCAGGCAAGCAAGAGGGGGAAGCCGCAGTAGGCGACGGCACAGCCGGAGCTGGGGAAGGCACCGTCCGATGCCAAGCCGGAGCAGGGGGACCCGGAGGCATCCGACAAGGCGCCGTCGGAGGGACCACAGGTGTGTGATAAGGTCCCGGAGAGGGATCTGGAGGTGACAGCGGAGCCAGAGCCGCAGGACCCACAGGCAGCCACAGCCAGGGGACGAACGGGCGAGCCAGGGGGCAGGGCAGGTGGGACCCGACCCCTGCGGAGGTGTCCCCTACCCTTTTGGGATGAAGCAGGAGCCTTGGAGGGTGGTGCAGGGACAGCAGGTGTAGCAGCAGCCACATGGGCCGGTGCGTAAGCTGGCGAGACAGGCAGAACAGGCGGAGCCGCCTTGGGCGAAGTAGGAGCCTTGCTGGGCGGTGCAGCAGGGGGCTGCTGCCTTGCTGGGCGGTGCAGCAGGGGGCTGCTGCGGCGCAGCGGGCGTGAGATCAGGCACCTCGGTCAGCGCACCCAGGGCCGGCACTTCCCAGTACTGCGTGGTCCCTTCAAGGGATCACGGGACCCGTGGGATAGCGTCCAGCACAGCCTGGATTCCCACATACCCCAGGTGGTCACCCCAGAATTTGGAGGCTGCTAGTGTTGGCAGCTGACCAGCTGCGGTGATCCCCGCTGGCTTCTGTATCGGGAGGAGCTCCTCCTTACATTCACTGGGGAGAGCAGTTGCAGGGAGAAAGCACACCCCCAAATAGATTGTCGGGGCATCCTCCAGCGTTTTCCCCTTGCACCCCTTTTTTCCTCCGGCTCTTCTTGGTTGGTGGACCCAGGGTTGCCCCTGAGAAAGCGGGCATTTGGAGCCGCTTCTCAGTTACCCTGTCAACCAGGCGCTGGAGATTTTCGCGCACGTCCTGCAGGGGGTACGCGTTTCCGGGCGGGGGTGCCTTACTTAGGAGGTCCCAGCCCCGGCTGGCTAAGTCCCGGGCTACGGGGTCCTCCTGGACCTTGGGTTGGGACAGCCAGTAAATCACCTCTTGCAGCAGTCTGATCCGCTGGTCATCGGTCTGCTGTGGTGAGTTATTGCAGAGATCTGTCATTCTGTTACGTCGGAACAGGGAAGCAGGCGAAACAAGCCGTAGAGCAGGGCAAACGGGGTTTATTCCAGGGGAAACGGACGAGGAACATGCAATGTAAATGACAGACCTAGGGCTACGAACTCAGACGCGGACTGATACATAGGACAGGCTGAACTTAACAGGTATCAAAATGCTATAATGTTGAACTAACAAATAAATTCATGTTGGCCCAACTGAAATGAAGTAATATTACTAACATCAATTAGTTGACGACATCATATATTATGAAAATATATTTCATAATATATTATGAAATATATTAGTAATATGAGCAAATGGTGAATTAAAACATTACTATTCTGCAAAAACAAAAAGACAATGCAATCAGTTAATAAACTTTAATATAAGTGGCAAAAATTCCATTTTATTACCAAAATATGCATTCATGTTGAAAAAGTTTTAAACCTTAAACAATGCTCTAAACCAGCATTTCTGTGCAGGTGCACCACTTCCACAACTACCATGCAGTATCAACAGACCTGATCTGGGTCACAATCAAGCCCTTTATGATTTGGATTAGGAAGAGAATACAGGTGCACTTGTATAACCACTGTCAGTACAAACAATATGTAACAATAGAACAATAGGTAATTTCAATGAGGATCTACTACTACACATTTCAGCACAACAAATTTGATTGCTCACCTTAAGGTAACACAATGAAGAGTATGAAAGTTTCTGAAGAACAAATCATTCCCAATGAAGAAGGCCACACAGTAAGTTGGTCTTCCTGTCTAAAAGGGAACCTTCCATTCATTTCTATGGGAAAAACCCTAATCCCAATCACGACACCCTTAACCCCTACCCGTCCCTAACCTTAACCATAAATAACCAACCCAAATACAAGACTTTTCGCCTTTTTACTTTTTTGATTGCATCCACAGATTTTTATAAAACTGAGGTTATCCAAACGAGGACCTCAACAGATGTCCCCAAAAGTAGGGAAATTTCAGGATTTACTACACTTTGGGACAATTTGGTCCTCAAATGTGATCACACACACACAAAATCTGTTATCAATATAGGATGAAGAGACAGAAGACAAATGTTTAAGGACATGTCTTTAATTCAGAATTGAATGAAGAGAAAAAAGAACAGTAACAGAGTGATTGTGGAAGGGAGTTCCATAGTGTGGCAGCCATGGCATTGAAGGACGTACCGCCCAGTGTGGAAAGTCTGGTGGGTGAATAGCAAGGAGATTATTATTAGAGGATCTGAGAGAGTGAGAAAGTGAGTAGGGAGTCAAAAGTTCAATGAGGTAGTAAGGAGCAAGGTTATGTAGAGCAAAATATAGTGCTCTGGGACTGTTGTATGTTGATTTAAAAATATTTAAAAAATATATGGGTGGAATGTCCCTTTAAACTTATTTAAGCAGAACCACCAAACAATCGATATTGGTGTCAGTTTTCGAAATAATCAGCTATCGGTGGTGATATTATAAATAAGCTTTACCCGTTACGTCCAGGTCGACAGGCGAGAGAGAGATCAAGCTGTGAATGCGGACGAACAAGGTTTATTCGGGAAGACTGGAACACTGGGGAGCACACGGCTACAAACATTACAACAATGACCGACAAAAGACTGAGGAGGACGTGGACTGATATACACTAAACAAGACGAATTAACAAGGAACAGCTGGGCACAATCGGGGAAGCACACGTGGATGATGAGGGGGCGTGACGCGTAGGTCATGACATCACCTTCAAGTTTTCAGGTCATGAATAATGTTAGACTGTCATTACTGTAATATTAGTCTAAACACTAATTCTAACCAAAAAAAAAAAAAAACTTAAGTCACTAAAACAGTATTTCAACGTATATTTAAACAATTTGTGTTGCTCATTGTTTTTCTGTATGTTCAAAGTTTACCGATGTCTTCATACATTATTTGCACAATACTGATAAAACTCACATTTTTATTTTATCATGATCCGTTTATGTTGTGACTGACATCGGCAGGCAAGCAGGGAAGGAAGCAGCAAGCTGTAAATACGGAGAAAAGGGGTTTATTAGGGCAAACAGGCGGACTGAAGAGGATACGGCGACAAACATTAATGATGGATTTGGGGATACACAGGACAGGCTGAACAGGTGATTACAATTGGGAATTAACACAAGGTAACAAGGTGGGCGTGGCACACAGGAGGATCAGACGAGCAGGTCATGAGGGTATCCCCCCCCCCCCCAAAGGCACGCACTCTGGGCGTGCCTCAGGGGAGGTGACGGAGGAGACGATACTGGGGAAACGGGACCTGGAATACAAAAAAGCAGACCATCAACAGGGAACCAGGAACAGGACAGAAACACAAAACAAGCACAAGGGCAGGAACCAGGACAACGCCTGACACAGAACGGGAAATGCGGACAGACAGATCAGGAAAAGAAACACAGGGGGAACACCAACAAGCGGAACAAAAGGGCCAGGAGTGAACACAGGAGGCACAGAGGGACGAGGAGCAGAGACAGGAGGGACAAAGGAACGAGAAGTGGACAAGGGAGGCCAGACAGGAAAGGTTGGGGGACAAAGGGGAGCCCGAGAGAACCCAGGCGGGCGTGGGAAGGCAGCCAGAGGGGGCGCAGGCGACAGGGAGGCAGGAGCAAGAAGGGACCACGAAGGGGGCAAGGAGACAGACAGAGGGACAGACAGAGGAAACGAGGAGGGAACACTGGCGCAGGCAGGCAGGAGGGGGAAACCGTGGCAGGCAACAGCGCAGCTGAAGCAGGGGGGCCCGGAGGCAGCCGATGAGGCGCCGATGTAGGGACTGCAGGTAGGCACCGCAGGACCAGCAGGCAGCACCGAGCCACAGCCAGGGTACGAGTGGGCAAGCTAGGGGGCAGGGCGGACAGGACCCGACCCCTGCAAAGGTGTCCCCTGCCCTTACGGGACACCGACAGGCAGGGTTTAGGCCGGGCTCCCCCACACTGGGGTGATGGTGGAGGAGTCCTTCCCCCACCTGAGTCTCTGGGGCCCAGTAATATGATCCCCGAGGGGTCCCATTCGAGCTCCTCCTCCTCCACCAAGGGAGGAGCGATGGTGAGGTAGTCTGGGACCTCCTCGGGGACAGGGACCATTGGCCCTGTGGCAGGAACGGGAGCCGGCGAGACAGGCAGAGCAGCTGCGGGCGGAGCAGGGAGCTCAGGCAGAGCAGCTGCGGGTGGAGCAGGGAGCTCAGACGGAGCAGCTGGTGCTGAGAGGCAGGACGGGCTGGACAGGCAGGATAGGCTGGACATGCAGGATGGGACAGCCGGGCTGAGCAAGCAAGACAGGGGGCACCTCAGTGGGCACCTCGGGCGTGCGGCCAGCAGGGGGCGCCGCAGCAGGCACCTGGACAGGCAGCACAGGAACGGTGGGCACCGACGGGAGGGCCACGGGCGTAGCAGCTGGAGCCGGCAGGAGGGCCGCGGGCAGCTCAGGAACATCACTTAAAGCCGTTAGGGTTGGCGCCAATCTAATTGGCGTTGCCCCTTTAAGGGCCCTGGGGACTCAGGGAATCACGTCCCAGACGGTCCTAGCTCCCCTAGCCGCTCTGAGGCTGTAATGCCAGCTTTAGGTACCGAGGGGAGCGACGTGGCGATCACGTCCTGAGCCAGGCATCACCGGCAGGGAGAGGAGCGAGAGAGAGAGAGGCAGCTCCCAGAAAGATTGCCGGCGTGTCCTCTGGGCTTCTCTCTTCTTTTTTCTTTGGCGTGGGGTTGTCAATAGAGATGGGGTTGCTACGGATTGAACCAGCGGCTCTACGCCCCGCTCCTTGCTAAGCGTCATCAGCTGGAATCATCCTTCTGTTACCCTCTCTACCAACTGCCGGAGGTTTTCACACACCTCTGTTATGGTGTCCGTGTTCCCGGGCGGAGACATCTTTTGCAGAAGAGTCCCGCTCCGGCTGGCTAAATCCCTTGCTACGGGGTCCTCCTGGACCTCGGGTAGATTCAGCCAATATAGGACTTCTTGTAGCAGACCGAGACGTTGATCTTCGGTCCGCGGAAGCGTTTTGCCTGAGATCCGTCATTCTGTTGTGACCGACGTCGGCAGGTGAGCAGGGAAGGAAGCAGCGAGCTGTAAATACGGGGAAAAGGGGTTTATTAGGGCAAACAGGCGGACTGGGGAGCATACGATGGCACAGTCACCCGTAGCGGAGGCGAGCGGGATGACCGGTCCAGCTTTGGGCATGGATCCCGGAAGCCTGCCTCCTGCTCTTGAAGACCCTCGTCTGGCTATCCGACTAAAGGAGTTGGAGCTAGAGATAAAGAAACAGGAGAACCAGGCATAGCTTCTGCATTTGCGCACTTTGCAAGTGGAGGCAGATAAAGAGATCAGCCGATTCCTCTGCCGCGGGTATTGACACAACCCGGAGACAGCATGATCTGCGCTCCGCGCGTTCATCAGGGCTCCCCGGTAGGTGAAGTCCCTGGGCTTGATGTCAGTCGGCAGGTCAATCTAGTGCCACTGTTTAGGGAAAATGAAGTGGATGCTTATTTTCCTATATTCGAATGCATCGCCACAACTTTAAATTAGCCTAAGTCTCTCTGGTCATTGATGCTACAATGCAAGTTGGTAGGAAAATCCCAGGATGTGTGTGCAGCTTTGACTCTGGAGCAAAGCCTTGATTATGAAGTCGTTAAAACCACTATTCAGCGGGCTTATGAACTGGTGCCGGAAGCCTATCAACAGAATTTTAGGCGGCTCAGAAAAACCAACAGCCAGACGTTTGTGGAATTTGCCAGAGAAAAATCTGTGTTATTTGACAAGTGGTGTGCTTCTAGTGCGGTCTCTGGATTCGAATAGTTAAAAGAGCTTATCTTGTTGGAGGAATTCAAGAATTGTATACCTGAGAAAATTGTGATCTATGTGAATGAACAGAAGGTCACTAGTTTGTCCAAAGCAGCTACATTAGCAGACGAGTTTGCACTAACTCATGTTTGTTTTTGCCTCCCCTCCGTCTCGGTGAGATCCTTCTCCCAGTGTTGCTACAACCATACCTAAGTCCGTACGTACCGGATTGCCTAAATCAGGTGTTTCTGATAAGCCACTAGTAGAAACCCATTCCTGCTTCTTTTGTCACTTGCCAGGACCTCTTATAGATGCTTGTCCAGCGCTAAAGCGCAAGATGGCCAGATAGACTGTACCGGAGAAACCTGTGCATTGTGTGGTCTATTTGTGGTGATGTTCAGTCTTCTGTGGATTCGTCTTTTATGCCTTTTATTTCCTCTGGGTTTATTTCTCTTGGCAACGAAAGTGATGAAAAACAGCCTGTCACTATCCTGCGGGATACTGGGGCAGCTCAGTCTCTTGTTTTGGACACTGTGCTTCCTTTTTCGGACTCATCTTACTGTGGCAGTGATGTTCTGATTCAGGGGATCGATATGACAGTTGCGCGTGTGCCTCTACACACGGTTTATCTACATATGGATGACTTTGCGGGATTTTATAAGGTTGCTGTTCGTTTACAGTTACCTGTTCCTGGTGTTTCATTTTTTTTAGGTAATGATATAGCTGGGGGAAAAATAAACTCAGTGTTAGAGGTGGTTGAAAAACCCCACTAAGTCCGAAAGTCCGAGTTCAAGTATCTTTCCAGCTTGTGCAATAACTAGAGCTCAGGCACGGAAATACTGAGATGTGATTGACTTGTCTGATTCGTTTTTATGTGATAACTCTGCTAAGGGTAAGACTCGTTCGTCTTTATCGAAAGTAAGCGATGATCTTCGTGCAGATGCTCCCACTTTGACTGATGTTACCAAAGCTGAATTAATAAAAGCTCAGAAGGCTGACCCTTCTTTGGCTTACTGTTTCCGATTATCCGAGGTAGCGATATTAACTCTACCCAGTCTCCTCTTTATTTCTTGAGAGATGAGGTCTTAATGAGGAAATGGGTTCTTCCTGCATCACCGAACTCCTGGGATGCAGTGTATCAGGTGGTTGCCCCTTCTCCATTTAGACAAGTTTTAGCGCTTGCCTATGACCATCCTTTTTCCGGTCATTTGGGTGTGCGTAAGATGCATGAGTGCATTCTACGACATTCCTTTTGCCCTGGTATTAAAGGTGATGTTATTTCGTATTGTCGCACTTGCCATAAATGTCAAGTATCTGGTAAACCCAATCAGATGAGGGAGTCCCTTTGTTGCTTTTTGCCATCCGTACTGTAATGCTGTGCAGGAATCTACTGGTTTTAGTCCTGCTGAGTTAGTTTTCGATCACTCTGTTCGAGGGCCGCTCAAGTTGCTACAGGAACAATGGTTGTCACCTGTATTGGCTGCTCAGCCTAAACCTGTATCAGCCTATGTTGAATCGCTTCGTTCTAGGTTGCGTGCGGCGTGGGATTGTGCTTGGGCTTCTTTGACTGCTTCTCAGAAAGAGATGAAGTCTTGCTATGATTTGAAAGCGATCGAACGTGTATTTCAGGTTGGAGATTGCGTGTTGGTTTTATTGCCTTTGCCTCGTTCCTCTCTGCAGGCACGATTTTCGGGACCCTACTTGATTTCCAGAAACTTAGTGATACGGATTATGTTTTGGACACTCCAGATCGTAAGCGCAAGTCCCGGGTATGACATGTAAACATGCTAAAGCCCTATTGCACACGTACAGATCCCGACATAGACGCTACATCTGCCCTGCCTGTTTTATCAGTCCCGATTGTCCCAGTGCCTCCTTTGGAGTATTCCCTTGAACAAGACGATCTTCATCTTGGGAAATTATGTTTTCCCTGTGCTCGCCTGCCAAATTCTGAAGCCCTCGAAAATCTAGCCGACCATTTAGCCTATCTCCCCGATTTAGCTCGACAAGATATTCAGTCCCTCGTGAAAAAATACCTGGATCTATTCTCAGACACCCCGTCCTGTACAGATGTCCGCTGTCATGACCTTGATGTTGGTAGTCAGGTGCCTATTATGCAACATCCATATCGTGTAAATCCCCAGAAGCGGGCTGTGCTCCGTAAAGAAATAGCTTATCTTGAGGAAAACGGGTTAGCAATTCCCAGTGTTAGTCCATGGTGTTCTCCATGTGTTTTGGTGCCAAAACCAGATGGCACGTTCCGTTTTTGCACCGACTA
>JAODKF010000126.1:26801372-26838615 GCA_026779585.1 Mormyrus proboscirostris
GTTGTTTTTGGGAAATTGCGTGAAGCTTCTTTAGTCTTGAACCTAGAAAAATGTGAATTTGGTAAGGGTATGGTTACCTATTTGGGAAAGACTGTAGGGCAAGGCATGGTCAAACCTGTTCAGGCGAAAGTAGAGGCTATAAATTTGTTCCCTGCTCCTCAGAGCAAGCGTGACCTTAGGCGGTTTCTTGGTATGACCGGTTACTATCTGAGGTTTTGTATGAATTTCTCAGATGCGGTTTTACCTCTGACTAGCCTCTTATGGAAGGGCACAATTTTTGCGTGGTCCCCAGAGTGTCAACAGGCTTTTAACACGGATAAGATGTTGCTGTGCAGTACTCCTGTGTTATTGACCCCTAACTTTAGAGGTGGATGCCAGTGGTACTGGTGCTGGGGCTGCTTCTACAAGAAGACGACATGGGGTTAGATCATCCCCTCAGTTATTTTTCAAAAAAATTTGGAAAACACTAGCTAAATTATAGCACTGTTGAAAAAGAAGCTCTTGCTCTTTTGTTGGCCCTCCAACATTTTGAAGTGTACCTAGGTGGAAGTAGTGTCCCGATCACCGTCTATACTGACCATAATCCACTTGTCTTTTTAAATCGAATGTCCTCATCCAATCAGCGCTTGTTATGTTAGTCCCTCATTGTGCAGAGTTTTAATCTGGTTATTGTTCATCGGCGTGGATTAGAAAATGTGGTAGCTGATGCTTTGTCAAGGTCGCATTGATTTGTGGACCCCCTTTTTGATATTGTGTGCGTGGGTCCACACTTGTGGGTGGGGGTGTTACGTCCATATGTGTGTGTCCAGTCCGTCTCTCCTTCAGATCCCATTCCATGAAGCTGCTGATTCCAGTTTCACATTTTCCATCTCGCCACAAAAGCCGTGCCAATACTGGATGGACTGGTTATCATCGCCTCGTTCCCATTTCCCGCCTCTACATCCCAGATTATAAAAGACGCCTGCACACCCCATCTCCCAGCTTTTTGCTCGTGACTTGTATTTGCTTTGCCTTTTGCTATTCTATTTTCGATTTACTGTTACGACCCGTATTGGCTTTCGACTTTCGGTTTTCGATTTGTTTTTGGTTACTCGGCTTGGATTTGTTTACCCGTGTTTTGACTATTGCCTGATTATCGACTATTCTTAGGATTTCGGATTGGTTTTGGTTGCCTGTGTCATTACTGTATATATATTATTTTTCGTGTATATGTGTGTGTATGGGTGTAAGGGTTGTAAGGAGTGACTGCCATTTGTTTTTCTGCATGTACGGCGTTTTTTGTCCCTGTTTTGTGATTAGTGAGGGTTCGGATAGCGTTTGTCCTTTGTTTCACTTTTCTTTTGGGTTAGCGAAGTTCGTCGGTACGCGGGTAGTTAGTTCACTTGGTTTTGTTTATTGTTTTGGCCGGTGTCACTCCTGAAGTGTTACCATCATCATCGCCTTGGGTGTTAATTATTCCCCCACCTCGTTCTCCTCTACCTCCCGACTCCCTGTTCCCAATTCCCTGACCCTTTTCGCTGCTTACACCCCGTCCCTAAACCGGCACATAACAACGGTGACAAACATTAATGACGGATCTGGGGATATGAACTCAGACGCGTACTACTAATATACACAGGACAGGCTGAACTTAACAGGTAACAGGTGATTACAATTGGGAATTAACACGAGGTAACGAGGTGGGCGTGGCACACAGGAGGATAGGACGAGCAGGTCATGACAGTTTACAAATTCTGTCTCTAAACTCTTGCGCTGATAGAAATTAAAACTCCTGTTGGTCTCCGTTGCTGAGTGGTTCCTCTTCCAGGTTAAACTGCCAGACTTACAGTAGGGTACAGAAACAATATTCATTAAAATGCACACATTAACAATTTCTTAACTTTAATTTAAATGTCAAATTCTGTTCCATAACCACTTTGAATATTGAGTTTTTTATCACTTGGTTTTCTTTGAGTCTAACACCACATTTTATTCAAGGAACTGCTTGCCGACAACCACATTTTTCCTTTTAAACAAATCTGGAACCACTGTCAAAATGAAGGAGTAACTTGGTAGATGTTAGTAATGGGAAATGCTCAGGTGCATGCGCAGAAAAAGAAATATTCATCACACAGAATTCAATGGCAAAATATATGGAGGACAAAAGAATACATGTCAGTCCAAAAGTTTACCATGAACAACAGATTTTATTGTACCGTGTGAACTATTGCTTAGTTTTATTTTTTAGAGTGCAGTGTTAAAAGAAATCTAGATATTTTTAAAATAGATGCACATTTTGAATTGTGTTCGCGTGAGTGAATGGTGTGTGAATGTGCCATGTGATGGGTTGGCCCCCCATCCTAAGTTGTTCCCTGCCTTGTGCCCGTAGCCTCCAGGATAGGCTCCAGACCCCCCGTGACCTTGAATGAGACAAGCTGTTTAAAAAAAATGAATGGATGGATGGTTGGGTATGTTTTGAATGTAAAACTAATGTTACCCTTGACAGTAGGAGTGGTGCAGTGCTTAGCACTGTTGCCTCACAATTCTGGCACCAGTCTCCACTATAGCTCCACGTGTGTGGAGTTTGCACGTTCTCCCTGTGTCATCGTGGGCTTTCCTCCAGGTACTCTGCTTTCCCCCCACAGTCCAAAATCACGCTGAGATTAATTGAAGTTATCAATTTGTCCATACTGTAGGTGTGCATGTGTGAGTGAATGGTGCGTGACTGAATGGTACGTGAGTGAGTGGTGCGTGAGTGAATGGTGCGTGAGTGAGTGGTGCGTGACTGAATTGTGCGTGAGTGAGTGGTGCGTGAGTGAATGGTGCGTGAGTGTGCCCTGTGATGGGTTGGTGCCCCATCCTGGGCTGTTCCCTGCCTTGCGAGCCTGTAGCCTCCAGGATAGGCTCTGGATCGCCTGTCACCCTGAAAAGGATAATAGGAGGGATGGATGGATGTACAGTGCCAGTCAAAAGTTTGAATAGGACAATGAATGTAAAGGGGCCAATGAGTACTCAGAATAGCAGGAAAAGCATCCCAGAAGGCCACCTTATGAAACTGGTGTAGAGGGGAAATTAGGGTCAGTCAGTCCCTGGAGCAATTGGGGTTAAGGGCATTTCTCAAGGGCCCAATGGTTGCATTACTTTGCTGACCTTGGGATTTGAACTGGCAACCTTCTGGGTCCCAATCCACATAGAATTACAGACTGTGCAAAATTGTATTTATGTTATTTTAGAGTTTTGATGTCTTCATAACAATTCTAAAATGTAGAGAATAGTACAAATTAACTTTTCTATGGGTTAGTAACTTTTTTATTGGTATTGTATACTAATTATTATATGTTCCGTACTGTATGAGTTAAGGATTAAATTCCGATTGTCTGGTAGTTACCACTGCAATGTCTGTGGTGGTGTCTTTTTTGGTGCGAGGTGCCCTTTTTCTTTGCTTGAGCCACAGCTCAGCTCACAATATATACTTTAATAGCTTTACTTGCACTGGATTCCTCTCTCATACAGTACATTTTATCAGTGCATAGCTTAATGTTATGGATCATTTGGTGTTTAACTTGCTCAGTCTCAGCGTTATGCAGACTGCATATGAATCTTCACTGAGGTACCAAAGTGGTTTTGAAACCACCATTTTCTTAAATTTATTTCTGTCTAATAGTGTATCTTCCAATACATGCAGAAACATCGCCAGTGATGTAAAATGGGTTCATTATACGATCTTTTAAAATCAGATAACCTCAGCCAGGTAAACCAGTTAAAGTAGATCAAGCCTATATAGCATTGCCATCCACAAACTATTTCTTTTGATTCTCATTAATTTTAAATCCCTTTCAGTATCAATCTCTAACAGCAATCTGTGATGTGCAGGACTGAGAAGCGTGTGCAGATAGACTGGTATGCATATTATTTGCACCTGACCTTGGCAGGTTCACGGTATGGTTCCCACCCCTGCCTAGGGTGATGATTTGCCATGTATTTGGCATTCTTCCTTTCAAGTGTTTCTTCATTTGGTCTTCCCAATTAAGAGTTATCTGCAGTGGCTTTCAAGTGTGAAACACATTAATAAGATGTAAAATCATGTAAGAAAATAAATAAAGTGTGTGTGTGCATGTGTGCGGATTATGTTTATATTACATTGTAATAAAAACCTCTTATTTTGACATTGTGTGCTCCTTTTTTCAGGTCCCCACAAAAATCTGTAAAAGCAATAAAAAAATACTAAAAATGCCAGAAGTCTCATATTTTGTTTGGTTACTTATGGTTAAGGTTAGTGGTGGGTAGCCGTTAAGGTCGTCATGTTGTGATTACAGGTTTTCCCATAGAAATGAATGGAGAGTCCCCACAAAGATATAATAACAAACCTGTGTATGTGTGTCTCTATGTGTGTGTGTGTGTGTGTGTGTGTGTGTGTGTGTGTGTGTGTGTTTGTCAATTTTAGGGCCAGATGCTCATATCAAAACTGCTCCAGGTCATAGGCAGAAGTATATGTGGGAGCCATTAAGGGATTTAATCGATTTCTTTTCATTGGTATTTATATTTACAATTTCATCATATGTATAATGCATTGCTGTTGGTAGAGTCATATTAAGTCAATTCCACTGACACATCACAAAGTTCTGGATAAGCTAAATGTGGTCTTGCCTCTTTGTAGTTCATATCATTTTAACCCCTGGATAAAGCACAGATCAAAATCTACAAGTCAGAAAGGTCTGACAAGTTCATCACTGATGACTGCAGCCCACACGATCTCTCCACCACCACCTTGTTGATGCTTGAAGAGGGTATCCATCCACTGAGGCCCAAGTCACTTTCCATCTCATATATCCAGAAAACCTTTGTAAAATCAGTCTTGAGACATGCTTGTGCCCGTTTTTGATGTTTTGGCTTGTGGACCTTATTGAATTGAGGTCATATTTCAGCCTTTGTGACCTTGGCAATGTCATGCAGCATACTGCACCTAGTACT
Organism: Mormyrus proboscirostris; assembly: GCA_026779585.1. Taxonomy (NCBI): domain Eukaryota; kingdom Metazoa; phylum Chordata; class Actinopteri; order Osteoglossiformes; family Mormyridae; genus Mormyrus; species Mormyrus proboscirostris. Next base: position 26,806,323 of record JAODKF010000126.1, read on the forward strand.
TGGAGAGAATCTGTTCAGATTTCAGATTTGAAAAATGATGGCATTTAGTGCTAAAGTGTTTCTGGAAATCTTTCCTTTAATTTGACACAGACCTTTGGTACAAACCTTTTATTTGTCATCTTGTCTTTACATTCTTCTTCAGTCCTCATTGCCTGTTGACCACAAAACACTTGATTGTACAGTGATCACATTTAAAAGTCTGGCAATTTCAATTGTTTTGCATCCCTCTGACTGGCCTGTTAGGATTTTCTTTTTTTCTGGTCTCTGTAAGGTCATTTTTTGGCGCATTTTAATACTAATAATAATTTGCTTAATGATTCTTTACAGGAGAGTATCTACGTTTTCCTGTTTTTCTCCAAACAGAAAGCACTCAGTCCAAATAATGAACATGCTCTGTTTTAGGTAGTTTATTCTTAGATTCATCTGGACTGAAAATATTGGTTGGAAGAGAAGATGCAAGCAAAATACATACTTGCCTAAAAATTCTGCACACAATGTATTCCTCATTTGCACTATAAGCAAAATTTTCTGTGACATAACAGTAAGACCTGTAACAGATACATTAAAGATAAAGATTGAGCCCTGGAGGGGCCACAGACAGTTTTTATTAAATTGTAAGCACAATTTAGTTTTACATTCCCACAAATGACAAGCTTACACAGTCCCCAAAATGTGTACATTATTTACTATTTCAAACTATGCACCTCCCTAGATTTGGATGGTCTCATGATGGCCAGTATGGCTAGCTTGTTCTGACTTTGAGTCCTCGCAATGCTTGGTTCCTTCTTAAGGAGTTTCTCGCCTAAAGGGACAGTGATGAAGAAGCTGTCCTTTATGATGTTGCAACTCTCAGTTAAGAACAAATAAACCAAAAAATTCAATATAGAATTCTCTAAATTATCTTCAAGAGTATACTCAATTCTGCAGATTTTATAGTCACCTGTTTGTCTCTGCTCAACTCTAGGACAACATTTTCTCCTAGGATCCTTACATCATCCGCTGGTTGTCTTCCATCGATGTCGAGACCCTTGTGATGCATATCCAGTAGATTTTTATTCTATATTTGTCACGATTACTGGGCATATGTTGTATGAACTAGAACCTCCCCCAGAATAGCACAAGCTGGTCGTCTACAGTGACACAGTCACTGGGGATGAACTTTGTTCTGCAGTTGACAAGAAACCAGCTCCACATATAGCTAAATGATGCCATATGGTCTGTCTGCTGACATAAAGCCTTAGTCCTCTTGTCAAGCCACAGAAAGCTTTGGATATCCTTTTATCTCCTGACCCCCATTGGGGCCTTGTATATCCAAGGTCTTGTCCACCCCTGCAAGAAGGGTCAAACCAATTAATGCCATGAATTCCCCTTTAGTGATGCTTCTCAAATCTCTCTTTTGATGTTGCTGCTCTCCCCCCCTTTAAGTAGGTGCATTTCATCACCTCCTCAATGATGCTGGTAGTAATAAACATATCAAAGGCATCATCTGCTGAAACAGTTTTTGATCCCGGTGCAGGACCAGTGTAGTTCGTCACTATGTTACAGATTCTTGCTCTGCCTTTAGAGGGCAGAGCCTTTTTGTAGTAAAACCTCTTTCTACTCAATTTGTTAACATGTGTCTGAGATTCTCTTTCAGAAGAAAAAAGAAGAGTCTACTAAGTCAGCATTGGAGTCTTCATTTGTGAGAACTGATCTCCCAGGCACACCAACAATTCCTTCTTGATCCTGCTTCACATAGTCTGGATCATCAGCTTCAGAGATTTCACACTCCATTCCTCAAAGACTTTGGTCCATGCGGTTGCTGCAGATTTGTGGGCTGCACTTTCATGATGTGAATCTCCTGTTCCACCACTATATTTAGGAGCAATGTGTGGCTCAGTGGGCTAAGCCTCTGTGCCCATGATCAGGTTACTGTTTAAAGTCAGATCTCGCCATGTCTGCGGGTCCTTGAACGAGACCCTTAGCCCCCCAGTTCCCTGGGGGCCGTAGTGGGTGGCTGTCCTTCATGGCCAGCTTACTCTCACCTACAGAGAGCAAGATGGGGGAGGCATAAAGAGAATTTCCCCACAGGAATCAATAAAATACCAATAATAATAATTATTTTTATTGCCCCAAATGTGCTCCATTGCTGGGATTCTCGACCACTGGGCGGCGGCCCACTAATCTAAAATTTCAAAAGGCCATTGGCCCATAAAGATTGGCCTGATTAGCATGATTTGGCCCACACTGCATGATTTGGTCAGTAAATATAGTACGGTTGAACAATTTATTGATTTATATGTCAGCGCAAAATGACCTCTGGTCCCACCCTGGCCACCCCACTGAAAATTTTTGGCCTCCGCCACTGAACTCAGGAGTTAAAAACATCCTTTAAACTGGAAATAAATAATGATTTGACGTATATTGTGATTACCAATATCTACTGATACGGAAATTATCGCAATAACATTTTTGATCATATCGCCCAGGTCTGTGTATTTGCTGGGTTGTTCCCGTCACACAGGAAAGGGGATCAACACTGATGGCTGCTGGGGGCTTACTCAGCATTTTTGGGACTGTTCTTGTTAAAGTGTTTGAGTTATAGATAAAACAAATCTTTTGTTTTTTATATGTTAGCTGTGTCTGAATGTGAATTTTGTTTCTGTGTCAAAGAAATTACAACTTTTGAAACATAAATATCAGTATTTGTTTATTACCTAACGTGGCCCAGTAAGCCTTGACAACATGCAGTGATAAATCGGTGGCCCTTAATGTTGAAAAGGTTGAGAACCATGTTTCCATTGGATTAAGATTTTATGACTGTGGTGGCCAGTGAACTCATTGTCATGAACAAGAAACCAGCCTGAGATGATATGCGCTTTGTGACATGGCGCATTATCCTGCTGGAAATAGTCGTTCAGAGCTGAGTACGCTGTGATCATAAAGGGATGGACCTGTACAGCAATAATACTCAGGTAGGCTGTGGCACTCAAACAATTCTCAGTTGGTACTAATCCACCCAAAGTTTGCCAAACAAACATCTGCCAAACCATTACACTACCACCACCAGCCTGGGTTGTTGATACAAGACAGGATGGATCCATTCTTTAATATCTTCACGATGTGTGTTTTCAATCAATATTGTTTGTCACGCAAATATGACAGGTGACTTTATCCAATATACAACCAACAGACGAAGATAGATACATAAAAATAGCAAGGGAATTATACACAAAGAGGTACATCGGGACTGAAAAGGATAATAATTTGAATCTGTCATTCACCAATATGTTATTTTATTTATTACGCATAACTTAGCACCCAGAATATCTCTATTTATATTTTATATATTACTCGGCATTTGTTTGTGTGCGCACGCGTGTACGTGTCAGTGTGTTCCTGAGTCCAGTTTCTTAATAAAATCTCTACGAGCTTTCTCAGTTTTATAAGCGGCTGGGTAGCCGTCACTCATTCTGTAGGTGTATCAGCTTTCCAGCCATTGTTAAAGCCCTGGCCAGCTACACCATCCATGTGGCAGTTAACACACTTCCAATCCAATTTAAAAATATATCTCTTATTCCATTAACAAAACATACTTGAGAATAACGTCCATAAGGTATGTAAATGAAAAAACTTTTTTCCCCACACCTTTACCCAACCGACATTTCTCTCCTTTCTTTTTTTTAGCACACCACACCTTTGTAGTGACTTGTGTATTACGTTTGTTCATGTCACAAAGCTCAAGGAAGGGAGACAGGGATGCGGGGAATACAGAGATTTAATACACAGAGGAGGTAGCAAGTACAGGCAATGTCCGAATGCTTAGCGGAAGGCCAAGGGAGCCAGCCAGCCTTGAGAGTAAGATCGGAGGCAGAAAGCAGAAGAGGCTCTGTAGGCTGGCTAAGCAGGTGAGCAGGGGAAGGATCGATAGGTAGTAGTCGTAGTCGTGGGTCGTGAGTGAGGGACGATTCCAGGGGAATCTGTCAGACGTAGGGGCACAGGACATAGAAACAAATAGAGGGGCGAACTGGAGGAGCCAGGCTCAGCAGGACAGGTAGGTCAGGTTCGGGAGCTGGACTGGGAAGGGAAGGGAGAACAGGTAAGGAATACACACAAGGTGAACAGGTAAGGTGCGGGAGACTGGGTAGACTGCAGACAGAAAACACTCACTATGGCTTCTATACATCAGCATTCAATACATCACAGTGAGCCTTTGGTTTCATTCCTCTTTTAAAGGGCGCTAATTGCCTCCTGACGCGTCACACCTGTCTGGCCCTGCCCGTGTGGGCGTGACAGTTCACAAATATACACAAAATATAATAAAACTTATACAAAACATATATTTAATTTAAAATTATTCCCATTAAAATAACATACTTATTAATCCATAAAAATCAAAAATCTATATTTTGGCTACAACATTCATTACAGTATTTTTTTTTTTTATTCTGTAACCATAACAATTTAGTATATACTCCATTACATAACATAAGTCACTTCTAATCTTAATTCTAAATTATCTGATAGCAAAATCAAAATATTTCCAGAGAGAATGTTTGTTCTTTGAAACATTAAGCATTAACATTTCAGTATTCAACAATTAACATTTTAACTCGGACTTCCATCAACTCCAGTCTTCCATTATGCACATGGGTTGGAACCTAAAAAGAAAAATCGATGGAGAAAGGATGGAGAAGAAAAAACACCAAAAAAGAAGAACGGAAGGTATGGGGGTGTATTCATGTCAGTCACCTGAACCAAAGACCCAGTGAGGAGCACTGGATGCCTTTTAAACCTTTTTAGCAGGTGCTGAGCTCTGAGCTAGGTGCCTGTTATTTGACATTCTCACATCTGCCATGGTGGGCTTCATGTGTAAGAAAGGGCTTTAATATCCTTATAAAGTCCAGACAGAAAAAAACCAAAACGTAATTCAAGAATCATAGTCAAGGTACAGGCAGCAGTTGGGCGATCTACGTCGGCAATCAAGGGACAGGGTAGGGCTTAGGATCCAGAGACAGGTGGGTGTTCAGGCGATCTTCATCAGTACTCGGTGCGCTGGGCTAGATTCGTTGTTGGAAAGGCAGAACAGGGTCAGAACAGGCAGGCAGAGGTACAGACAGGCAAATGGTGTAATGGCACATCTTCTTTCTCTGAAGATTTAACTGTACCATCATGTTGCGGGACTATCAAGGTCAAGAAAAACTTTGCACAACCAGCTTCAGTTTGACTAGAACTGTGCACACTCAATGCAGCATCCAAGGATTCTAAGTAACATGACATGGATGCCTTTTCAGATCCTTCAGGGGCAGGGGCCCATGGAGCAGGACCCAGGGCCAGACCCAGAAGTCCTTCAGTGGGACCTCCTCCTCTATGGGCAGGTGGTGGCTGGAGCGCAGGTGAAGGACCACGACACAAGGTAGGGGCCAAAAAGGTAGCTGGTGATGAAGGGGACACCAGTGGGGCATCAGAGGGCTAGGAGTCAAGTGATGAGACAGGCACCGACGGGACCTCAGGGAGCGACAAAGTGGGTGGTGACGGGACCTCAGGTAGCGGCGAGGTGGCCATGGGTAAGACAGAGGCTGTCAAAGGGGCTGCAGCGGAGACAGAGGCTGACAAGGTGGCCGTAGCTGAGACAGAGGCTGTCGAGGTGGGCACAGGCAAGATGGAGGCTGACTACGGGGCCAGCGACAATGGGGCAGGAGCAGGCATGACTGCTTGAAGTGAGTGGGATGAAGCCAAGTGGCCAGGAAGTGAGCAGGGTGAAGCCAGGCAGCCGAGAGGCCATTTCAGTAGCATTCAGTAGAGTGAATAAGGCTTAGAGCTGAGGGGAGAAGGCTCTGAATATTCAGTTAATATACATTATTATACTCCTAAATTGAAAAACCATTTTTTTATTTATAGTATTCATTTTAGCTTAGCTGAAACTCATACTTGAAATACCAATTTTCATTCATTATTTAGTGAAAAAATTAACTCTCTGTGTAACCTTCCCATAAGAACAAAATGGTATAGTTGAGATTCAAAGTGCTTGCTCAAAAAAACATCACGTTTGTGCCCTGAACGTACAACAGCAAACTAACTGCTAAGCACATTTGTTAGCTAGCTAATGAAGTACCTACTCTATATAATCGAGCTATATAAGAATTGTAATTCCCCCCCTTAAGAGTTTCTAAAACCCCCACTTCAGCACCAGTACCTTGGACTTCATGCCAGTGAACAAAGAAGGTCATCTCCCTTTTACTTTGTATTGGGGGATGGGCTCTGACCATTGTCTGTACTTACACAATGAACTTCAGTTCAGAGTATCCAGCCTTCTTGGGGACCTTGCATGGCATGCTGTAAAGCACCCCCTCTGGGGACTCCACTGACTCGTGGACATAGGTAATACAGTGTAACCCGGAAGGGTATGATTAGGAAAACAGCCTGCCAGATATGAACCCAAGTGATGCTCCGTTGTTGGACTTGTGCTAATCACAGTTTGTCAACAGCAAACACTATGTTTGAGCTTAAGGGTGTTCATAAGTGCACCTGACTCCTGAGCTGAGGTGGTTGCTTGGAAAGCCTCCTTAGAAGCAGCTGACAGGTACCGGCAGGCTCAGTGGAATCCGGCTTTGGCAGTTGTGGAAGCAAAAACTCAGGTATAGAAGGACTTTGGTGAGCCTAAAAGAGATTCTTGCAACCCATCAGATGATTCAGATAGAGTGCTCTTGACTTCAACTGGGGATATAGTCAGGCGGAAGAAGTACTTCAAGGACCACCAGAATCTCAGTAACACACCTTCCTTTCAAGAAGTAGAGTAGGACTGAGAGAACGACTTCCCCGTCACTAGGGATTAGGTCACTGAAGTAAAAAAAGCTGCTCGGTGTTAAGGCATCGGAGGTCGATGAGATGCACCCTGTGTTCCAAAAAGATGTTGATGATGTCTTGATTACATGCCGCTTCAACATTGTGTGATGGTTAGGGGCAGTGCCTTTGGATTCGCAGACTGGGGTGGTGAACCCTATCTTTAAGAAATGTCACTGGAGGGTATATTCCAACTACAAAGAGATCATACTCCTCAGCCTCCCTGGGTCTATGCCAGGGTATAAGAGAGAGGGGGTCTTTCCATTGTTCGAAACGTGGTTCCAGCAGGAGCAATACAAATTCTATCCTGGTCATGGAACACTGGACTAAGTCTTTACCTTCACAAGGATACTGGAGATTTCATGGGAGTTCGCCCAACTGGTTTATATGTATTCTCTGGACTTGTACAAGGCATGTAGGGGGTCCTGTGGGGGGTGCTTTGGGAGTATTGGATGCTGGGTTTGTTATTACGGGCGAATTGGTTCCTGTATAAATAGGGCAAGGCCTTATTTGGCATTGACGGCAGTATGTCAGACAAGTTCCCGGGGGGTGTTGGACTCTACCAGGGCTGCCATTTGTCAACGATTCTGCCCATAACTAATTTGAGCATTACAAATGCTTCAACCGCAGTATGTAGCACCTTTCAGGTGGCAGTGAAGCAGGTGCGGGGGAAGGGAAGTAAGTCCTGGGCGGCATCTGGTTCCTTAGCATGACTTGAGAAGTAGGCACAGAGTGCCGCAGTGCCACATTAGCTAGTTAAGTGGAATGTGCTATTATCTGGGTGGTGAAGCAAATGAGGGGTTTGTTTTCTGTTATTGTTAAACAGGCATGTGGCTGAATGGGGTCACCTCACATCGCCCCTGTTCCAGAGCATCCAAACTCACCTATAGTCTTGTGCTTGTGCATTTCTCTTTACATATTGGAATGATTTAATTACATCTTTTCAAATTAAACAAAAAAACTGTTTGCGTCCACTCTTTGTAAATAGTAGCATCTTAAGTTTATTTTTGCAATTTTTGTCCAGTCTTCAGGACCTTCGCCCTGCTCCTGTTAGCTCCTGTCTTGATAGGGAATGGTAAACAGCATGCAGATTACTTTCTTTTAGTCTGTTTATAATTCACCCTTTCTTCCCCATCAAGACTTTTGTGCCATATTGGCATTGCAATAATTGCACTTGTGTCAAACACAGCATATTTATAACTGGTTATTGATTTTGCCACTTCTGCCACATTTGCGGTTACCAGCGCGTGATGGGAGTAAGTAACTGTTCATGGGGCATACATCATGCTAATAATGACGGCAATATTGGCAAGCAGACACAGATGAGTTTTTTTTTTTTTTTTAAAAAAAGGAAAACGAAACTATGAACATTTAACAATAATACGGACCATACAAAGTGGCTGTCTGTTTCACCTTCTCTGCCCATCCATCCATCCATATTAATGTTTCACCCATTGCCTTGAGACAGAACAGTATTCTAGGGATGGCAAGATTCACCGATTCACATCTGTGCATTGGGTGTTCTGTCCTTTTTTTCTACTTAAGAAAATCTGCTTCCAAGCACTACAGCTCATGCATAAGTCAACATTACTCTATGGTACACCTCCAAAGTCAGAAAGTTTTTGCTACTCTTGCATGTTTAGCGGAAGCGGAGGTTTGTCTGTTATTTTTAACATGGTTTATCTTAAAAGTTATTTCAAGTCGGTTGATACTTGTGTTTATTACGTGCTTTGAAAAAAAATCAAGGTGATTGTTCTTACAGTGTAAGGAAATTGAGACCTATATATGCTATATTTTTAAGCAAATCTGCAATTTTATATCTTAGTTTCGTGATTTGGCTGGCAGAAAGTTATGCTGAGCAGCAGTTTGTATCCAGGCCCATAATTTCTAAGACAGCAGTTTACAATAATAAGGTGAAGCAGGAAACACTGATCAGAAATCAGCCAAGTAAAGGGCGGAAGCAATATTCTAATGCCAGAGATGACCGCAAACTTATCTGACAGTTTCTCATGAATCGTAGGATGACCTCAAGTGACCTTCAAAAGGGAAACATTAAGTGCAGGTATGAAGTGCGCTGCTAGAACAGTTCTTATCAGGCTCCTAGAAGCAGGACTTTTCATTTTTTCCACAGCTGTGTGTTATTTGTATTGTTACAGACTCTGAATTCTGTAAATATGGGACCAAATTTTACAATTAAAATTGATGGTACAAGTGTATTCCTTTTGCTTTGAGTTTCGTTTAAATTGTGGTCTTTATTTTAGTTAAAGTTGGAATATTTCATTTAAGCAGAGATGGAAATCTTATTAGTTGTTGCTTTACTTTGAACTTTGTTCGATTCAAAAGCATTACAGAGTTTTTTGAGCGCAAGGTCTACTTGTCCACGTTTTATGAGTCAAGAAAGGAGAGTTGTGTTTACAAGTGAAAGAAAGTTATTATTCTACGATTATACTGCCATGATAGGATTTTGAGTTTTCAAGGCAGCAATTCAATGTCTGACGATATTTGAAATTTTACTGCAGTGCAATACAATTCCATTGAGTAACAGCCTATATGTTCAATATTTTCAATACAGTGAAACTAGCTGATTTTAGTAGAATGCATTTGAATTTAAAAAGACAACAATACATTTTACATTTTGACAGCAGAGTATTTGAATTTAAAAAGACTCAATAAATGTTAAATTCTTCATTTTAACAGAATATTTTTGGAGGAAAACTACAATGCGCTTTTTTTAAAAGAAAAATTCTGTACAGTATAGCTTACTCTGAAAATGTAGCATCATAGGTGCACTAAACGACATAAAATGTACTGTAATGTATTGGTTTGTACTATCTAATAAGGTGTCTCTAGATTGCTTTGTGAGTGAGGCTTTGACAGATTTGTTTTTCGGCAGTGATTTGGCATATCGTCACAATTTAATGAAATGCATCGGTATTTGTTATTTGAGCTGATAAAATGATATTGTGGCCTTAATAATCAATATATCATTTAGAATTGATGAATTATTGCACCACTACAAGACAGATTACAATATTAACCTATAAATCACAGGAAGCATGTTGAAGTGAGTCTAATTACCTTATCAGGGTAACAATGTAAAGCTACAGGAAATATTCCTCGACCAACTAATAGTAAGAAATGATGGTAAAAACAAATTTGCAGCTTTTAGTGTAAGCACTCACCAGAGAAAAACAACTTCTAATCTTGCTTTATTTGGCAAATCTGTCTATTTGTAGAGCTATGAAAAAGAAGTCTTCACAAGCATACCCTACAGGGTATAGTAAGGCACAGAGACAAAATATTGGGAAATTTGCCTCACGGGTTAAAACTGAAGGTAGCATTGGTTTATTGTTTTAGGATAAAATGCCGACTAAAAGGTTACCAATCATAGCATAGCTAGGTGGAAAAATGATACCATTCTACTCTAAAACGGTCTACTATGTCTGTGTGTATCCAGTGGATCATAAACTACAGTAAGCAATGCTTTTCTATTTCTTTCAAATATTATAAAATTGTGTGTGTGTATAAAACCATGCATTGCCGTCTATCAGATAACTCCAACACATTACAAAATGGATATAAAAAACAAAGATATTCATTTCCGCCTGGCACTAACCATCTACTCCTTCACAATACTAAGCCATAGAAAGCGTCTCACATGAAACCCCTGCATTCCCACATCATAGAGACTCTAATGTCAACATTTATAAGATTATTTTTGTAGTGCCTGTCAATGTTTATATTAGATGAGACTAAAAACTGAGAAATTTCAATAGGCACAAGTAGTTTTTTCTCATAACAAGGTTGATATCAAATTATGACATATCTTAGTAGCCCAGAATGTAACAACAATTATACTGCATATGTGGCTGACTTATGTAAATGGAATGTGATAAGCCTAAAATTAATGAAGTAGAAAACACTTACGTATGGATAGGGTTGAAGGGGTTAAAGCCATTCAGCTATATTTTTAAGGTAATGATATGAGCTATAGAAGCGTGACTTTCTAAAGAAACATTATTTCGGCTACTTCCATCATTATTTTCCAAACTTGATATGTTCAGTGTCACAATATCAAGATTGTTAATCCTTGTATATTTTGTACAAATCTTGAACTACAGCAAGTAAAATTCAGCAAACCTAACAACAACTTTACCAATGATGATCATTTTTTGACATTGCATTCTAATTGTGACATTAAATTTCCTTATAAAAACTGCTAGCTCCCTGAAAACTACAGGCAGCAGATTTTGGCAGCATTAAAGTACATGTAAAAAACTGCTACCACACTGAAAACTGTAGGTAGCAATGCAATAGCGAAAAACCATTGTAAAACCTTTGTCAGCGTTCCAATTCAGTTCTCTAAATGTTATTGGAATGTTCATATAACATCAAAGTTTTCAGTTCCCAAATCATTTTGGGAATGAGGCAAAAGTAATGTGGAGTGAATGTTCTTTAAACAATATGAGAAGGTTTTTGTAAGGCTAACCACAGGAGAACCCTAAGTTATTTGTTTAACGTTCCTTGTTCGCTGAGCTTGACCGTTTCCTACTGTATAAAATACAAACCATTTTAAATATACACCAGTATGTACAAAGTTATTATATGCAATGGGAGATGCATTTTGGACCCAGAATTAAAAATGCACAAACTGAAAACTGAAAATTTAAAAAGTTACTGTGAGAAATAGTCACAAAAACAGCTAAAATGAGTGAGATTGGTTGATAGGACAAAGACATAGGATGCAGTCAAGCCAAAGCTTTTAATATTAAAGGTACAGTATGCACTCTCACTAACAAATATTATGTTATCACTAATATTTATATATTATATATAAATATTATATCATTTCTTAAATCATTTTCAATATTGTTTTTGGCTTAAGTTTTACGGTCTTACAGCGAGCTGCAGAAATAATTGTTCATGACCAACTCATGAATAACCAATACTGTGAATGTCAAGTTTGCAAATGTGACAGTTTTATACATTTACTGAATTTATCAATTGGGATTAATTGATTAGTAAGTGTTTTGCTTTTGGTGTTCGTCACACAAGACTACATAATGACTTACACAGAAAAATGGCAATTTGCCTTACACACTGGATTATAAACACAAATGTAGTCAGGAAGCACATTTAGACTCATATGTTGGGTTGAAGTATAAGGTTCAGAGTATTTTACGAATTGGCATTTGATTTAAGATTATACACGGCCACAAATCACACAATAATTATGGTTGATGTATATCCAAGTAATTCTGGAACCACTAAATAATTCTGACTGTATGTTATATAGAGTGTGTGTTAGGTAAAACTGTGTTCACTGCTTTCAGGTGGGTGCTGAAGATGCTAAATGTTAGGTCAGATTTGTGTTCCATGCATCCATCCACCAGCAGTCTTTTCCTTCACCCTTGTTACATCCACCACTCGTTGTGTGCGTCAGATCTTAAACTATAGCATTATTGTTCTGGTTGTACGCATATGTATACTATATATGCATATATGTATGTGTGCATGTGTTTTTAAAAGCATACTTAATGGAGTGGTGCTTATTATTATTATGAAGGAGCAATAGTATTCCTAGCATCCCTCTGCACTCCAATAAGCTGCAGTCACTGGCAGCTGGGTGTTATAAATACAGCATTCTAATGTTAACTTTATGATGTTGCCAGTGTGAGCCTATCACCCACTCGGGGCCACTTTGCCTCCCACCCTCCTCCCCCTCTCCCCGTCTTGGCCTCCTTTTCCCCTCTCCCTCTCCTTTCCTCTCAGCTGTGGATTTACGGCCTGGCCCTGGAAGGATGGCAGTAGTAAATTTTCCTCCTCTGCTGAATAATTCATAGAAGGGACTATGACACATAAATAACAGATGAGGCCTCTGGTTTAAGAGATAAAAGCTGGAAGAGTGTCAGGCTAATTGACCATGATGGAAGTGTAATGGTGAAATATTTGATTGTGTTTTTGTGAGAAAGCTAAAGTGTGTGTGTGTGTTTGTGTCTGTGTGTGTGTGTTTGTGTCTGTGTGTGTGTGTGTGTGTCTGTGTGTCTGTGTGTAAATGTGGGAAAGAATTTTTCAGCATCTGGTATAAAAACGAACTCTCAAATGTTTGCCCTCTATTGTCTCCTTAACAATCCTTAATAACTCTGGTAAACAGAATATTCATTTTCAGAAAGAAATGCAATGTATGCATTTTCTACATCTTCATTTGTATATCACAAGTCTTGTAGACTGAATTTATCACCAAATTTTATCTGGTCAATTTGTATACAGCAAATTGTGCTTGATGATAAAGTATTTGTCTCATAAATGTTTTCTGGAGGCTAATAACTTTTCTACATTTTTAAGCATTACAATGTAATAACAGTATGCTAAGACTGTGTTCGTCTCATTCAATTTGTCCACCATTGACCTCCAAACTGCTTGTAGAACACGACTGTGATGAGCGATACCTGCAACATTTATGCACCCTTATCTCTATTTAACAATCTCCCTTAAAAACATCAGGAACAGCATGTCCACTAAGATAAAAAAAAAAGAAAAGAAAGGAAAAAGATTCACCATCGATTTGGTTTCAGGAGCCACACTCTGACCTTTAACAATGATAAGATGATGAAGGTCGATCCAGTTCTGGATGGTCTGTCTTTGACGTGGACCCAGGGTCTGAGAGTCTCCTAGGATCGAGTGTAACTGAGCTATGAATTGATGCAATGATGACTGTCAGGTTGACCTTTTTTGCAATGCATCTTGGGTCAAAAGTCAGAATATTTTCCTCTTTGAATTGTTCTCAATACGTCACTGTCTTGTTTATAGTAAGTGACAGGAGACGGCTGAATACTAAATCGTATTAAATCACTTATTACTCATGTCCTCTGTAGTGACTGATTTTACCATTTGGCACCACCTACAATATCCTTCCATACTTACTAGCTTTGTATGTCACTGAACCTTGGAATTGTTTGCTTTACGTTAGGAAGGTTTCTATAGTGATGAAAATTTTAATATTGGGGGGAAGGGTCATGTTCTTGTTCTCCAGTGATCATTCTCTGAATACAAAAACACAAATGATACCATAAATGCAAAATATATCAATCATAAGAATAAATGATTACCATGAATTCTTCAGAACATTTTCCAAACCTGTATCTCTGACATCTTGAATCTGTTGAAGGGATGTAGTTACTGAATTTCATATCTGTTAATTTCACCTGAATAAATGTGATATTCATGACACTTACATGTTACGAATGTTTCATTATAACATACTGTTTGTAGTATTATGCATTCAGAACCTGACATGTCAAATTTACTATAACATGTTTTAATATATGTAAAATCTGCTGTGGCAGCTAATAATGGGACTGATTTTGACAACGACAAAATATTCATTTATATGCAGTGCTTAGAAAGGCTTCACTGTAAATTCCTGCCATTTATACCAGCAGTGAATATTTTATGAAATACTCGTGTTCGGTATTCATGCCAGATCTCTTGTCAGGCAATATTTTTGGCACATTTGTTACTCTTACAGTAAAATGATATGAAAAAGCACTGAAACAGTTTTCGAACATTATATTGTGGTGCCGTTCCTTTAGATTAGTGAAATACAAATGTTGCAACCTGCTTTACCATGGTCTGTAATATTGGCCAAAAATGTTATTGGTAATTCCAGGATAACTGCTCCTGTCAAGTCATCAATTATATGCTGTTGCAGTAAAAAAATATTTTTTTATTCAGTCATAGTTCGTTAGTGTGTAGAACTGCAACCTTCTGTGCTGTTATTTTCCTCCCCCCTGGCTCTGTGTGTGTGAAATTTTCATGGTCACCGTCTGTTTGTGGAGGTTGCCTCCTGCAGTCCAAAAACATGCAGTTAGGTAAACTGATGTCTCTGAATTGTGAGTTTATGCATGGAATGGACTGATATTTGCAGCTTTGTTCAAAGTCTTAGGCTGACAAATAAAATTATGATACATCATGCTTTTGTCAGTCCTAAACTGTAGTTTTATATCTGTCAGATTGTGTTAGCTTAGAATTCCTAAACCTCTGCTCACAGCATTTGCAGTTATCATCCAACATACTCATGAATTTATTGAAGTCGACCACTAGGACACCTTGTTGGCTAATCAATATCCCGTGAAGTTAATTAATGAATTGAGTAAATTAAATAAGAGAGCTGGTTGCGAAATTTAATATGTAATTGGAATGGTTGAAGTGCCCTGAAGGAAAGGTTTGGAACTGAAGCTGTGATCTTCATTTGAGTAGCTTTCTTATTTGGCTCTTGTAATGCTTCTAACATATCTGTATATGTGTGTGCATGTGTGAGTATAGTTACTATATCAAGTTATAGTTATTATTGAAGTAGCATGTCCTACCATGGCAGCAATTGTATGTGTGTGTGTGTGTGTGAATGTGTAGTCATGTATACTGTATATTACATTGTGGGGACCAGATGTTCCTACATTGTGATAAAAACCTGTTATTTCCATATTCTGTGGATATTTTTTAGGTCCCCATATGGGGAAACTCAGTTTTGTAAAAATCCGTAAGTGCAATCAAAAAAGTAAAAAATGCCCAAAGTTTTGTTCGGTCATGTATGCTTACATTGAGAACTTAAGGTTGTGAAAGTTTGGATTAGGGTTATGCCCATAGAAATGAATGGAGATTCCTGAAAGAGATATAGATATCCCTCTGTCTCTTTCACTCTGTGTGTGTGTGTGTGTGTGTGTGTGTGTGTGTGCGTGCGTGAGTGTTTGGCAATGTGTGCATAAATAAAATTCTGAGTCTAATTTACAAGGAAACAAACTTGAATCAAGGCAAATCAGAGACAAAGCTAGGACTGCACTACCCCATGTCTTCTTATTAACTTAGTCACGCTCATAATCAGCATAACATCTGCAACCCCCCCCCCCTCCCGTGATGGTGGTTTAATTCTCTCCAATTACAGCAATTACCCTATGCAAGTACCCTACATGCAATCTAGGTACTGTACAAGGTAGCAAAAAAGACGGTATATTAAACGGTATGTGCATTTCTATGTATTTGTGTGTTATATTTTGTTATTGTGCAGTGAAGTACAGTCAAGTAAATTCATATTGTTACATTCAAAAAACTTTTTTTTGGTAATGTTTGGGACAATTTTTGACACATATAGTTCTGCATATTTTATTAGTCGATTTCATTAAATACATTTTATTTCCAACATTAGGGATAAGCACAATGATCAACATTGTGTTTATTTTGCTAATGCTGAGTTTGAATTTTTAACCAAAACCCACTGTTTTTAGTATTTATGTTTTTCATTCATTCCTTGTTTTTTATTGGGTCAGTTTCATTACTGCTTCTCACATTTCCAGTATTTCAAATACGAATGTAATAAACATAAGGCACTTCTTTGCATTTTTGCCTTGTAGTGCAGGTGGCCGTTGGACATGCCTGCAGAGATGTGGCACAGCAGAGGACCCCACTTGACGAGGAAGCAGCAGGATCAAATGAAACCAGCCACCAAAGTGGTGAATTGTGGGGCAGCTCAGACCTTCCGAATCAGCCAGCATGAAAAATGGAGAAGAAAATCAATATTTTAGTGGCGTGGTCAGTCAGGCCGCAGAAAATGACAGCAAACATCATGAAAAGATATAAGAACAGGGAATGAGGAGAAAATAGAAAAAGATAAGAGAAAAACAGTAAAGTAAATGACATCTGCAGCTATTTTCTCTGAGGCCCAGTCATGCGTGGGAGTTAAACCTTCTTTTTCTATTACCTCTTGAGTTAAATTTCAATTATCTCAATTGGGAAATAAGTTCTCAATCTCTGTGGTCTTTTTGATGAGGAAAGACTTTGAGACAGTATTCAGAATACTATTTTTGTAAGCTAATCTGTAACTGCAAGATAATCTGCATTCCTTTTTCACAACGAAAATTTGAAAAATATAATAAGTCTACTCCTTCAAAAAATAATAACCAGATTCAAGAAATGTCTTCAGGGAAAACTTATTTGTTTCAGGAACATTTTGTTAAAGGGCATTTCCAAGGAAATACAGTTAAAAGCATTCCTTTGCATTCCTGTATGCAGTATACAGTGTGAGCACATTGTCTTTGCCTGTTGTTCCAATTGGTTGAGTATGATTACTGATAGTAAAATGTAATTTCTGTACTATCAAATTTGATGTACTATCAAATTTGGTGTTAACATCAATATTCTTTTCAGTATTCTTTTTCCAGTACAAATTTTAACCTGAAAGATTACATATTATACATTATTGACTGATTGAGAGTGTGATTTATTGTACTTTCTTCAATTATACTGTGATTTCTTCAGTTATACCAATACATTCTGCACATGCTCTACACGTCTGCCTAAATTATTACAGTACTTTCTTTTAAAAATGACGTTGTTGAACTTCTGTTGCGATTCATTGGCATTGTACTCTGATGACAAAACCTTATCTGAATCTGAATATATATATATATATATGTGTGTGTGTGTGTGTGTGTGTGTGTGTGTGTGTGTGTGTGTGTAAATTAAGAAATGGTTTTCAATTAAACGACTACATGTAATAAAATTCAATGATATTCATTCTTATGCTTTCTCATTGTTATGACTGTGGCATGAGTATTAACAGTGGGTTTGACTATGATTGAGAGGGTGATTTTAAGTTTGGTTGTTACTAGAGGGAGATAGAATATCTTCTTTAAGCCTTAGGATAGTGCTTTTATGAGACTTTCATTGCAGATGCTATATCAACCTGTCCATTATTCCTGAAGCTATACAGTTGTCTTTTTTCTGCACCCTTTTTTCCTTTTTTTTGCCCTCTCTGCCCTGTGTAGTTTATTTCCACAATGCAGTTTAAGGCAAAAGTAATAAACAAGGCACATTAAAGCACTCTCAGTGTGTCTTGAAATGATTTTTTACATAGACACTTCTCTCCAGGATCTGCAGCACATAAAGCAGTGCCTATCTAAACAGGCTTTATTTGTGCCTGGTCTGTCCCAAATCTCTCTTAATGAGAGCTAGAGGTTGCACAGAGGTCAGCCTCAAGAGCCATTTTAAATGTTGCACATCAGTGAGTCAGCTGAGAAATTAATTCCAATTCCAGCCAGCTGCTGCATTGCTTTTACCCCTCTATAATGTCCTCATAGCTATTCTCTCAGTTTTTAAGTAGATGTTTACAACACTGACCATCTTATTCATAAATAGATACACAAGTATTTATCATTTTAGATTTGAGACTATACAGTTAATAAAATGCTGAGTTACAGAACACAAACCATGTATACTCTGTTAAGAATCCTATACAATACAATAATCTATCATGCTGAGTAAGAATTATGAAACATGATAAATTGCAGTCTAATAATGTGCTGCATAAGAATCAGGGCCACAAAGTGTTGAGATAATCTTCATCCTCTGCATCATGTCATGAAAACAAATGAATGAATGAATGAATGGATGGATGAATGGATGAATAAATACATGAGAGGCTTTGCTTTTCAGACTGCAGGGGATTTTCCTCCGAGTGGGGAGATCATCTACATACTAAGAGGCAGAAATCAGTGGGAGGTTCTGCTGGAACAGGGCAGAGAAAGTGAAAAGCATGATAGTTCCCTGAGCTTCTTCTCAGCGCCGGTCGCACACCATTGTCTTTCATAAGCTCACATTCTGTCATTACGACATGGAAAAGCCACGGGGAGGCAGATCTGCCATCTCCCGGCGTCCCCCTGCACACTTTCAAGGGGGAGAAAAAAAACTTATATATATATATATAATGGGAGAAAGATAGGAAATAAAAGCTGAGGAGTGAGTTGGGGGGGAATGCTGACATAGGCAAACTAGGCTTGTCAAGCTGTCCAGCAAGACCACTTCCAGCATTTAAGCAGCATCCTTCTCAGT
The DNA here is from genome assembly GCA_026779585.1 of Mormyrus proboscirostris. Classification (NCBI taxonomy): domain Eukaryota; kingdom Metazoa; phylum Chordata; class Actinopteri; order Osteoglossiformes; family Mormyridae; genus Mormyrus; species Mormyrus proboscirostris. The sequence goes on from JAODKF010000126.1 coordinate 26,825,028, forward strand.
TTATTCGTCCAGCCCCACTGCATGAAAGAATCCCCTAGACAGCCCCCCAGCTTGAGCCGTGACAGCATTTACCTCCCTGACCCTTACTGTAGTGTGCAGTGTTTCAGTCGGAGATGGGCGGACACCGCAGGCAGGCCAAGGGGAAGCAGAGCATGCAAGGGGGGTCGCAGCTATAAAGCTAAATTATTGCCAATCAGATTTTATTCACAGCTGAGCTGCTGGACAAATTGTGGCTCGTGCTGTTTGCTGTGGGTCAGGAGAGTCAGTGATTTAATTTTAATAAGTCACGTCTGAAGACGAGATCACGCGGCTCACAGCATGGCCTGCTGTGTCTCAAGATCTTCCTGGTAGGTCAGGTACGGACCATGACAGATCACACAAATCAGCAGCACTGCTCAAATCAAAAGGATGGGCAACTTATGCAACTCTGAAGTTAGGGACAAACAGACGAATGCCTCATATTTCAGCAGTAAAGGTTGAAGTCCAGATCCAAAATGGTTTACTACATGTAAAAATGTATTATGCAAATTAACTGATCAAGTAATTATTAACAAAATAACTGTACTTATTGGCAAACAACTTATTATACGTGCTATTAACACTAGACTGACCTTGAAAAGAAAATACATATGGTATTTTACTTTTGTATTCTTTGGCCATCAAACCTACTGAAATGGCTAAAGGTTAATGTTGTGCTTTGAGTTGTGTCTTACTGTATTCTTTTTGATTGTTCAGCTTATTTACTTAAAAATAATATTTTAATATTTTAAAATATAGTAATAAAGAAAGCAACGACTGAATGAACAGTAACAGCCAAATAAACATTCTTTGCTGGACTCCTGTCAACTACCAGTTTCCAGCTATACTGTAATGTTGAAATTGTTCTTCAGTAACTGATGTTGCAGAAGCACTTTCAATATCTCCCATACTCATTTGAGGTGCTTACAAATGTCATTTGTCTGACTGTGGATGGTTAGGGTGTGTATGCGTGCATGCAAGTGTAAGTATGAATGTAAAAGCGGCCATCCATACTAAGATCCTGAATGTACTGCACGTCAGAGTAACCATGCAAATCTCAGCCTTATTGTGTTAATGTTTCCTTATCAGTTTTAACTGAATCCCATATCTGGTTTGATTTGGATGGCTGTGTGCTGAGGTTGTGCAGGTCTAGTGAATCCTTTCAATAACACGCAAAACCATGGGTGCCTGTATTCCGCCCTCAGTCTCTTCCACCTAAGACACCTGTAGTAATAATTGCAATGCTGTATGAATAAATTGAAAATGAATTAAACGATCCTTCTGGGTATTGCCCCATTATTAATATTACTAATTCACAGAGAAGAGGTCCGGTGTGAAACCTTTTTCAGAATCATCTGCCAGTTGACTCGGGATTAATTAAGATCCAGTGCTACACTTTACCGCGCAACTCGTTTGATGCTTGAGCCTTCAGTTCTTCCTTTGGAGAAGCTACACTCCTTGGTGGTTTCTTGAACATATTTCCATGCAGGTTAAATGCTTTGTGGGACCTTCTCCTTCAAGTGATGCTGGGCTTTAATCTGTGGTAATGATACAGTCTACTGGGTACTGTACATCTTCAGACCATCAGCCCAGATGATTAAAAATGGTCAGTGCAGGTTTTACATAACACCAAAAGCAATGTAATAAGTTTATGAACTGAGAATAATGACATTATTATTATTAGATTATATTGTATATACATTTATTCATTTAAATTGATTTCAGGAACATATTTTATTTAGCTTTCTATAAAAAAATATAGTCTCCTAAGGTTTCTAAATCCTGGCAAATACTGCAATATATCTTTCAATTTTTTCTAGCTTGCTTTTTAAAAGATATCATTCGTATAGTTAGTACAAATATATTTTTGTCTTTGTTACAGCTTTGCTCTTTCTAGTGCAATTTATCTTGTTATAAAAAATATAGCCTAATAAAGTTTCAAAGTCCCTGACAAATACTGCAACATCTGGCTGTTTTATTCTAGCTTGCTTTTAAAAAGATATCATTAGTATAGTTAGTAATCTTTTTAGATCTTTTTATCTGTTTAGATCTTTTTATCTTTGTTAAAGCTCCGCTCTTTCTAGGCTTAAAAAAATAATTCAAAGAAACAATGTTTCCATTTGCAGTTGGGGGACTGGTGGAAAATAAAATTTGTTTTTGCAAGAAGTGTTGGTCAATTTATGGAGAAGGCCAAGTAACAGTGACCTTACATCGCTTCCTGTTTGATAACTCCCCTCGTCTCGGGAAGCTGGCTCTGCTGTGTCTCCGCAAGAATCCTGAAGGAAGTGAATCAGTGCTGCAGGCCTTCGTCAGGAGGCAGAGGAATCCCATTAGAATGCAGAGCAGCGTCGAGCATTTCCTCTTTTACATTTCAATAATAATGATAAAGGTCAAAAAGTTAATAAAAGAATGCAGCTGCCTCACGGGGGTGATTGATAACCCGGGTGCCGTCCCGGTCCGCACACCAGGCTAAACACCTCTAAAAATGCACGAGCACACGAGCCCTCGGTGCTTTGCCGTGTCCCACTTCCCAACATATATCATCTTAATGAAAATGAGATGCAAATGCACTAATTAAAGCGTGGATCCACTCCAAGGGCTTTTCGGGTGTCTGTGTGTACACCCTGGCACATCCCTGAGTGCCTGCTTAATCACTATTAGGAACCAAACTCCGGGCAATTTTACAAACGTTGTGAAAATTATTATTAGTGTTGTCTTTACGTTTAAGGCTGCGCTGCTTTCAGTGTTAATTGGCGAAGCAGAGATGCGGTCTTTGAAGGACCACTGCGTGGTGACCGTAGGAGACTTTAGGCTGGAGTGAGGAAGCTGTAAAGCTGCGATGGGGAGATGATGGAGGAACAGAAAGCTTTTGATTAGACAGCATCCTTCCAAGAGAAGGCAGATTGGTGGTGGGAGGTGGGGGGGGGTTGGAGATTAAAGACTCTGCAGTAATGAGGCAGATATGACAGAGATTCAATCAATGCAGGGCCCTAATCTCGACTGCGTTTCAGTGGCAGGGTAAACAAGGTGACTGGGGTAAAACAGACATTTGCTGTCTTAGTCCTGGAAGGGTGAACTGGTTTTATTTACAGTGAGAAAAACATCCACTACAGTCATGTTGGGAAAAAAAAAACTTTTTTCATTCACAGAAAGGTACATTTCATGTATATCACAATATATATGAACTGTTGCTGCAGTTTCATATATGATTGTGACTAAGAATGACAATAGATAAAATGAAGTGAAGGAGAGATAATGGTAAGATGAGGATATTAAATAGAAATTGTGTTCAGTGGGTTATATGGTACATGTCACTTCAAATAATGATCTAGTTCTCTGTTGCCAGGTTATTTAGCAGAAATGAATCACATACCATTCTTTCTTCAAGAATAATTAACATATTGCAGATTTGTAAACCTGATAAAGTAATGGTTCCCACAACACTAAATTACACATTCACAATAGATACAATTGAGCTTAATCAGGACTAAGACAGGGGCTCCTTGCTATTAATTTTTCAATGTCAGGGCTGTTATTTTTTTTATAAAAAGGGGGGGGGGTCAGGAGTAATTAGGAATAGCATTATAAAAAAATAGATTTGGCAAACAAATAAAACCTTGGCATAATACCATAATAATCACATATCCATTATAAAGTAAAATAACCAAAACATTTACCAAGGAGAGAATTACCTTATACTGTACAGTAACTGTTTTATACACCAACTATAAAGGTTATAACTGTATAACTATAAAACCTCTCAAAACCTCACAAATAGTTTGAGTCCTTGTACTGAGGAGTGTGTACTGTTGTGAATATGTGACCAGCATTCAACACAAGCATCAATGCATTGACCCCAGTGCATTAAGACCATTGAAATTGTCTGAAATTAAAACGCGCCCCATTTCAGCAAGGGAGTGTTGCAGAGTGAGGCTCTGAGTATGGGGGTGGGCTGCATGCACTGAGGGGGGGTCTGAATATATTCAGTGGGGTGCTTGTGTGGCAGTGACGATGCTCTGAACACGTACTGTATAGTGGGGCCCACTCAGTGAGGCACTCTGAGTGCATGCGGTGGTGCCCATGCGGTGCAGTGAGCACACACAGTGAGGTCCATGCAGAAGCAGCTGGAGCTTTAGCAAATGGTGAGGCCTTTCACTGCAGTTATCAATGGCCGCCATTCTGAGGACCAACCACACGCTTCCTCAGTGTGCCATGTGCCTACTGGGGCAGTGAACAAAGGCAGGTAAGGCTCAATGAGAGCAGTCGGCAGCAGCAGGGAACACACACACACACACACACACACACACACACACACACACACACACAGGCAGGGTGTGCACCCACTTTCACACACATTCACACGCTCTCTCTGTCCCTCATCACTGTGAAATAGCTTGACATTGCTTTGTCTTTTTGAATACGGGGTGCAAAAACCACCTTTAATAATTAGATTTCTTGAAATAATTATTCCATGTAATGAAAATGACCCAAAGGACCTTGGGCTGTGCTGGATGGAGATGATTTTTTGATTGCACTCATTCACAGCATTAATTACATTCTGATTTGCTGATGCCTCAAAGTGCACATCCGCCTCTCCAGCCTGTGCTTTTTTCCACTTCAATTCTCCATTATTTGGTCAGGATGACGAGGAGTTTAACTTCAAGAATATGTGCCGCTTTCCTATTCATATACTTTGGAAACTACAGAGTCTTACAAATGTATAACAGAGTTCCCTGCAAATATTTCCTTGAAATATGGCCACAAATGTCTCATTTTCATTGGAGTGATTGGTACTTTTTTATGGACCGTTGTTATGTTAGCTTTAATAAATACTACCCATAAATCATTCAGGTAGGACATAGCGATGACACTAAAGCACAGAATGCTCAGATATTTGGCTTTTCCAAGATAAAAGTGCCAAAAAAGCGGCACGATTTGCCACCTGAAGATCAGACAGCAAGTGAAGCAAATTGGGAGTCAATGTGGAGCTCTCTCTCCCTGTCTCTCACTAAATGTCCTTGTGGAGGTCACACTCCAACTTCTGCTTCCCAGCATGGGAATCCAGAATTTTTTTTTTGACAATCTCTGGTTATTTAGCCCTGGTGAATAATTCATAAGCTCACAAGGCATAGGAATAAAGTGGCTCTTAACATGGGCTCCCAATGCTCCCAGGCATTTCAAGTCAGGGGTCCAGGTGAGAAGACGACGCTGGTTGGAGGTAACTTTCATGCTCTGGTGGGCAAACATTTTCCAGGTCACATTTTCAATTACTCTGAGAGCCAGTGGTGTGCTGTGAGCAAGCTTCCTGGAGGGCCCAGTCACTGCCCGTTATAAACAATCTTCACTCTGAGAAAAAGCGGGAACGAAAAAGCAGGCTGACAGAGGTGCGAGATGAAACGCCGGAAGGAGACCTGTCATAGTGAAAATCCAAGAGTCAAAGAGAGGACACTATGCTTTGCTGCTATAATATCTATACCGATGATATTTCTTACCGCGCAGATTTATGCCAGTTATGTAATGCTAATTTACAAAACCATGGTGATATTTTGGCGAGGCTAACCGTTACATTTTGATACTTTAGCTGCTCCTCCATAACACTGAGTTTACAAAATATATGATAAATACGTAAGGGCATTCTTCTGTTTTAACTGACGTAGGGTTTTTCAAAATGAATTTCACTTTGTGAGTCACTTGTGGCTAGTTAGAGACGGAAAGGAAGGCAGAGGATCCATCCAGGGATGCAGCGAGGGTGGCGCACGAGAATTCAGCTCACCTCGCCAAACCACTGAATGGATAGTTGGTGCAATTCAGTGGCCAGGACTGTGGAGACAAATTAATCTTCAGCACTACTGCTGGGAAGCTATGCCCAATTCCAGTTATAATGGGTACCAAGGGAGAAGACGGGTCTCCAAGAAGAGCAGAAAATAAGGCGAAGACTGCCTGTCACAAATCAGAGGGATCAAGCATGCTGTGACCCAGCTCCAGGCTGGAGTCGGCACCCTGCCTGGGTGGCCAGAGCCCCAGCAGGGTCCTGCTGGCTGTCGACTGCCTGTGATAACGGGGTTCATTTGCATGCCGCAGACCACGATTCATTTAGCTATCCATAAAACAACAAAACAGCACAAATATACAAGATTTCATTGTATATTTCATGTTTCATGTTCATGTTATGGTGCAGTCTTCTGAGATAACGTAACAATTATTGTGATGTGGGAGGACATTTTGCAGTCACATGCCGTTTAAGTAAAAAATGTCAAGATTTTCTGTTCCACTGCTCCAGTTCAATAGTAGTAATGATTATAATGGTGAATGTTTATTTGTTTCAAAGTTTATTTAAAGATATTGTCTTAAATTGCTAGATTATGAACAAATGTTCAATAGCTAATTACTTGTTCAGAAACCAGGGCTTGGCAAGTCAAAGTGGAATGCAATTCTTAAACCAGACATGACACTCCAATAGCAAATGAAACAAAAAAAGAAAATTTCAATACTCTACCCAAAGACAGTATATTATAATCATTAGTCTTACTAGACTAGATAAATATGTTTAATTATATACTGAACAAATTCATAGTATCTGTTCTATATAGGCCATGTTAAGAAATGTTTTGAATAATTCAAATGTTATGAATTATTAAAGAGGTATTTCTGTTAGTGTAGTCTTTAAATTTAAATTAACAAATGTCTATATATAGTGGATGTATATTTAAAACCAGCATATAAAAAGATATTACAGTAAAGTGGATCCAAAGTGCATTTTTAAAAGGACCATCTGGCTAGATGGGTTCTATAGCTACATGTATTTTGCTCTGAGCAGTAAATAAATAAATAATACATATAAATGACCAAAGTCACACTATCTGTAGAATAATGTATCAATACCAACTAATATCCCAAATATCTCACCACAGTCCAACAGCTTTCAGTCTTGTGGAGTTTAGTTGCTAGTATTCTATTATCTATCTATTATGATATATGTGTTTTATTAATTTTTATAGAACTAGCACGAGTTCATGGAATTTCACTCCTGGGAGATAAGAAAAATGTCTTAAATGCTTCAAAAAGCTGTTTAACTGTTTATTGTTTCATACATATGTTAAGTATGAATTTCATTCAATAATTTATTATTGGTTTATATAGACTTAGGCTGGCAGAGTGGTTCAGTGGCCAACTGTTACATGGAAAATGGGCACAGAGCAGGGACAGAGGAGCGGGAGTCCAGGGAGTTGGGGAAATGAGGGATTTATTGGGGAAACAAGGGATTTATTGAGGAAAGGAGGGTTTTATTGGGGAACTAGCAAAACAGGTAGCAACATCAATGACAGAACTGTGGGAGGATGAACAGGGAAGCACCTAATACACCAGACTACACTGAACAAGACTAGACACAGCTGGTAACACGGGGATTCCAAACAAAGTAGCAAGGGGGCGTGGCACACGGGAGGATCGGACGAGCAGGGCATGACACCAACATTGTTGCCTCACATCAGCAGGCCTCTGCTCAGAGATGAGGGAACCTAAACACCTGATCTAAGTAGAACAGAATAGTGATACTTTATCAATCCTTGTAGGGAAATTCTATTTCTGACTGCCTCGTCTTGCTCTTCATGAAATACGCTGGCACATCTACAGGGTTGCCAACTCTCACACATGTGGTGTGACACTCACGGTTCCAGATTCATGGTCACACAAGAAATCTTACAGCAAATCTATGTTATTTCACTAGAACCCTAAAACTACCTCAGAAGTGTTGGGGCAGTTTGCAAACCCTACAGGCTATTCACAAGGTAACAAAACTGTTCTATACATGTAAATGCATACTCATGTGCGTGCAGACTTGTCTCAAATCAAAAATCTCATTCCCGTCAACCATCCAGAGTTGGCAACCATACATATACAGGTGAGAAAAACCTGGGGGGGGTCACGGCACATGGGCAGCCAGCATGCAGCGCCCCTGCAGCTGGGAGTTTGGGGCCTTGCATGGGGGCTCACGGACATTCAACTGAGCCTCAAACCAGTGACTTTCTGTGACAAGCACAGGGGCTTAGCCTACTGAGTCTCAAATCACCCTGTTGTTTAGAATAGAATAGTAATATGTACTTGTGGTACTGTACGTACTTGCAAAAAAAAAAAAAAAAAAGTGACAACTGAATGATGTTTGAGAAAGGAGTTCTCCAGTACTGCCACTGTGGGTCTGTGATGCTCTGCTTCCCATGAGGGCCGCCATTGTTGTCTCACTGACCAGCAGGCTCTGCAATGGTATTTTTTTTTTCCCGCTCAGCCAGAGGGGGTGGGGTTTATGGAGAGTCTGGAAAGGATGAGATAACGCTTCAGAAAAAGAGTCTCTCAAAGGGCTGATCACGCCTGCTTATTGAGAACAGGTACAGAAGTCTGGGAATGAGCCTGGGAGGATAGAGTGGCCTGTATTCCAGGCCAAACCACTGGCCTCCACAGTCCGCCTGAATGGAGTTTGAAAGAGGGCGGAACGGGAGCAGAGGCTTCTATTAGAGTTTGTGCAAACTGTCATCCATATGGGTCACAATGTTTGTCTCTCCACTGAATCCTTACCTGTGACCGATCCCTACATCAGCTTCTCTCTTATTCCAAACTCATCTCTGGTACATGCTAATCAATCAGCATACAACTTTATATCTCATTGTAATATTTTGATTTAAGCGGAAGAATTTTTTTGGAATATTTGGAATATCTTTCCGGACCTTTCATGCACTGGCATCATGGTGTACTCAACACTACATTTTATACACTAAATTATTCATCCTTTCCTTTATTACACAAACTGATGTGGTGCTATCCCAGAGATGTGACCAGTCTGCAATCGCTGTACCCCTAACAATGGAGAGCCGACATTAGTCGAGCGACTTTGACACCTCAGGGGCATAAAGGCCACAGCCAGCTGGAAGACAAGCAAACACCACTGTGATGTGGCATAGTTTACCACGATGGAGAAAGTGCAGACAATGTGACAAGACAAAGGACACTCGAAGTCAGCAGACAATCCTTTTGTGGCTGAGAGACCCTCTAACCCCCCTAACAGCCTAGAAGCTTCTGGGTGACAAAACATGTTCAAGAGCCTATTGCTCTACCACTGATGGGCTGATGGACCTCCAGCACCGTACAAAAGAAACTCTGTATGAGGTGCATGAATGTCTGACAGCATGCTGGGGTCCTTTGACAACCATGATTGCCTTGCAAGACTACAGAGAGCCAGCAGTCAAGAGATAAATGCAAGTGAGATCTCTGTACTCAGCCATAAATGATAATTATTTATGTAAGCAAATAATCACATCAACTACAATAAGTTGTTGCTGACAAATCACATTCAAGAAACCGGCCGTATACCAGCCTTGAACTGCAGATTAACAAACAAACAGACACACTTCACACGCAGCACTAATAGCATTCAAATATTTCTATCACGTCCATGTTCCATAATGCCCTCAGTACTAGGTCAAGATATGCAGCTAATTATGCATTATGCTCCTTCTCAGCTGCCAAGCCCATTGCCTCAGTGGTGAATATTCTTCATCGGTCTGGCAGTGACTCCCGCGCGTTAATCAGAGAACAGGCCTAAACAACCAGCTCTCTCTTTTGCACGCCAGGGTTCTGGAAGCCAGTCCTTTTCCAGGCACTGAAACATCACCCCTCACCCAATCCTGAGTAGGAGGAAGACAATCAATATACATGCCCAGCCAGGGCCCCCACACTGGAACATGTTTCACTGTACTCCCCAAGTGTGTGGGTGACAAGGGGCTCGGCACAAGCCTCTGCTTGACCCCAATATGGCTGAAAATCTGCGCTGCCTTTCACACTTTGTGGGGAACCATATAAGTCACATGAGCAGCCAACTGCATGCAGTCATCTTTGCTCAGTGGCAAAACGGTCCATGACAAATAATCCCAGCGAAATGTCTTGGGGGGGGGGGTGGTTATTGAAATCAGTGGAGGGATTCTTAGGAAGTTGTTTCCAGAGAGATGTGAGCTGCCCAATCCCTGTCTGAGCACGTACCCGGACAGCCTGAAAACAAGAGCAGCTTCTGTTGTACCTGAGCCCCTTCTCATGAGGGTAATTACACTGGCCTGCGTCCTGCCTCTCTCCTCCTCCAGCCGCACGGTGACAGAATACCGTACCTCGCGTCTCTCATCGCTGACTTATAGCCCAAAAACTACCCATGATTGGAAACAAAGAGGCTTTCATATTTCCTCCTGCCTTTTATCCTTCTAGCGCACGCAGACCGCTCGGCCCTTTCAAATCCCTCACAAGGTGACGGCAGAATGATTTAAATGAGACAAAGCATTGATAATCTTCTGAAATGTCACATTCACCCCCATCGCAGAGCACACACACACACCTGTCTCCGGAGGGGGTGGGACAGGTGTCTCAATGCAGGTAGGGCATTAGGAAAGAAACAAGTGTTAATTAGAAATGCAAATGGAGGCATCGCAGCTCTGTAGAGGCATCATGGGAGGTGCCTGGCCTGTCAGGTGCGTGACTGTCATCACTCTGCTCGTGTGCCTCCGAAGCTGAGAATGTACAGCATGATATATTCTCTAGGAAAGCAACAGTGCTGTTATGTGATGCTGCATAAGTAAAAAAATTACATTTTAATTTATAATTAGACTATATATATATATATATATATATATATATATATATATTACATACACACTTCTGTCTGCTTTTTAGTTAATTTAATTCCCAAATATTTACATGTATTCTATGAAAGTAAATGAGGAATATTAAGTAGTTCACCGTAATTGGTAAGCGGTGTGGCGGCTCCGTGGGGATTTGAATCCCACCCCTGGCTGTTTGTCTGGTGCTTGAATGTTTGTTTTTTCACCAACCCAAACACAGTGCTTCAGGTTAACCGATGAGTCGCCCTGGGTCTCCCATAGCATGCGAGATTGCCGGTCAGGGGCGCCTGTGCTGTAAAGTCTTTGGGAAGAGCTCTACATTCACCGTAATCTCATTGTGGAGAAGCGCTTATGGAAAATGAGGGGATGGATGGGTACTTTGGCTGATTCAGTGGGCCCAGCATGTTACAGACCCCATTGAATATGTAAAATTTTAAGTAAAACTGGGTGGAGGAGGCCTAAGGTGACATTTTGTCAGCAGGCCCAGAATCTGAAGGACTCACAAACAATATGTCAAATAAGAAGTATCAGTAAATAGTCAATCAGAACATAGTCAAACTGTCCTACTATGGCCCTATACATACACTCACTAATTGCGGCATTAAGTGGGCTAAATCGAATCTTTAACTGAGTGTGGATGCTGGCTGGGATTTGTATAGAAAACCAAGCAAAGAGCAATGAAATGGTTTTCCTTCTGCCCATTTTCTGTGTTGGTTTAAAATATTATCATCAAACATATATAGATTTATTCTGTGGAATATATACATTAATACATATGCATTGATATGGGCCTTGTGCTAATTATTGAGTGTGTATCTATTGTGTATTCATATTTCAATACCCACATCTACTCTACAGCAGTAGCCCATCTCCTAGATTTTCCTAATTGACATTTCTAGAAAAAAAAAATAGGCATAAACTGCATATATTTATTAATGTGGCTCCCTAACGGTACAGTAGCAGAAAATCCACACAGCTGCAGTCAGACTTTATAGCAAATGACCTGTATGTTCTGCAAACCAGTAACGATTGGTAAATAATACCAGTCGAAGAATGCTGACACCTATCATGCTTAATATTTTACAGAAAATATTTTACTAATATAAGAGTCTGTACACCTGTCATGATGGCATATGTCACTAATATAAGAATGCACACAACTGCCATTATTGATAAACATTACTAATATAAAGATAAAACTTGTCATGATTGAAAGCATGCATTAATAAAAAAATAAGCAACAAATTTTCCATCCATAATTACAACATTTCTGATGTTGTCTACAAGGCCAAGTGCCTCATCCTACATTCACATTTTTTAAACACAATTAATTGGATTCCTAATCTTATTACTGCATTGATTTCAAAAACTTTTCTCTCTTTTTTTTTCTTCTGGGAATGAGATTAAAAAAGAATAACCGGATCATTTGTTCTGAGCTTTAGAACAAAATAAACTTTAGAAAGATGTTAAAAAAAACCCTGAAAAGTAAAAGGTTGGTGCTTAGATGTTTAGTGTGTGGTAGCTCATGGTAAGATGAATATATGAGTTCTTAATATTAGTTTTTGGATCTTTAATCAAGTGAAGTTCATGGGAAGTCAGACACACAGTAGACAGCTAATTCGCTATTCCAAGTTCTCTTTTTATTTTTTTGTTGCTGTTTACAAAGGTAATCCTAAGAAATGTCAATTAAATCATGGGCTAATTATTAATGATAGGGAGAGAGTAAGCAATCAGGTCGGGCATAGTTTCTGTGGTAAAAGTGAAAATTAATTCAAGGCTTAAGGTTTTCATGTCACTTATCCGTATCTATGCAAGGAAATCATTGGGTATCAGTGATCCTGAAGGGAAAAATTTTAATAACATCTGTTATTGGTGTCAGAAATGCCAGGGCTAAAGAGGAATCATCAAAAAAACGTCTGGAAAAAAATCTAATTAGAAAAAATGTGCTTTAGTGCCTTTAGCATGTGGATTAACCAGATGTTGTTATGCAATCTGCACTCGTCATAAACTATAATCTGACTTCTATGGGAGGGATATTTAAATGTATATTAAAGCTGCAGGGCTTATCTTATGAAGGATGGCAATCTGTTCCTTCTTCCCCACTCTATGACTCCTACTTTGGTTACCGGCATTCATTTGAGAAGGTCATAGAGACAGGAAGCCACTTAGAAACCTGTCAGTCAAAGATCCTTTCCCATTGCTGGCACCATTCTACCTTCCACTCTCCTGTTGCTGAGGTGCCCATGAATTAAACCCTCTGCACATAGTCTATCCTTCCATCAGGTGTGCAACTCAAAAAAAGCACTTAAAAAGTAACACGAGTTACGTGTATTACTCTGTCATCAGTACAGACAGCCCACCGCACTTAACCTAGATAAGAAGGCACTGCAGGGGAAAAAGCATAATTAACTCATCAAATAAGAAAGAGGGGTTACCCCAAACGATTTGGGCAGCAAGCAAAATGTAGAACATGGACTTCTTAATTTACGTTGTGAACGTAATTCAAATCCACAGAAACCCTTTTACACTGAAAAAGAAAGCATGGAGGTAGCCTACTACATTTATATTTGATCATTCTCAGAAACATGGGAATCCTCTGACAAAAAAATTAAACGCTACAGTGAAATACAGTGTTTGATTTTTGTGCAGAGCAATTGATATTACCTTATCTTTAAAATGCAATGGCAGGGGAAGTGAACCCCATAGTGCATATCTGGATTAATCGCATATAAACCCCAGACTTTAGGTGATTGGAGAATACACGCAAGTGAAAAAAGCATGTAGCTAAATGCACTTGGGAGAATAAACCACATAGAAAGTTTGATTACACTCAACAGAGTTTTATTTAAGGGTCTTTTAGCCTTGAACATGTATAACCTGACCCACAACAGAGCTTTAATACAAACAACAAACATGAT
>JAODKF010000126.1:26840216-26850394 GCA_026779585.1 Mormyrus proboscirostris
GGGGGGGCTGGGAGCGTCTGATCCAAATGTAACTTCATTGCAAATCATAAAAAATAAAAAAATAAAACCACAAAGATGGTAAAATACCATATGAAAGAAAAGCAACAATAAAAGCAGTGGTAGTTAAATAATATCAGGTATAATTAGGCTCTGAATCGCTGTCTTAATATAGCTTAATAATATAAATTCTCATTCAGTGTAGCCACATCTTGACTCAAAATCTCAAAGCATTGTGATGGCTGGTCGGCAGGGCGAGCAGGGAAACAGGCAAGAGAGCCGTGAATACAATTAGACGGGGTTTAATCTTGGCAAAACAACACAAGGGGAGCACACGGCAAAACACGTCAATGACAGACCTAGGGAAACAGACTTGAATGTGGACTAAATACACAGCTGAACATAACAGAGAACAGCTGGGTACAATCGAGGAAGCACACGTGGATGATGAGGGGGCGTGGCACCTTCGAGGACTGGACGCGCAGGTCATGACAAGCGTATAGTCTTATAATCTTTTGATTCCTAAAAAGTGCCGTATAAATTAAATGTATAATTATATGCATGAGTTCCTGGATTATGGAAAGCAGCACATATCCAGGGGAATCATGCACAAGGAAAGGGAGGATGAGTGAGGATGGGAAGACAGAGCTGCCATCTGAATCTGAACTGAACCTGTAATGGTAGATTGTTAGGTCATGATATGATCCAGTGGGTCACCATGTTCACCCTATGACCAAAAGCACACCCTCCCCACCCCAAGCTGCCAGCATATCATTTTAAAAATGCAAAAATATGGAAAATCAAAGCCAGACTTCAAGCCATGACATAACTGAGTTTCAGAAAATTACCTATTCATGGATGCTTTCATCATTGAACTTAGCTTCATATTAGTTAATGAGAAATACAATGCCATTCATTTATTATTGTTATTATTTTTTCATTGTTTGCTACCACTTCTAAATTATTTTAACCTTTGCACACACGCTGTAGCTGCAAGACTATTTCAGTGTGTTGGAAATGCAATAGTTAGAGTTCTTTGAGCCAAGTAAAGATCTGGCTGCAGTAAATGAGAATTTATACTATAAACTAGATTAAGTCAGCGATTCAGAGCCTAATTCTACCTGAAATAATGTAAACATCACTGCTTTTATTCTTGCTTTTCTTTCAGTTGGGTATTTGGCCATCTTTGTGATTCTATACAGTATTTTATGATTTGCAATAAAATTAAATTTGGATCAAATACTGCATATGAAATTAAGGTTCTAGGGGCATTTTTTATGTTCTGTTTTGGATACTGGCTAAGTAAGCATTACTGCTGTTATTGCGTGCTATCTCACTTGTGAGAAAAGGATTTAAGTTAATCCATAATGAGGACTATCACAGAATTTCAATGAGAATAACCAATAAGATCAAGTATTTTTTATTGCTTAAAGCAGCATGCCAACATTGCACAGAATCTAGAAAGTTTTGAATATCCTACATTTTATTATAGTCCAGAGTGTTCAGTAAGCACCTAGAAGCTACTTTCAGAATCACTGTAAGCTTTAGTCTTATTTTACTTATTGCAGTTATTGCATTACAGAAAGTATCTGTGGCAACAGTGAACTGGTCCCAAAACCATATATATTTCCTGTCCGGTAAATACAATGCAACATTTGAAATAAATCATTTAAAAAACAGAAAGATACACCTAAAGGTGACACGGTGAATTGGCCTCCAGCACTGACCTCCAGAGCTATGCTGACTCTTGCTTCTGCTCTGTCTTTATGAAGGTTGCAAACCCCATGTCTTGGTACTCCAGTTTCTTCCCGCTGCCCAAAACATGCTGTTAGGCTCACTGGCATGATTATGTGCACTGCAATGGACTGTACTCCTATCCAGTGTGTGCCCAATGCCTTCTGGGAAAGGGTCTGGGACCCCTTACAAATATATATAATATAGATTTTTGGAAGTTGGGTGGATAGGTTCAACTGTGTATGCCAGGAACTTGTGTTAAATGTAAAGAGTTTTTTGTCCTAGATCACATACACTATAAGCTCCACTTCTATTACTAAAATTAATGTTTCCAAAGCAAGTAATGCTCATATTTGGCAGCAATATATCAGGGTCAGTATGTTGTTTCCCTAGTTTCCTTTTTTGGCCAGTTCTTATATATATGGTCATCTCATTTTATCTCATTGTATCACCTGCGCACCGTTGTTCGTATCCATCACGGTCTGTTTTGCTTTGTGTATTCTTTGCATTGTCTTTAAAAAAGGTGTCTTAAAATTGCCTTGTGGATAATCAATCAATGCATTATATTGTTAAATATAAAATATATTAACATCGCCATAAATGTCACCTGGGCTGGTCTTTTCTATAGTATTGATATTTAAGGCACTTTTCCACAGCACCAGGTATTTTACTTTTGGTATTTGAAGAAAGTACCAAATGTACTGTATTGTACTTCAGGGTGTTGGTTTTCCACTGGCATAAAAACTGGTACAGAGGCTCAGTGACATCACAAAGCGAGGTGGGGTAATTCGAAAAAAAGACTGTAGTGTATTATAGGGCTAGATGATACGCAATATTAAAACCAACATTACAATTCTTACATCTTACATATATAGCTGGCAAGATTAAGATTTTTCTTACCTTCCTATGGACATTATTGCACAAGGAGTTTAAGCTTTGCCAAAAGATTTTTACTCTGTCATAGGAAAAAATATATCTCATATCTTATTATTGTATGTTTTGCAGTTTTATTATTTATTCCTTTTCAAGATTACCTAGAATATGTATAAAAATAAGTTTTGCATGAGTGCAGCATGGGTTCTCCAAGAAAATCAATCTTTTTCATCCTTGCTGTTTAACTCATTCCTAGAAGGGTTTGTGAGAACTTTATGTTGGATTCTTTTTGCATTATCAAAACCCCAACATTTATTCCAACAAAGTACTACTGTACTGTCCTAGTATCTTATACAAAATGTGTTGTCATGCCATCCTGATCTTGTATTGGTTCTTTCGACCAGATCGCAGTATAAACTTGGGTCTTTCATTTGTCAACACATCCATTATTATTACCTTCTTTTTTTACTTGTTTTGTTTTTTGTTATTTTCTCAGTTCGCAGCTTTTTTCAAGACAGCGTTTGTATTCTGTTTCAGAGGCAGGCTGTTTGCATAACCAATCAACAAAGAAAGAATTTCAAGTCCCACCCCTAATACCTAAAGTACCAAAAAAGTACCCCAGTTGCTTTGGTACTTCAGGTACCGGAACTTTTGGTACTGGGATTTGACTGGAAGTTAATTATAAAAGGAAAGTAACAAAAGTTCCATAGCAACTGTACAGTTCCTGGTGCAGTGAAAACATGCCCTTAGAGCCTGGGAGCCAAGGAGTCTTAAGTTCTCATGAAAGAGCACAAACAAAACACGCATTGCTGCATAACATGAACTCTATCATTTCACTATCCCAGATGACTGCCCCCTCACACACCCACACAAAAATGAATTACCAGCAACACACAGAAGTTGGAGCAAACCATAGAGAAGAACGTGTTGAGAACAGCCTCTCACTGGTGCCCCTTTGAAGACTACGCCGTTCACTGGCAACAGCTCAGCCTGATAGATCGACACGAGGCTTTATCAGCCAAACCCACTATCAGCGCCCTCACAGTTATCAATTCCTGAAGCAATTAAGGACTCAACCAGGTGCTTTGCACGCTGGATCCATACTGATAACACTAATCTGCCTCTGGTCTCATTAAGTAGGAAATCATCAAAACAGAAGGCTTTGCTGCTCTGTGCTGTTTATGTCTGTAAGACTGTGTGATTGCATGCGTACATGGGAGTGTGCACGTGTGTGAAAAGGGAAAAGCTTGGGGCTCAACTCCAATTTATTGTCCATTAATACTACATTTCTTGTTAGAGAAAGGCTGTCAGGTCTGAGTGGGGGGAGGGGGGCAAAGATTTTTAATAACCCCCAAAAAGTGTACAAGCGCCTTCTATGGCTGATTATCTTGCAAATACAAAGCTTTTTACGCGCGATGCATACAATGCCGATGCAATTATGCCATTCCCGCTATTCCGTTTCCAGCAAACAAAATGAACAGTGCCATCCAATTTCAAAATTGCCTCATACATCACAACAGATAATCTATATAATTTGTTAATTTAATTGGAAATATGAATCCCTGTGTTGATGGTATTAGAAGGTTCTTAATGCTCAGCTCCCCGATTGATGCAGAATGATTCTATGTAAATGTGGAGGGTCACTCATGTCACTTTTAAATATCATTTTCTCCTGAGGCACAGCGCCGGACTAGTGTGGGTGACAAACGCAATTAAAACTCCCCAAGTGTCACCCAGTACAGGATAAGCCAAAATTGGTTATTGTTTTTATTGGAATATCCGTCTCATTAAACCAAAAAATAATGAACTTTTTTTTCTGTCAGGCTTTGACCAGTATTTATGATGCAGTGTCCATACTGTTTGTGTTATTCATACTTTAATGACAGCATTTGGAAATTAGGTTATTATAATGTAATGGCATTTATCCTGGATAATACTTGATTTGAGGAATCCTATTGAAAATGTAACAGGCTTACATTGTGGTCCTTTCATGCTTTGCATGTGTAATGCCTTATCAATAAAATGGAATCACATATGCAAATTTTGTGTATGGAATAATGAGGTAATGTGAACTTTTTAGTATATTAGGAAATATCTACATCAGAAATAGAAAGTTTAGCACAGTATTGCAGCTTACAAATCTTATTTTCATCTCATTAATATTGATAAGGAAAGATGTTAATTGTCTAGTGTGTTGACTCTACTCTGAATAACTTCCAATTGAAAACAAATGCAGCAGAATGAACTCTACAGTATATGTACTATTTACACATTACATTGTCTTTATTGTAAATTTCTCTATGTTATATTTGCGTTATTTAGAACTTCTGTTGTATGATACATCAGGATATAACGGTAAACATCTACATGTTAAGTCATTTTGAGACATTTTCAATCATCTTCAGTCAGTTTCTTTGCATTTATTCTCAATGTGCTAGACCTTCTTTTTTTGACTCGTTACAAATACGAAGTACTCATATTTATAAAGCTGACTTACCATGCTGATTTAATTATTTTGGATAAAAAAAGACAGGTTATGGATCTTGCCCATGTCCAGAAAGTTGTGGGTTCAGATCCCATGGCCAGCAAACTAATCACATCACTGTTGGTTCCTTTCTCCAGTTGCTCCAAGGACAATGCCTGACCCTGTTCTCATCCTCACTTACTTGTCGTTTTGAACAAAGTTTTTTAAATAAGTAAATGCAATGGAATTCACACAAGAATCTACCCAAGTGTTCTTATTAACCTAATTCACCACAATGAACTTTAAAAGGATGCTTCTTCACCAGTCAGCCAAAAAAACATTATTTGTAATAAGGTGGAAAAACAACCTCAGGTTTAGTATCTTCAGTATTTCATTGTTACCCTAACCAGGCATTCATAGAAATCCCCATATCTGGTTACATTGTATGTCAACCTACTTGATTTTCTTACTTAGTTATTTTAAAATATGCAGCATATAATCAGCTCAAGATAATGTATTGATCATGAATTCTCTATTAAGTCTCAAATCTTCACACATAAAATCCAATAGCAAATGGAGATTCTATTTTAAGTTGAGTATGCTCTGTATCTGGGGCAGGGAAACTTTTATGAAAGCTAACATCTGTGCATTTGAAGTAATTTTTGTGCTTTTCACCTTTTGTTTTTCTTTTCCCGGGGGAATTGCACACCAGTTTAAATGCACACATGCAGCTTACTGTGGGGTTGAATGGTTAAAAGGGGATTTCTACTTCCAAAAAATGATAAGGCTTTGGGCTTACACTCAAAGAACAATCTGGCTTTCGGAATTCAGCAGATGATGTGGAAATTATATGTACGCTACTGTCCCTCAGCAATCTCCAGTTGTTATCTTAAAAAAGCTTAAAAATACAGAACCATCCAGAGATAAAGGGGGAATTGCAGCGAGGAAGGCGAAAAGGAGTATTTTTTCAAAAAGCCTTTATGTGTAACTACTATGGGCTGTCGTTCTTGTTATTAAATGCAGAGTCACAAAGAGTAGATTTGTGAGTATTTCAAAACTTGACTTCAGAGTTTCAAAGTTCAGCATTTAAACTTTGTTACTTTTATTTTTATTGTTCGGTAGGGCCTCATAAACCCTTACAGTCAGACCAAAACACATGCAATAAACAATAGTCGTTTCTGATCCTTTTAGGAAGTATGGATATATGACAATTATATGAATAAATTAATACTGTGGGCCCACCACCCACAAATGGAAAGGTGGGGGTCAAGGGCAGTGCCATTTAGGCAGCAAGCATGAGTAGGAAAGACTAGAAGGATCTGGAATGTTAGCTCTCTAGTAGGGAAGGAGCTTGAGGTGAGTGCATGAGATAAGACCTCAGAGAGATATAAGCAGCCTTACGTTCATGCAGAGTATGTGCTCTGAAACCAACCTGTTCAATTGGGGGTGCATCCTTTTGTACTCTGGCAGGATTCCAGGTGGGTATGGGGATGGTCAAATGGTCAAGGATGCGTTTTACTCCCAGTGACAAGTGACAAGAGCATTGCCTCTAAAACACTGATTTGCAAAATAGAGAACTGCTTGGGTGTGCCAAGTACTACAAAGTACTCAGCCTTTCTTCAAGGAAGGGGGGCCGGTGCTTGAAATTGCCCCCTTTGGACTCTTTGGTCTTACTGGTTGACTTGAATTCACACTTGGGGAGCAGTGGAGATATCTGGAGAAGCCTGATTGAGAAGAATGGCCTTCCGGATCTAGACTGAAATGTTGACTTGATATATCCTTTTGGATATGTTGGTGAAGAGGGGCGGTAACATTGTTGAAGCTGTCATTTATAATGCATTTTAGATACCTTGGTAATTCATTATAATGGTCATTATAAGAATTAATACAGCATTGCAGTTTCTTCTATCGACAGTCATAAGGCATTATTGTTTTGGTTATACTTCATAAGCTCCAATGAAGCTGTTATCAATACTGCACTATAAATACCATTATACCACAACATAATACTCAGTGTAAGAAGTAAGGATGCTTTGTACCGCATTATGAAGTGCATCATAGATGAGAGCTTCATAAAGCATCCATCCATCTATTTTATGAAACCGCTTATCCAATTCAGGGTCTGGAGCCTATTGGTGCAGGGGGGGGGGGGACAACCCAGGATGGGGGGCCTCATATACCAGTCACTCAAACATGTACAGCTGTGAGCAATTTGGCAACTTCAATTAGCCTCAGCATGTTTTTGGACTTTAGGGGGAAATCAGAGTACCCTGAGGAAAGCCCATAATGAAACGGGGAGAACATGCAAACTCCATACACATGGAACATTAGCGGAAACTCAAACCCAGGTCCCAGAGGTGTGAGGCAACAGTGATAACCACTGCACCACCATGCCACCCCCATAAAGCACTCATAATGCATAATCATGCCTTTTTATAAATACAAATACTTATAGCCCTGTTTATAATTATTTTAAAAATTCATTTTAATGTGTTATGAATGTGTTCATAGATACTATGAATGCTAGATAGACATAGCATTCATAAAAGGTGTTACCAGATGGATCATTGCAGCTGAAATTGCTGGAGAGCTGGATAAAATATACCCAGACATGTTGAAAGCACTGGATGTTGTTGCACTAATGTGGTCATGTCTCAAGGTGTGTAAAGTATTTTGGCTCTGGCAAATTGGTGTGGTTGGTCTTTTATGAAGGGAGACCAGACCATATATTCCAACTATGGAGGGAATCACAAATTCACAGCCTTCCTAGGCCAGATTACTGGAAAGGAGTTTCTGTCTGGTGGTTGAACTTCATTTCAGGAATTGCAGATTGGGTTCTGCCAAAAAAAAAACAATGGAACAATGGACATGGAAGGACTGCATCTCCCAGCTACCTTGGGAACATCCAGGGATCCCCTAGAATGAGTTACTCTCCATTGCCTCGGTGAAGGAGGTCTGATTTCTATGTTCAAAACTGGCTCATAGTATGCCCCAAAGCAAACCAGGGGCGCCATCTGGTGGGGTCAGGGGGTGTGGCAGATGGTTCAATGAGCATCGTTTTACCCATCACTACCTATTAGCATGTGCAGTATTTTCATATTTAAATGTGAAACTGAATCACAAGAAGAGGCATAACTAACACTTTTCTATTTAAACACCTAGTTTTTGTCATTTTTTCCCATTTATTTTTACATTGTTTACATTTTTTTTCTTTAAACTCCTTTTATATTCAATTTCATAGCCTATTTACTTATTCATATTCTGTTTTCTGTTTAATCTCTTTCTTTTATATTCTATTCCTTATATTATTTTCTATATTTGTATCCTCCCTGACTTTTCTTTTTTGCACCAACAAGGACAATCTTCCAATTTCATTATACTTTGTGTAATAACAATAAAGGCATTCATTCATTAATTCATGATTTGCTTAGCAGGCCACCACCACAAGCCTCATCAGGAAAAGTTTGGTGATGATTTGTTTCTTTAAAAAAAAAATATATATATACAGATCTTTCAGCAGTTTATGAAAGGTAATATAATACTTACGATACACATGCATGCCATATCTTAAGAGAGATTAAAGAAAGCTGAGTAAATACTGTATATTTTACACCAGAAAAGCCACACCAAGCCCACATTATTGAAATGGGCCAACAGAGTATTCTGCATTTACAACCAAATATTCATGAATAATTAAAACTGTATGACTTCTCTGGCACTGACCTGATTTTCCAAGGAAAAAAACTAGTGACCTACAGAATGATGCTATGGTAGTTCAACACAAAAACCATTATAGGCTACATCAAGTACTATCAATTCACAACCACTTCTGTTAACTCCTTGCAACTGGTGTTTACCTATAATCGGTGTGGGCTGGCTTAGTGGATATACTGTTCACGCTACACAGGGATGGAATTTAGAGGGGAGAGCAGAGGGGCAAACAACCCTGTGCCCCACACTCTAGGGGGCTTCCTGCAGATCGCAGTCTTGTTTTTTTTTTTTTTAGTAGCAAAACAAACCATTTATATAACAGTTTTGTTTAAAATTGTATAATAGATATGTATGTCTATATAATATAAATAAATAAAATAATATTGTATGTAACCCTGTGAAAGATTGCTTGGAGAATTGTTTATTTCTTTTATGTATCTGTTTTCTTTGCTTTACTAAGTTTCTCTATAATTTTGGGCTACTCCACAATTTAAAAGGTCACATTTTGTTTTGCTTGGAGTGATGGCCGGAAAATAAGGACTGGGGTGAGAAGAGGAAGAAAGGGACAGGAGGAGCAAGGTGAAGAGTATGTGCGCGGGGCTGTGACAAGGAGAATCAACCGGCATATCTGAGAGCATAATCCCTAGGCGTTGCCCTGAGGCAGATAACCCAGATAGTGCCCCAAGTTACCGGAGAAGCTTGGGACTCCTCAGACACTGAACGAGCGCCAACTCACTGCTCCCGTGAAACAGGCCTTCAACGTTTTTTTTTTTTCCTTTCTGTGTCATTTCATGCAGACAGGGCTGCATGTTTTTTTTGTTTTGAAAACAATCATTTATTTGTAATCCCTGGGGTTGGTATATATATATATATATATATATATATATATCGCTTCAGTTGATTTATTATAGCTTTTCCATTTTGCTTAAAATTTCGGGGTGCGTGCATTCATTCGTTTGTTGATTGTGTTTCTTAGAGAGCTTTGCATGGTGACGAGGGCGATATAAACGCCAAATCGGTGTGGATCATACCCAGGGACGTACCCAGTACTGATGCTACATTGTTTTTAATTCCCTCGTCTCCCTTACAGGACCAAAACTAGCTCAATTAGGGGAGGATCCCCTGTTAGCCTAGAGACCTCAGAGAAGTTAGTCCACCCCTGACAATACAGACTTAAATCACTATAACACAAACCAAATCAATAAAAAGGACCTTCAGTGTAGGTAAAAAGGTATATTTTACAAATGATAGCAGCTATCATGGTGGGGATGGGGTGCTGCTGACCTCAACCCAGGACATTTTGGGTCGGTGGAGGGAGTACCTCGAAGACCTCCTCAATCCCACCGACACGCCTTCCAATTCGGAAGCAGAGTATGGGGACTTGGGTGTGGACTCTCCT
>JAODKF010000126.1:26859984-26883817 GCA_026779585.1 Mormyrus proboscirostris
AGAGTGACTCAACATTTATCTGTACACATGTAAGAAGTCCTGTCAGCAAGGTTAGCACAAGCACTATTTCAGCTAAGCTTGCCATTGCTCACTCACCTAATGTATACAGCAAGCAGCGCACGCTCTGACGGTAAACAAGGTGGACAACGGCGCACAATGTGATGTTTCGATCCAAAAACTCTGTTTTCCCTATCTACATGTCGATGATGAAAACGGAGTGTCTTAAAATGTTCACCCTAGATGGAGTTTTGCAAAAGCCCCGTTTTCAAGACGCTGTTTATGTGTGGACAAAAGCCCAAGACGTATAGAAAAAGGTACGTTTTAAAAAAATACCCATGTACGTGTGGACAAGGCATTAGACATATTAAAAAAAACACCCCTAGAAACCTTGAACTTTGAACCTACAAATTGCTGCTAACTAGGCTGTTCTTTAGCGTTTTTCATTACCTTTATGGGAATTTTTTTACAAATATAGGAGTACAAAATAATTGTTTTAATGAACTAATTATGTTTCTCAACATGCACTATATTTCCAAACGTATTGGGATGTCCCTCCTAATCATTGAATTCAGGTGTTCCAATCACTTCCATTTCCACAGGTGTATAAAATCAAGCACCAAGGCATGCAGACTGTTTCTACAAACATTTTCAAAAGAATGGGTCACTCTCAGGAGCTCAGTGAATTCAAGCATAGTACCTGGATAAGATGCCACCATCGTCCAGTCTATTTGTGAAATTTCCTCGCTTCTAAATATTCCATGGTCAACTGTTAGTGGTATTATATCAAAGTGGAAGCAATTGAGAACAACAGCAACTCAGCCACAAAGTGGTAGGCCAAATAAAATCACAGAGTGGGGACAACAGACGTGTTCTCTGGAGTGACGAATCAGGCTTCACTGTCAGGCAATCCAATGGATGAGACTGGGTTTGGCAGTTGCCAGGAGAACAGTACTTGCCTGACTGCATTGTGCCTTTTTAAATATTTGCAATCAGAAAAAGAGCTCTATTACTGGGAAAAAACTCTTGCTGCATCATAACTTACCATTTTCAGCCTGGGAATTTCAACAAGTTTATCCAAAAGGAACTTTGAAACTCCCTATAAGAAGAAAAGCCTCTAGTTCTCTGAAGATTGAAATATGCGGTAACATACTGCTTACTTTGCACTCCAGAGCGTCCCATAAAGGCTCAATAATGTTTAGATATGCTGATTGGGGAGGCCGTGGAAACCGTTTGAGTTCATCCTGGTGTTCAAAAATGTAGCAGCGTGTTCTGTAATAGGGAAACATCATGTGGTAACACCATTTGCACCACAGGGCACACCTGCTGGTGTAAAATAGCCTTATATTCCTTTGCTGTTATGCAGCCTCGCAGAGCAGTCATTGAACCTTGCGAGACTGCTGCCCTTACAGTACCCACAGACGTTGTGGGCTGCTGGATTTCTCCAGACATAAATCCGTCCATATGCAGGGAAAAGTGAAAAATGGCTCATCCAACCATATTACATATTTTCATTGCTCTGGGGTCCAGGTTTTGATCTCGTTGAAGCAGGTTATGCATCTGTGCATTGGCCATGGATACGGTGGTTTTTGAACTGAAGCTCTGCTATAAATTCTGGCTTTGTGAAGCACACCATGTTTTCTGTTGAGACTGTGCCACATAGATGCTGTTTTAGTTCTGTGGTTATGTTTTGAAGCCATACTTCTATGGTGTTTACTGACTATCCTGTTAAAAAAGCCACTCTCTGTGAATTTTGTCCTGTAACTACTGTTCCTCTTTAGCACTGTATTGTACGTTATTTACATTTATTTATTTAGCTTGAATTTTTTTTTCCAAAGCAACGTACAAGAGTATATCCATATACATAAGCCTTTATAATTTTGTAGGCTCTTCTTAAATATTTTTGCAGTTTTGTGCCTCTGCAGTTCAAGAAACTGTTGGAGTTGCCTCATGTGGCTTTGAAACGGATCTGTATAACTTTTTAAGTGAGAAAGTTTCTAAATACATAGCAAAATACCCCAAAATATGCTCAATATTGACAGAAACATCAGAGTTTTGTGAGATAAGAGGAAGTAAAGCCCTGGAGGTAGATTCAGATTCATCCTTAAAAAGTGTATTGATGCAACTATTAATACATTTGAGTGGGAGGCGGGCGTGAACACGATGGGTGGGTGGGGGGGAGAACTCTAAAGATGGTTTGAAAGACTCACTAGAGGCAACCGGCACCACGAGAGGGAAAGACAACATCACTTATTATTTTTTTCCCCGTCTCTGCCATTGACAAGCTGCCAGGGATGACAGAAGCATGGATGACACTCTTCACAGACCATATAGGAGATTATTTCCCTCCAAGGACAATTTCCCCTACGAACCCTACATATATTTTTATCTTTTTTACCCCCACAAATCCCTATCACAACTGCTGAAAAAACAATTGAAATTTTGATCCTACAGAAAGCCTTCAATGCTACTCCTAATCGCATGTTTTAGAAGGAATAGAAAAACCTGTTGATCAATAATAATTAAAACATTTCCATGTCTAAGAGGTTTGGAGAATCACTTGGATGTTGTTTTGGAAAATTCCACATTTTATGTCTTGCTTTGATTAGTTTTAAAAAATCGTCCACTGGATTCTGTTTATTACCTAATTACAGGATTTTCACTTTGATCTTACGCTTTGATCTTTCTGGTTGTGAGACCAAACAATATTCAAACCTTGTAATGTCACTGTGTCCATCTTCCACCCGTGTTTCCCGGCCTCATACATTTTGCCATCTATTACTAAAGTGAAAAAAAAAACAATGAATGTGCTCCAACATTGTTAAAATCTCAGTAAACATGTGTATCATAATATGCTGGTCTGATGTTAACGCACCATTCGGCTTGGCATCGCCCAGAAAAACAGAATTTTAGTAAGTATCAGAAAGTGTGTTTGATTAAAACTGATGGCTAGAATTTAAAATTATCTCAAAGCAATCGCGAAACCTTTGTCAAGCACAGTATTGGATAGAGTATTTATTATTACTTTGTTACACACCTAAATAAGATTCTCTTTTTTCTTTTCAGGGGAGGACAGTATTTCTGACTGAATTTAATTCAAAATTGTCACTGCTACATCTTTATCAACTGTTATTGTGCCTTTTTTAAGTTTCAAAAGATGCACAATAGGAAAAGGAAACTTTTATCTAAATAAATACCGTTAACTATGCTTTATTTAGCATATTATTTAGAATTTGAAGATTTCAATGACGCCCTTCTGATCATAACCATCTGAGCCTCAAACAAATTGCATTATGATGTGAGTCAGCCTCTTTTGTTTTACTTCAGAGTTTACAGCTTGAAATTTGGGGAGGCAGCGGGTCAGAAGAGACACTCAGTTTATTGAAATGTAAACATAATGGGGTGTACAGTTTATGTTCATTTTTTAAAATAATAATGGAAAGAGACAAGAGAAAAGGGAAATTACTGTGCTAAAAACAGTTATACTACTAAATTAAAGCACTAATTTTGTTAGGAAAACAGTAACATGTATGTGCATGCTATACATATGCATGTGTATACTGTAATTTGTGCATATGTATTTGTAGTTGTATGATTGTAGGTTGTGGTTTTGTCTCTTATTGCACAGTCTGACCACTCAGGACAATCCTGCCTTGAGTAAAGCACAGTACCTGTACCCATTTGTTTACTGCATAGGTTTTTAATTGCACTGAAAAAATGACACCGAATGTGTAGTATTATACAAACAAAATAAAGGAAAGAGAGCAGTATTCCTGTCAGTACTTTAAAAAACAGCATGGCCACAGTCAGAACCTGCAAGAGACTTTCACAATTGTTAGTGACATTATCATTGTTGTTCTTTATGGTTGGATTCTGCGACAGTAACCTGGTGCCAAAATAGATAAGGCATTAGCCACCAGAGCCTGGAATTGTGGATTTGAGTCCCATCTGGGTCTGAAACCAGACGCTTTGGTATGGTGTGTGTAGTTCAGAAGATTAGGACTATGTGTCTATGAGCCGAAGGTCACTGGTTCACATCATGTAGCTGATGGCGATTTTGTGGTTGGGACCTTGATCAAAGCCCAAAAGCTCCAGGAACAGTCTAACCCTGCTTTCTCAATTGTATGTCTCTTTGTATAAAAGTATCTGCCAAATAAATCGATGTAATTTTGTCACTCTGAACTGTTTGGGGAATAACTTTCTGCCCATGAAATTCATAACACTGCAAAAGACATTTTTTTTTTTTTTTTTTACATTTTCAGATTTCAGATGTACCATGTGGTCCACAGAATTGCTGCTTCCAGCTATATTTATTGTTGTTGCTATGATGATTACCATTTCAATTATTGCTTGTAATTGCTTATACAATGTTCCATTTAGTAGCAGTACTGTTCATATTTTGCTCTTTGCTGGTTTGAGAACAGACAACTACTGAAGCAGAATCTTCTGGCTACGAATGCGGAAGGTATGAACTTGAAGTATTGTATTTTAAACAGTAAATAGGAAATATTGCATTTTTTCCAGCATATCACGGGCTGGCAAAATTTTGCATGTTACATTTCTATATAAAGTATATTTCAATGTGGAAGTCACTTTATTGTCCTATTTGTAATTATGAATGTCAATATGTAACAGTGTGAGTTTTTTTGGAATTTTTCTGCATATTCTACTATTTTATCTTTTGGAAACAGCTATATTTTTCCATTCACCATTATGCTCTCACATTATGCAGGTAATGTCTTCTGAAATAAAAATTAGCTGAAAATTAAATTAAGCCCAAAAGTTATTCAGAGTGATAGAGAAACTGTGGCATAAATGAGTAGAGCGGCTGGAAATCTCACACCAATAAAAACAGAGCTTGAGTAACTCCAGCACAAGGTGCCTAATTGCCATCATCTTTTGTCATAAAGCAGATGGGAAAAATATATATTGTTAATGATAATTGGGGCGGTAATGGAATTTCCTGGACACAGAATAAACACTACATTGTTAGTGTTGACAAGAAAACATCAGCAGCAGCAATTAGGGACCGCTGTGTTGTTTTGCACTTTAGGCAGCAAAGGGAGGTAGAAGGATCTTTTATGGAGTTTGTGGCAGGTTTAGGAGGCTAATTTCTCACAGTCTGGCCCCCTGAGCGGTCTTTATATCTGCTTCACACCATTTAGCCACTCGTCTCCATGTGTGGTGGAATATACACGATGGTGGCGACGATCGCTTGCTATTTCCCGGCTGCAGGCATCCTTGATCTATGGCAGACCTTGTTTACTGGCCCCTGCTTGCCAGTTAGCGTGTGTGTCAAAAGTCATTTTTTTTGTTTTATTTTTATTCTGCTGTTGTTTGCTGCTTTAGCTGTTGAATGGGGGGAAAACAATGAAGATTTTACATTTTATACTATTTAAAATCGTATTCTTAAACTATTAAAACACAATGAACAGTCTTAATGGGGAAGTTAGCACGCTTGTTTAATGGCTGCCACAATTGAAATTACACTATTACCCAAAACCCAGATGGTTAACCGGAGTGAAAATGACGCCAGCAAGCCACATCTGTGGTGGGAGGTCAACCAGAATGACTGTCCTTGAGACAGAAAGGTAAACTTTCTTCAAGTGTTCTCTGACTATACTGAGGAATTGTAATTTTTATTGTTAGTGGAGGGAAAACAAGGCAATATATAAGAAGTGTTTTTGTCCAGATTGTGACCAGTTTGCAACTTCCCATGTTGCTCAGCCGTTGAGAGTCTTCCCTTAATGGATGAACTAAGGATTGATGAGATGTGCAGTTTATTACCTATCTGAGCCTAATATCTCAGCGCATATGCTGTGAATCCTCAAACGACTGCAAGCTGTTAAGGAAAATCATAGCTGCTACCTTCATGCAAGCTTATCATCACCATTGCAATCATTCCAAGGTTTCCTGCTGTTTTATGGCATATCTTTAATGGGAAAGTACAAATGGATCCCATGGCATAGGAATAACTGTATGGCTCTCATGCTTACATTAATGCTTGCATGAACCAAACAGTCGAAATGATGACAAATGTACAACAACTCTGGGGAAAATGAACATTTCAACAAGAACCACAAAACAAAACATACGGTTGTCTGGCTTTATCCTACCCTATAGGTGTTTTATTTTAGTTTTATTTAATTTTATAAGGCGCACACACCTCAAAGGCTCGTGAACATTTGTTCCTTCAGTTCAAATCTGCGTAGTAAGGTACTGCAGGAGAGTGTCTAATGGACGATCATGCTCACCATGAGACCTCTGACAGGCATGCACGGCTACAGATGCTAAGGCAGGAGCAACAGTGGGAACTCATAGGCAGATTTACTAAGCGAGGCAAATTGGGATGAGGGTGCAATAAAAAAGCACCGATGGGAGTGGCCAATTATGCATGTGATCTATGAAAAATTTATGAAGACAAAGTCAGTTCATTTAAATACAAACCTGTTTCTAAAAGCTGAGGCACTGTGCAAAATGTGAAAACAAAAACTGAATGCAATAATTTACAAATCATATAAACCTAAAATTAACTGAAATAAAAGACAACATATCATATGTTGAAACTGAGAAATTTGTTTCATGACAAATATATGCTGAATTTGAATTTGATGCACCTTTTCAAAAGTTGGGACATGTCTACCACTGTGTTGCATCACCTCTTTTAACAACACTCTGTAAATGTTTGGGAACTGAAGAGACCAATTGCTGGAGTTTTGAAAGTGAAATGTTGTTCCATTTTTGCCTGATAAAGGATTTCAACTGCTCAACAGTTCAGGATCTCCTTTGTCATATTTTTTGTTTCATGATGTGCCAAATGTTTTCATTGGGTAACGGGTCCACATTGCAGGCTGGCCAGTCTAGCACCTGGAATCTTCTACTATATGGAGCCATACTGCTGTAATACAGTATGCACAGAATGCGGTTTGGCATTGTCTTGCAAAAATATACAAGGCCTTCTCTGAAAAAGAGTCTGAATGGCAGCATATGTTGCTCCAAAACCTGTATATATCATTCAGGATTAATGGTCCTTTCCCAGATGTGCAAGCTACCCAAGCAATGGGCACTAATGCACCCCCACACCATCACGGATGCTGGCTTTTGAACTGTCCGCTGATAACAAGCTGGATGATCCCTCTGTTGCGATGTTGATTTTCCAAAAATAATTCGAAATTTTGATTCATCAGACCTAAGGGCAGTTCCATTTTCCTCAGTCCATCTTAAATGAGCTCCGGCCTCAAGAAATCAGTGACGTTTCTGGATCATACTTAGATACAATTTCTATGCTTGGTAAATTTTCATCTTGCATTTGTGGGTTCGGTGACAAACTATTCACACAGAATAGTTTTTGAAAGTGTTCCTGACCCCATGCAGTGATTTCCACTAAAACATAGTGTCGTTTTTTTATTACAGTGCCACTTGAGGACTTGAAGATCACAACTATCAAATAATGGTTTCCAGCCTTGTCCTTTGCGTACAGAGATTTCTCCGGATTCTCTGAATCTTCTAATGATGTTATATATGATGAAATTGGAAAATTCTTTGCAATATTACATTGAGGACCATTGTTCTTAAAAAGTTGCACTATTTGCTCATGCAGTCTTTCACAGACTGGTGAACCTCTCCCCATCTACATTGCTTAGACTCTGCCTCTCTGGGAGGCTCTTTTTATACTCGATCATCTTACTGACCCATTGCCAATTAACCTCATTAGTTGGGAGATACTGAATCAGGTGTTTTGTTTTAGCAAGATGCAACTTTTTACAGTTTTTTGTTTCTCCGGTTGCACCCTTTTTTTTTTTTTTTTTAAATGTGTTACTGGAATCAAATTCAAATTGAGCACATATTTGTCATAAAACAATAAAATCTGATATGTTGTCTTTCTTTCTGTTTCCAATTTAATAAAGGTTTATATGATTTGCAAATCATTGCATTCTGTTTTTATTTACATTACACGCAGCACCCCAATTTGTTTGGAAATGGGGTTGTTTTCTTTATTGTGAGAATGTGAGGAAGCTTAAAAAAACAGCATTTTATGTTTCAGAAATCTGAGGTAGAACTTTTATAGGTAACTTTAGTCAGCACTGACAAAACACCTCCACTCGCATTGTTCCGAGCATTTCTGAATACTCTGTGGATTATTACTGTGTGGATTTCTCGAACTGAATTTTATTGTGGATATTGATTTTGGATTTTGCTCAATTTCCCTTATTGCATGGGTTGCTTTGGACGTACATCTTCCCCTGGCGGGTTGCCCTGTTTTGACTGTGCTGTCTTTCGTCTGCCTGCCTGACCTATTGCATTCTCCTATTTGCCCCCCATTTTGGGTTTTTACAGCTGTGTCTGTACTTGTGCTCCATTGCCGGTCATTCCATGAGTGACGTCATTTCATTGTGACATAAAATATGTTGCTGGCGACACATTGGGTCTTAAATTACACAGTATATACAAAAATACTGGGACACATCTGCCTGCAAGCCTCACATCACCAAGTGTAATGCCAAGTGTCAGATGCAGTGGTGTAAAGAACAGTGCCACTGGACTCTGGAACAGTGGAAATGTGTTCTGTGGAGTGACTAATCGTGCTTCTCTGTCTGGCAATCTGATGGATGAGTCTAGGGCTGGTGGATGCCAGGAAAACCTTACCTGCCTGACTGCATTGTGCCAACTATAAAGTTTAGTGGAGGAGGGATAATGGTATGGTATTTTTCAGGGGCTGGACTAGAAATTTCGGAATTTTTTTGACATCCCAATCTAAATCCGTAGACATCAATATGGAGTTGGCCTCTCTTTTGCATCTATAACAGCTGCCATTCTTCTCGTAACCCCTTCCACAAAATTTTGGAGTTTCTGTGGGAATTTTTATTGTGAGGTCAGGCACAGATGTTGGATGTAAAGGCCTGGCTTGCAATCTATGTGTCACGTCCGCAGTACAGACGAGCAGGTAGAAAGAGGAGTCGAGCCGTAATCACAGGTAGATGGGGTTTATTCAGGGCAGACGAGGAAACACGGTACATTAATGACTGATCTGGGGAAACAGACTTGAACGTGGACTTGGATACACAAGACAAGCAGAAAATAACAGGCAACAGGTGATCACAATCGGGAATTAACATGAGGTAACAAGGGGGGCGTGGCACGTAGGAGGATCGGATGAGCAGGTCATGACACTGTTCTAGTTCATCCCAAAGGTGTTTGATGGGGTTGAGGTCAGGGCTCTCTGTGGGCCGGTCTAGTTCTTCCACACCAAACTCACCCAACCATGTCTTTACAGACCTTGCTTTGTGCACTGGGACACAGTCATGCTGGAACAGAAATGGGCCTTCCCCAATGTTGGAAGCATGGAATTGTCCAAAATGTCTTGTTCGCTAAAGCATTAAAAGTTCCCTTCACTAGAACTAAGGGCTTTAGCCCAGTCCCTGACAAACAACCCCATACCATTATCCATCCTCTACTAAACTTTACAATTGGCACAATGCAGTTAGGCAGGTAATGTTCTCTTGGCATCCACCAAACCCAGACAGAGAAGCGTGATTCGTCACAGAACACTGCTCCAGAGTCAAGTGCTTGCATGGAACTCTGCATTTATTCAGAGTCAGCAGAGCACTGGCGACTTTTACGCACTGTGCGCCTCAGCACTTGGCAACCTTGCACTGTAACTTAGCATGGTCTGCCACTTTGTGGCTAGGGTTCTTTTGTTCCTAAAAGCTTTTACTTTCACATCGTTTACAAAAATAGCACTTACAGTTGACCGTGGAATATCTTGAAAGGAAGTAATTTCATGAATTGACTTATTGCGAAGGTGGTATCCTATGACAATGCAACGCTTGAATTCACTCAGCTATTCAGAACTAACCCATTCTTTCACAAATGTCTGTAAACCTGACTGCAGGCCTAGGTGCTTGATTTTATCGACCTCTGGTAATGGGTCTGAATGATAGACCTGAATTGAATGATTAAAAGGCGCGCCCCAATGCTTTTGTCCACATAGTGAATACAGTGGTGCCTGCGGTTACTGAATGCCATGGTATACGAACAATTTGGTTTGCGACCAAAAATTTAGTGGGAAAAAATTGGTTGACAGATTCCTCGACCAGATTCCTTTTTTTATACTAGTGTAGCCCCGGTGGGGCGCATGTTCCAGCATGCCCTGCGTGCAATTGTAAATAGAAGGACCATAACAGGCACCCAACGAGCACCGAACCCAAATACACAGACGGGAAACACAAGGTTGTCAGACGCTGAACTGTAAGATGCACATGGTGCAAGATTTACAGACGCTAAATACTGTACACACGAGGATTGGACTGGGTACACACACGACACAGGCAAACACACATGCAACAATAGGGAAATGAAACCATTAACAATAACAACAACAACACAAGGACTTTAATGACTGTTAATAAAGAGCGTGATTTCCCCGCCAAGCAAGTCTCCATGTCTCTCTCTGCTCCAATGACGGCTCGGTCCATCCGTCGCCACACTACAGTATATTGTGTTTTTCTTTAAAGTTTTTACTATAAAAACCTGAAAATTAATTAACAAAAAATTATTTGGTAGACCTATGAATGAAGCATTTCAATGCTATCTTATGGGAAAAATTGCCTTTGTTCACGTACCAATTGGTTCACGAACATTTTCCTGTAACGGATTGTGTTCGTGAACCTTAGGCACCACTGTATACACTTTCTCACTCTTTCTCAGACAAGTGCTGAGCCCCCTAAGGGTCAAATCAAAGAATTACTACTGATAAAGTTCTTTGACGTGAAGAATGGCATGCAGCCTTGTGAAGCACTAAATAAGACATGCTTTGTTCAGCGTTAAATGGCACACTTTGCAGTAAATTGCCTACCACAAACCTTAGTAAATCATGTTGCATAATTCATTTAAATACTCTCCTGCCCCAAATGTTGAGCTTTGAAAGGGAACTCCTACAAAAATATATGCATTGTGGCCAGTCACAAAAGAAACTGTCATCGTCCTTCCACTGCTAACTTTTCACTTCACATCTTTAGTAAATCCTGGCAGTACTATTTTAATGCTAAAAGAGGGTTTGCAATGGCACAAACCATTAGTATACCTGGCTATTAATTCCATTTTTTTTCTTCATGTTGCTGCATACACTGTTTCCTCTATGCGGTTCAAAGACATGTATTTAGGCTACTTGGCCAGAGTATATGTGCCCCGACTGCAAGTATGTGCCCCAGATGTCTCCTTTGAGACGTACAGTGAGAACAAAACTTGTGGTCACAGCACTCCTGGTCCATCCCTGGGGGTTTAAGGCTTTTAAGGCTTAGAACATTGAGAGGACAAGATGCTTATTTATATAATTAAAATAATTATGCATCTGTACAGAAATTATGATGTATGTATGTTGAAACACTGCATTAGAAGGTACAAGGTGATATTACAAAGTGGGTTTACAGTATAATCATATTGTTTTGTTTTTTAAACAAATTGTGAATATTTTTTACCATTCCCTTTGTCAAAAGAAACACACAAAGATTCTCATTTTGTTTGTCACCCATTTCCATTAGAATTTTCATAAAGGAGTGTTTGATTCTCAGATTTCATTATGGCCATAAGGGAAAGATTAATTGTGTGTATTTCCCTGTCTTGCTTTAACTGCATGCTGTTGTACTTGTTTCTGTTCCATTGTTGACCATGTAGCCTGACAGCAAAGCTGGATTTCATCCCTTCTTCATCAAGATGTCTCCATACCGTATACAGTGTATTATCTGGCACCACTTCGTCTTTGCCGAGGCCTTATAAATAATGTATACATTTAAGTAATGCCACAGTCAGGATCTTCTTTATTAAAACCTCCAGTGTGCCCTGAGCCCTGTTTATTTACTGAGATGGATCGTGGATGTCTGAATTAGTTTCCATCATTTTTTTTTCTGCTTTCGCATAGATAAACATGCATATCTCTCCTTTTATGTGCCTTTGTGTAATGCAGGGAGCAGAATGTTAAAGTCAGACAAACACACGGCATCTCTAATGTTTTAATATTACATTTTAACATCTGACACTGAAAACATTTAGAAACAGCAAAAGGTACGGTTTAGTAAACCGATTTATAGTATACATATAATGAATACTACATATATTATAATATTTATGTCTCAGCATTTGGGATGTCCATTTAGACTAAATGTGTAACAATTGTTGTTTTGTTACAGCTCATGCCTGTCAGTGGAAACCTGTGGTCACATGTGCACATCTCACCCCCCAGTCTGTAAGACTGCGCCTTAATGAAATGTGTCTCCCAGAGAACTTAGCCAAAGCCATCACTCGCCTGTCTCCCCGCGCGGCCACATCTACATAAGTTATTTCATTATGACCCCGTGCTGCAAGGCCTCTTTGTTTATATTACTCCATAGAGGAAGTCATTGAGAGGCAGATAATTTTATCTGCAGAATAGGGGCAGGCTCAGTCTAATAACATTCCGTTACAAATATTCACTATAATCACCCAAAATACTTTCACTGTCTTGTCTTGGTCTACTTCTGTAGCTTTAGGATTAAAGGGACTGTTACATTAAAGGAGAGAAAATCATGCCTGTATAAACAAGCACGCATGTATTTGTGTGTGCCCATGCATGCGTGTGTGCCCATGCATGCATGCGTGCGTGCCCATGCATGCATGCTTTTCGGCAATCTTGAAAGTATGATATAAAGTTTTGATTTGTTGAAGGGTATTTTGGAAAGTTTTAACAATAACACAGCATTCTGACTAACTTCCTGTAATAACTACTTCCTACTGTATTTAGCAGATAAGTGGGCAGAGTCTCCAGGTAGCACAAATGAGGTTTCTGAATAAAACATTTCCATGTGCGTGCCTCCAAAATGAACCTCAATGGAAATTCTAATTGGGCTTCTAACAGACCTGAGAATATAGCTTTGTGGCTTAAACAATGCTATCTCTCTGCTATTGAAAATGCAGAGAAATCTGTTTGAATTTTCATATTTTGCATTTCCCATTTTGCACATTTTATAGGTTGACTGAGCTTTGATTAACTGGATTTTTGTTCAGTCCAATCTGTTAAAAACATATTTTATCATAAAACTTCCAACCCAGTGTTGATGTGTTTTTGTTTTTTAACTAAAACAAGAGTATAGCTTAATCATATAAATATTTATTATGTACAATTTACTTTTTCATAGTTTAAGGACACTTTTATCAAAGTAAAAAGAAGGTAAATCAGTTTGAAGTCATTTCCTTTTCTAGTGCTGTTACAGATTGTGTTATACTCCAGTTTGAATAGTGCTTCCCGGCTCTTTCACTGGATAATATGGTAATGAGAATGATTGATTGATTGATTGATTGATTGATTGATTCATTCATTCTTTGGGTTATAGTTTTGTAGGATTACTTGAAAATCATCCATTCGTTTATTCATATCGGTCAGTGAAATTTTTATTTATTTTTTTTTATTGGAAAATCTGTTGATTAAATTTGCTTTATATAATAAGTTTCACCTCATGAACACAGTTGAAATAGTAATACAAAAAGTCCAAAATATGTGAGAAAATGCTGCGTTATATTTAGTATGATCAGATTCAGGGGGAATTGGTTCAATAAGTTTTATGTGCAGTTTATGTGCAGACACATAAAATTGTACTAAAGATTCCCCTTTAGCAATAAATAAATGAATAGGTATAAACATTCTGGAAAATTAAATAACAATATTCATTACTGTATATAATAGATATCCCCTGTATGCTCCTCCCTTACTGAAGAGTGTAAGATGGGGTGAGAGGTTCTATTGTACATGCTGCCATCCTATGTACATTTATCTGGCACCCTCTTCTACTCCAGCAAGTTGCTAGCAAAGCTCGCTTTCAGGTCAATATGGCCCAGGACCTGCTAACAAGAAAACGATGATTAGCACACAACTTAGTGTACTTTTGCTAAGTAGGATGAATAGAAGGCCTAACATTTGTCACTGGAAAGTGTAGTGGAGGCTTCAGAATTTCAATGATGTTAATATTGGGGAAGCCATGCCAGGGCTAATGTGAGCGTTGAGACATAAAAACATGCCCCCAGTTCATTAACTGGAATACTGGAGGGCTGGTGGTTTGCGTGCTCGATTTTGTCTTTGGGTATCTTAATTTGCATGAAGAAATGGCTGATAGGGAGCGATAGAGAGGGTGTGTGTGTGTGCTGTGCCCCCTCCCCACATCTGCGACCCTGTAGCCTTTTCATCCTTGTAGATTTCAGTGCAGTGATCCAACTAAGACTTGGAGCAAACAGACGGATTAAGGCCCAGCCACACAGATAACATTCAGATCAAAGTGCCCTCAGAGCTCATGCCAGGCAGGAAAAAATATGTTAAAAAAATCAGTATGCCAACCACAGTAACCATTTTCTCAACATTCAGTCAGGTGAAAATTGTCTCTTTTTTATTTTCCTGTCTCAGTAACTTGCTGTCAATGGCTCTGCAGGAAATACTTTGCTATCAATCTTCACATGGTCTACATAAGCAGCTGGAGGCCAAAACAGAAAAAGAAATCAGGCCACACTGGGATAACTGGGAAAGATCCTTCCCTACTTTCCTTTATCTTTTCAAGAAAGAGAACTTTCTCTCTACACAATTTTCTTTCAGTTCATTGTGTATTCCCTTCACAGAAACTTTGATTCATCCAATTTAAAACCCGATTCATTTGTAAAGCTGTATATGTCAAGGAGGCAACCCAGGCGAACATCTTTAAAGGGTTAACTAGATCAGACTTATTCAAGGGATGTGAAATAAAAAAAAAATGTTTAGCTCCTAATGCACCATACTGAATATGCATATTGTCATGATTCGCTCCGTACGATCCTCCCGTGTGCCACGCCCCTCATTTCCCACGTGTATTTCCCTGATTGTACTCGCCTGTTGCCAGTTAGTTTCTACTTGTCCTGTGTATTTAGTCCGCGTCTTTCCCCAGTATGTGAGATCAGTCAATGTGAAGTGTCATGAATGTTCGTGCCTGTCTGCCTGTCTCCGAAGAATAAACCCCGTTTCCCCGTCCGTCTGGCTCGATTCGCCTTCTTGCCCGCTTGCTTGCCCAGCGAACGTGACACATATCAGTCATTTATCTATTTTTTACGAAGCCGTACAATTTTTAGTAATTTTTAAAAAAATCTACCGTCTGTAAATATCAATATGGCCTTTAATGAATACCAGCACAATGTCATGCCTACCTCGTGAGCTGGCCAACGGATCAACGAGAATGGGTCACACCTGTGTGCAGCTCATTAAAAGGAGCCTCACAATTCGCACACAGTGTGAGGTATTGTTGCACTTGCATGCTATGTACTGAGAGACTCTCTGCTTTCTTTCCTAGCCATGGTCCTGGTACCAGTCCTGACCGCCTGTCCCCTTCGTACACTCAGTCCATCTGCCCATTCTTACCCCACCAGCTCCATCTGACTGGATCCAGTCCCCAGCTCCATATCTATAGAGTTCCTGCCGTGCACATGTTCATCCCACAATTGCTCCGGTCTAGCCCTCGAACATGGAAAAGCCCCACCTCAGACCTCTCTCTCTGCTTGTCTGGTGCCCTGTTAAAGCCCCATCCGGGGGACACTTCCTCGTTCTCTTTCTCTGCGAGCATTCTGTTTCAGAACACCTGCAACCAGATCGACCAGCTCATTTTGTTGGTCAGACAGCTGAAGCAGGGCGCTGTGACGACCGCTCCTCTTCCACCTTCTCACCTACAGCCAGCGTCTGGTATCCCAATTGCAATGCCGGAGTGGTACGTCAGGAATCCCAACCAGTGCTGTGCTTTTCTCATGCAGTGTGGGTTATACATCAACCACCACTTGGAGATAGTCCTGGATGATCATCTCCTTACTTACTGTTTGGGCAACTGCACTGTGGATGGAGAAGAGCAAGCTGCTGGAATCAGTGGCCCCCTTTGAACAGGCGCCTAAAGCAGTGTTTGAACATCCCGCAGTGGGACGCAGCCTGGGGGATCAGCTTTTAGATCTAGTTCCGGATGCTCACCACAGTGCTGTACTGGCCCCCCTTGTCCCTGCAGGTCCTATAGCGGAGGACCCTCATTCCGGATCTCAGTGAAGTGCACACTTTGGAGGAGTATGTGCAAGTCCTGTGCCAAAGTGCTGAACACTGATCTCTCCAGAGTACCAGGACTTTGTCAAGGTGTTCAGCAGGGACTGAGTGTTTGTTCTGCCCTGACTGTGCCACGAGTCAGTCAAGGAGACCCCCTGGCTTAAGACACGCCTCTACAGTATATGCTCTCCAGACCTGAAGAGAAAGCCATGGAGATGTACATCTGGGAAAAACTCACTTGAGGTATAATTTGCCCATCTACCCCCCCCAGCATCATCAAGCTGTTTCTTTGTGAAGAAGGACAAGTGGGCCTCCGACCATGCATTGTCTACCGTGAGCTCAATGTCATCATGAGGAAGCGCCAGAAGCTGCTACCGCTGATCCCCTTAGAGCTGGAGCAGCTATGAGAGGCATGCATCTTCACTTGACTGGACCTCCAGAGCACCTGCAACCTGATCTTTATCTGGGCCAGTGACAAATGGAAGACCTCTTTCAACACCAGCACATGTCAGTTCAAGTACCTTGCAATGGCAATAGCAGGACAAACACCCCTTCTATCTTTCAGAACTTCATGTGTGGCATCTTCGCGGACATGTTCAATTGCTTCGTCATCAACATCATCATCCTGATCTACTCCCATTCCACCGAAAAGCACATGAGCCATGTTTGCCAGGTCTTCCAACAATTCTGGGAAAACCACCTGAGGAGAAGTGTGAGTTCCAACAACCATTGATTAAATTCCTGGGGTATCAGATCCATCCCAGGGTTATGAGCATGGATGACAAGAAGGGCTGTCCAGGATTAGCTCCAGCCCCACACTACCAAGGACCTCCAGTGGTTGCTCAGGTTTGTCAACTTTAACAGAAGTTTCATCTGCAGTTTCAGCTCCATAGCCACCTCTCTCACTGCTCCTCTGTGGAACAGTAGAACCTGCTTGCTCACTGCTACCTCGCCAGCTCCTACTCGTCCAAGCCCAATCTGTCCCCTGAGGTGCTCCAACAATCTCCTGAGGAGTCAAACTGAACTCCACCAGTCTACTGAGGTTCCTGCTCTCAGAAGTGCCTGACCTGTTGGCCACCGCTGGCCCCATGCCAACTTTCTGGCTGTAGTCCACTGTTACGTGCCTTACCATTTGTCAGTCGTCACTTCAACTCCGCCTTCAGGTCCTGGTCCTGCCTCCCTCGCCGTCGGAGCAGTTTCCAGTTCATCAGTAGAAGAGACCGCAGCTTCGTCCCTTCGTCTGCCTGCTTCTTGCCTGCTAGCTCGCTCTTGGTTCGCTTTTCTTTTGGTTACTGGTTTTCGACTCTCACCTTTGTACCGTCGCCTTGTTTCTGACTGCCTGCTTGGTTTGAACTTTCGCTTGTACCTCGACTTCGCCTCTTTGATCTCCCCTCTGGATAGTTTTGCTTCATCTGTGTGTTTATTTGTTTCTACCGGTGCATAAGGAGTGACTGCCTCTTGTTGTTGCGCATCGTGGTTTGTATGTTTAGCTAGGGAGTCAGAGGTTGGTGTTGTTCTTTTGTTTCCCTTTTGTCTGTCTGTTGCACCTACTGTCTGTGACATACCTGTGAATAAATACAAAAAAAGATCCCTTTGTGTCCTGTGTCACTTTTACCCTTTACCCCACACTCGAACAATTCTATGTGTGCCGTAAGGACAATCTGCTGCAAATTGCAGAGTTCTAATGTTTTGGTTCCAAGCGGGTTGTTAAGCAAACCCTGCTCAGCGAATTGATTCGGTAAGGTATCCTGCCTGAGGTGGGTGGGTCCTGGAGTGTTGCTGCCAGCCCAGTTCGGTTGCCTGCTGCAGCAGAGGATAGCAGCGATGATCAAGGGGTTGGACACCACATAGATCTTGAAGATCCACGCTCAGCCAGGGAGGACCTGTTGCTTACGATTAAGCTAAGGGAGCTTGAACTCAAGATTAAGAGACAGGAGTACCAGGCTCAGCTATTCCGTCTCTGGGCTGTGGAAGTTGAGGCTTATAAAGAACTGGAGTTACGGCGGTTGAGCATGGGTGACTAAAAACCGG
The DNA here is from genome assembly GCA_026779585.1 of Mormyrus proboscirostris. NCBI lineage: Eukaryota > Metazoa > Chordata > Actinopteri > Osteoglossiformes > Mormyridae > Mormyrus > Mormyrus proboscirostris. The sequence goes on from JAODKF010000126.1 coordinate 26,878,076, forward strand.
TGTCTCTTCCGCATGAAGTACCCTCAGCAGGTACGACTCCACCAGTAAGCCGCCCCTCCCAAGATGAAGCTGATGCACTAGACGCTCCTAGGCCCAGTCCACGGACTCCCTTGAGTTCGCCTGTCTCCCCGGAAATTGGTAAGTTGAGCTAGGATGTCAGTTGTCTTATTGGCCTTGTTCCTGTGTTCCAATGGGGAGGATGCACCTCTGGTCTAGTTGTAGGCCCTGCACCTTGGACCCTAGTTCCTGTCTTAAACCAGAATAACACTTGTCCTGAGGTGACTTCAGGTATCAACAGCAGTCCAAGAGTACCTGGCTATGTCTCCGTCTCCTGAAGAGGAATGCCCTTCTCTAATGAGTCGGTGGTTCCCCCTCTTACCATACCCTACTTCCATTTGTATGGTCTCTGTATGTGCCCCAGTACCCATTCCAACCTTTCTTTCCTCTTACCCTATAGTCCATCCTAGTGTCCCTATCAGGGCTGTCCATCTACCTGTCCACCCTACTTCTGTCCAGAAGTTTTGTCTGGTCTGTCCTTGGAGTCCTTAATTCCATCTTCATTCATTCCCCAACCCTGCTAGTATCCTGTCTTGTTCTCATGTCATTTTTCTGGAATTCTGTCCTAGTGTCATGCTGTGGGTCCCATAGTCGTCTCTGATCTTTCCTGGGTTTGTTTTGTGCCCTTAGTGGTTTCTGGTCCTGTACTGGTCCCTGTCAAATGTTCTGTCATGTCCAGTCCTGCATTTTGTATTTCCTGTTCTCTCTCTTTCCCTAATGTGGCTCTAACAAGCCACACCTGTTAATTTATTGTCTTGCCTTTCATTTCAGCCCTGATGTGACTCACTCTAACTGCCTCTTGTCTGCTCCCTCATCAATGATTGTCTAAAGTCCCTCCCTGTCTTGAGCTGTCCAGTCCGGTCATTGATATCACCCTAGTGTGTGCTCCAGGGGTTCTGTTTCAGCTATTTGTGCTTTCTGTTTGACCCCACATGGTCCACTCCCTTATATTTGTCCACCCTGCTCCTGCCTCCTTCATTTCCTGCCATTGTGACAAATAACAAATAGAATTACAGTAAGATTTCGGACATTCGCGAGGTTACATTCCAGAACCTGTCGCGAATGAGGAGGATTCATGTATGTTTGGTAGAGTCACAGGATTAATGCAATGTCTATTCTACTTTGGCTCTCAGCGGAGGCGGATGCACTTCTCTCCCTCTCCCTCCCCTTATCTTCCCTGCTCTGCTCTTCTCGTCTTGTCTAAATTTTACTGTCTTTGAGAGATTCTCTCAGCCCTGCTCTCGAAACTAAGAAAATTATGGATTTGATCAGCTGGTTTCCCCACGCAATAGACACCATCTTCTCGATGAGAAGCCCAGGTTCGGGTGAACCTGACTGTCTTGCTGGAACATACACAGCTGGCTACACAATAGATGGATGGGAGAAGTGGAGGGTCGTGTGTCTGGCAGTTCTTTCCGTGGAAGACATTGAAGATATCTACCTATTCAGAACCATGATAACAGGTATTATGCTGATTGGATTAGGCATTGCCCTGGTTTATCCAAAACCCCACTAGGCTGGTTGAAATGATTGACGGAGTTGGCAGAGCTGTTGGCACTCAGACTGTGACTATAGATCGCAAATTGAATAACATCACGGAGAAGCTCACGGCTTTGCAAAGGTTTTTGGATGGCGGAGACCAGCGTGGACATTAGAAGAGCTGTGAAATTACATCTTCTCGCCCGAAACCAGAACAATTCTATCCTATCTGCTTTTGGCTCCTCCCTAATCAGTATTTGTCCTCGGCTAAGGCCGCTGCTGAATAAACAACTCCCCCGGAAGGACAAGGCAGTAAGACTCTTGCATTCCTCTCCCCCTACCCCACGCCTTCACCGCTTCATACCCCCAGTGTGGACAGGCGGGTCTGTGGACAGGCGGGTCTGTGACCAGCGCCTCGGAGCTGCAGGACCTGATGGCTGCTTGTCTATGCTGGACTACCTCCACCCCCGTTTCCCTCCCCTGTTGCAAGTCACGACTGTATGTTGTAAGGTGTAGTGACCATGTGCTTAAATTGCTGAGGTACTTGTGACTAGTGACATGGTATATTGCATCAGCAATAAAGGGCTTTCATCATCATCATCATCATCAATGACTGGATGGGGAAACATATTTAAACACAGACTTAAATACACAGGATTAATGACAACAAATTGGAACAGCTGGTCACACAGGGATTCCACGTGAGGTAGATGAGGGGGCATGGCACACGGGAAGATCGGACAAGCAGGTCATGACAGTTCCAAAGGGAATAAATTTTGACTTGGACAGACAGCGGGTGGCGGTGGAACGGGCACATCCGTAAGGAGGGTGAGCATCACTGAAATGAGCGGGCTTCAGGAGAGAGGAATGAAATGTAAGACAAATGTAATATATTCTGGGGAGCGATAGCTGGTAGGTGTTGGGACCAACTCTATGTTCTATTTTAAAGGGTCCGATAAACTGGGCAGACAACTTATGGCACAATGGAAGTTTGAGATTCTGTGTGGAAAGCTACACGCGTTGGCACACTTGATAAGGCCGAGAGGGACGTCACTGCTTATCAGCCTGGGTTTTCTGGCGGATGGCTTGATCGGAGAGTTTGTCGAACATGATGCCATACCCTCTTAGGTCCTTGATACCACTCTCCTATTTGTGGAATGTCACCAGATTCACCATCCCAAGGGAAGAGAGGTGGTGAATACCCTAAAACACACAGGAAAGGCGTTATGCATGTGATTGGGTTTACACAGGAATTTAACCCATATTCTGCCCAAATGAGATGGGTTGCCCACTCTGTGAGCCTGTCCTTGCACAGGAGCCGAAGGGCTTTCAACACCTCTTGTAGTTCTGTCAAGCTGTCGGACTGGGGATGGTATACAGATATGAGACTCGGGGAGATGTTCAGCTTGTGGCAAAGGGATTTGAACACAAGGGAGGTGAACTGGGGGGCCCAATCTGACACAATGTCTTTGGGTATTCCATAGAAATGAAAAACCCAATGATTAAGATCTCCGTGAGATCTGTGGCATTCGGTAACTTAGGTAATGCGATCAGACGACACATTTTAGAAAAGCGGTCCACAAAAGTGAGCACGACGGTGTTACCTCTGGAGGTTGGAAGGTCGGTAATGAAGTCCATAGCTAAGTGGGACTAGGGACCAGATGGTATAGGCAAGGGTTGAAGCAAGCCGGCTGGAAGTTAGTTGGATGATTTCAATTGAGAGCATACAAGTCAAGAGGACATATATTCTTCCACAGCTCTCCAGCCTGGCCACCTTCGTGCTATCAGACGTTAAGGGGCGGATACCCCAGGGTGCCCAATGCTACAGGAGGTGTGGATCCATTTGAGTACAGCAATCTGTTGCAAATGGGGAACGTACAGCTGTCCTGGAGGGCACCCTTGTGGTGGTGCAGAGCGTTCATTGAGAAGTCGGAGGTTCTCCTCCAGGGATCAGGTGATAGGTGCAGCAAAGCAAGCAGACAGCAGGACGGTCAGGAGAGGCAGTCTTGGGTGGATCAAACTGTCGGGAAAGTGCATCAGCTTTCGCAATGTTCTTACCAGGAAGGTACATCACCTCAAAATTAAACCTGGCAAAGAACATTGCCCATCATGCTTAGCGTGGGTTCAGACATTTGGCTTTACGATATGAGGATCCAGTGGTCAGTGAACACCTGGATGGGGTGATGAGATCCCTCGAGGAAGTGCCTCCATTCCTCCAACGCCAACATGATCGGTCACCCATGTCATAGTTGCGTTCTGGGAACGTAAGCTTCTTGGAAAAGAAAGCACAGGGGTGTCAGCAACCAGTTACCGGGTGTCTTTGGATGAGTACTGCGTCTACCCTGGACTCTGAGGCATCCACTTTGACTTCGAAGGGATTATCTGGGCATGTTTGCTGGAGGACGGGAGCCAAGCAAAAAGCGCTGGAAGGAGATGGAGGCTTCAGGGTTCCACTTCAGCCGAGAACTACCTCCCTATGTGAACGAGGTGAGGGGTGCAGCAACCTGGCTAAAATTTGGAATGAATTGTCAATAAAAGTTAGTGAAACTTTTCGTTCGTCCATGGCCACCTCACCTGGACAAATAACCTAAAAACTGTACCTGGGTCTTGTGGAACTTACACATTTCTGCTTTAGCGAAGAGATAATACTCCCTTAGCCTTTGGAGGACCTGTTCGTACATGACAGACATGCTGAGACATGGAAGGTAAATAAATCAGGATGTCATCAATGTAGACAACAAACCGGTTTACTATATCCCGGAACACTGTGTACATAAAGGCCTGGAAGATGGAGGGACTGTTAGCCAATCCATAAGGCATCACAAGATATTCATACTGACCTGTATTCATGATGAAGGAGGTCTTCCACTTATCCCCTTCACAAATCCAGACTAAATTGTAAGTGCTACGGAGGTCCAGTTTGGTGAAAATGGTGGCCCTCCTTTGCTGCTCGATGGGATCAGTAGCAGCGGTTCTTGTCTTTTCACTGAGGATGGCATTTAAGGCTCGGTAGTTGATGCAAGGGCGAAGCCCACCATCCTTCTTTTTCACAAAAAAGAACCCAGCCGACACAGGAGAGGTGGAAGGGTGAATGATACTTTGTTGTAGTCCCTCGTGTTTATATGTTTCCATAGTTTCCTCCTCTTGGATAGAAAGGGAGTACAGGCAGCCTTTTGGAAGCGGTGCCCCCTCCATGAGGTCTCTGGTACAATCACACTATCGATGGGGAGGCAGCTGGAACAAGAGGGCCTTACTGAAGACATTGTGATAGTCCATATATTCAGACGGAATCAGAGATAGGTCCTCCGGGTCAGGACTCTCCACTGACACATCAAGGCAGAGCCATACACCGAGAAAGACACTCATTCGACCAGGCGGTTATCTCACTTGTTCTCTAGTTGACTCGGGGGTTATGCTCCTTTAGCCAGGGATGTTCTTTGATAAATGGGTCCTTAGCCTTGGGAAGTACTAATAAATGAAGAGACTCTACATGAAAAACCCCTACCTGAAGCTTAATTGGTTCTGTGCGATAGCATACCTGTCCCCCTTGGATAGGCTCTCCACTGACACTTAAAACAGCGATGGGGTTGGAGAGGGCCTGTAGGGGATGCTTAAGAGTGTGAGCTACAGTAGAGCAAGGTCCATAAAGTTACCAGCAGTGCCTGAATCAACTAAAGCATGCATATGGTGTTCCTCCCCTAAGCAGGTAAGAACTGGAGTCAGAGAGATCCCAATAAAAGTGGAGGTGCTTACCTGTGTCTGGGTGTCAGGCCACGGCGGTCGATAGGGCAGGAGGGTAAGAGATGTCCCGCTGCCCCACAGTACAGGCATAATTCCCGGGCAGCGTGTCTGCGCTGTTCGGTGGTGGAAAGTACAGTGCGTTCAAGTTGCATGGGTTCGGGCAGGTTCTTCCGGAGCAGCAGATGGCGCAGGAGCATTCGTCTGGCATGTGTATCTGCAGCGGTGCTCCCGGACACTGTTATCAATTGCTACTGAGAGAGCGATGTAGTCCTCAAAAGACAAGGTGGCACCACGTGGCACAGCTCGTCTTGCACTTCCGGATTTAGAGTGTGTCAGTAGAGAATTCAGAGAACCTCCTGTGGTCAGCGAAGTCCGGCTGAAATAGTGCGGAATTCACCCATGTTTCAGGCTCCCTATTTAAGATCGAATAATCTCTCTCCTAGATGCTGATTGAAACTCACACAC
>JAODKF010000126.1:26891279-26902367 GCA_026779585.1 Mormyrus proboscirostris
AACCTTAAAACTAAACTTGGTTAAACTAACTCCGTCCTTACCAGCAGATGCAGATGTCTAGTGGTCTAAATGAAATCAAAACATTACACAATGTAAGGCACTTTCACACCTAAATTAAAGAAACTGGGGGGTATTCCATGAAAGTAGCTAACGAAAGTCAGATTTTCCCTTAATCCAACTTCCTGGAATACCCCCTTGTCCTGGTTTACAAGTCAAAACAACGGAGGATAAATAAGTCGCTTTGTTAGTTAATAATGTGTTAGTTATTGGGGGGATTGATCGATCAAAACGGGACACAGCCTTTTATTTATATTTTACTTTACTTATGACCTGCAACATGTTTATTATTCTTATTACATCTGGCCAGCAAACCAATCTTTCGTATAGAATAATAAATGATGTAAAGTTATTGCTACATTTCCAATGTGGTCCACTTCCCTTCTGGCTTTTGCATTCATGTTGTGGCTTTCGTATTTCCGTTGTGGCTTTTGTATTTCCATTGCGGCTTTTGTATATTCGTGTTGTGGCTTTTGTATTTTTCTTGCGGCTTTTGTATTACGTTGACCTGTCTGGGCCACCGTACTTTAGGAATTTCAGATCATCCCCAAATAAAAATGCGTAAATGTGATTAAATAAGCGGTTCATATCCTTTTAATAAATTGTGCTCAAATACCTCAGCTATAGTTAGGTTTCACCTGAAAGTTGTGAGAAACCAATTTAAAGCAGTATGACAATGTCAAAGTATTTTGCGAATGTGGGCTGTATGGCTACCTGGAACATTCCCTCACATGAGGTAGAGGGTGTGGTGGGTCCTTCCTTTCAAAAATCACCACAGCTGACTGAAAGTCTTGACAAGCTGCTAAGCAGCTACTGATTGAGGTGGAAGATACAAGTATAAAAACAGAAGCTATGTGGGGCCAAATACAAGTGCTGGAAAATCATAACAAAGAGAATATTGTGAGATTGGTAGAACAGAAAGAAACCTATGGAACTACCGGGACACTACTCAGTGGCAAGCAAAAATATTGACGAAGGTACCGCTGGTGATCCCAGGCACAGCGACTTAGCCCAGTGAGACATTCACAGTCCGTAATTTTTTACCCCAGGTAAAAAAACATAGTGTTAACATAAAGAAATGGAAAAACAATGGGCTGGACCTGCGCAGTTTTTATGCAAGAAAGTCATATACAAAATGAGGAACCTCTGAAATTTAAAACAGGATGTGTGGTTCATGTTTTTCACATTTCTTTCAGGAGTAAACATAATGTGGTGATTACGTTAGTGAATAAAAATATATGTTTTCTTAAACCAGAGAAAAGATAACGGAGGTAAAATGATTTGTATTCAGCTACTAATAGAGGGCATGCAGATGATACTATGTAACACATATGCTCCTAATAAGGAAGACTCATACTTCTGCCACAGAGCAAATTTTATGTTGGGGGAGATGGAAGGTCAAATTATCTTAGCGGGAGATTTTAATCTGGTGATGGACCCTGTATTGGGTAGAAGCAATCGGCCCTTTAAAAAGAAGCGTCAGGAAAGCAATTTATAAGGTGATTTAAAATACGGGACTCACAGATATATGGAGGTTGACTAACCCTTCTGCTAGAGAATACACATTCTTTTCCTACCGCCACAAATTTTATTCAAGAATTTACTTTTTAAAAAAAAAAAAAAAAAAAAAAAAATTAAATTGCAGATTTGTTGTATTGTGATTTGGGTGAATTGTAACATTGCATCAATTGTCATTACACACCACGCAGCAGAACACAAATTGGGATGTGGAGAGAAAGGGCAGATGGAGAATGAACAGTTCCCTACTACAAAAGCAAATCTTCAAAATGTGCTTAGGAGTGGAGCTTAAGTCATTTTTCAAACTAAACATTGGCAGTACAGAAGATATAGCCGTGGTCTGGGATGCTTTGAAAGCATAAATAAGGGAGGAATTTACAGCAGGGAGAGCTTAGATAGAATTAAGACATTGGAAAATTAAATGAAAGTTAAAGAAATTCAGTTGTCTGAAGTCTTCAGTGACTTACAATAGCAAGAACTTTGTAAACTTGCATACCTTTTACATTATATGTAAAAGAAGAAGGTGGAGTATGTATTACATCATCAGATTTCTATGAAGGAGCTGAAAAGACAGGTAAATTGTTGACTAGAGACCTGAAAGAAAAGAGGTGTGATACCAAGGGTAAGATAGGGGTATGATGCCAATAATCAAACAGGGTAAATTAGTCTCTTCAGTTTAAGAAGTGAATGAGGTTTTTTGTCAATACTGGCAGTCCCCAGGTAATGAACAAGTTTGTGTTTAAGTTAAATTTGCAGGTAAGTCAAAAAAATAATAAACTACATAACTATTATAATACAATAAAATAAATACAGTACTACAAGTACAGTACTGTCCTACACCTTGAGCTGCTATTCGACTGAACTAGTGTCACAAAGTAGTGTGTACATTCGTTGTTACAAAACATTGTTTTTATACCAAATTTTTAATATAATAGGCTTTATGTCAGTCCGTTCATAAGTACAAGTTGGATGTTTTTAACCCGGGGACTGCCTGTACTATAACAGACTATAAACGTCTACAACATTCTCAGGAACCATGAAAGAGGAGCTGGAGTTGTTCATATCCAGCATTGTAATACTATGGCTGCAGGCTGATTGGGCAGAAATGTTACGATCTTGCATCACTGAAGATGAGATGAGGCTATATCTCTCACAAAAATGAGAAATTACCTGGATATGATGGGCTCCCAATAGAGTATTACAAAGAATATTTTGACATTGTGCCCCAGTATTGCTAAAGGTATGTCAAGAAATATGGTTAAAAGGGCAGATGTCAAGCCAATAAGTTAGCTCAATCTGGATTGCAAGGTCCTGACTAAGGTCTTGGCCCAATGTTGCAGCAGGTTTTGCCAAACATTATCCACCCTAACCCTCCTCTGATAATGTGAGAATACTGTTATGTTCCATCTCATGTGACTGACTTGGTAAAAAAAAAGAATCTGTAGCTCCCATTTCCCTAGACACTGAGAAGGCCTTTGATAAGGTAGAATGGGAATTTATTTTCTCGGCTTTGTAACATTTTTGACTTGGTCCTAGTTTTATTAAATGGGTAAAGCCATTTTATCACTCAGTGTTTCTCAGCCCAGTCCTTGGGGACCCCCCCGACAGTCCACATTTTACTGGGAGTTCAGAAGAAGCTAAAACTTGGTCCGTCTCAGAATCCCTGAGGACCGGGCTGAAAAACAGTAATACAAGGAACCCAAAGCGGCAGTGATATCAAACCGTCCTATCAATCTAATCTCAGCAGGGGATCTTGTCAGGGCTGTTTATTAAGATCTTTACTGTTTACCATTTGTCTAGAAATTTTAGCCATTGCAACTGGAAAGAGCATACACTATTGCAACATGGGGATGATATCTTGGCTACCGTGACTGATCCAGTGACATCTCTACCAAATTTGCTGGACACTATACATTCATTTTCAGTTTTCAGGATACAGAATGAACTGGAATAAGTCAGAGACCAAGCCCCTTTCAATGTCTTGCTTTCCATATATGTTGGAGAACTTCAAATAGATCCCAGAGGGAATAAAGTATTTTTGCATAAGATTAGGTCAGGATTTTTAGGGAATGCCCTAAAACAATTAAAATCTGTTATCACTTAGGATCAAAAATAATTTGCTTAAATGGGAAAAGATTAATCTCATTTTATGGGGCAAAATTAACATTTTTAAAATCATAGTGCTTCCCCAGTTTAATTATATAGCCACAGTGCTGTCAAATACAATATCAAACAAATTTTCAAAAAGTGTGAGAGTATAGTTAAGCAATTTTTATGGGAAGGTAAAAGGCCGAGAATGAATTGCTGATTAGCTCACCACAAGCACCAGAAAGTGTGAGGAAACGTAGCAGAACAGTAGAAGTAGCAGAACAAAAATTGAGCAGATGGAATTATTTTGTACCTCAATTACATTTAATGTATCAATTTTTTTCTTGTGACTTCATATTTCAACATTTGATCAATCAAATTCTAATAACTAATATATTTTGCATGATATCTGACAGTGAAAATTGCCAGCATTGAAAAGTGCCAGCGCTTATTAGTGGGATAGCGTTAGATGGTTTTTTTTATTTTGTGGAAAACGATAAATTGATCTGCTGGCCAGATTTAATAGGAATTAGAAACGTGTTGTGGGTTGTATAAGTTAGTAATTATTTTTTACGCCTCTGTCAACTTGCTCTATGCAGAGCAAGATATCCGCGAAGGGCTGCCACCTGTTGGGGCACCCAGGGAGCTGGGGGTTAAGGGCCTTGCTAAAGGACCTGCAGACATGCTGAGGCTGGGTTTGAACCTGCAACCTTGTGATTACAGCCACATGCTGCCCCCTTTTTAAGATATAAGTAAAAGGCTGCATTCATTTTACTAATATGGGGTGTGTGGCATTCTCGATATCGTTCTAAGAGGATAAAAGTCCAAATGTTTAGAGTCATGGTGCTCCCTGTCTTGCTGTTTGGCTGTGAAACATGGACTCTATCCAGTGACCTGAGATAAAAACTGGATTCCTTTGGTTCTTCTGAGAATCCTTGGGTACTGCTGGTTTGACATTATGGTTGTTCAAGGAGTCCTCTAATGAGGCACATTACCTGCATTGTGAGGGAGTCTCCATTATATGGCCATGCGGTGCGTTTCCCTGAGAGGGATCTGGCTCGCAGGATCCTCATTTCTGAGGACCTGAGCGGCTGAAGCAGGCCAGTGGGACACTTACGTAAGGCCTGGCTACAGAAGAGAGTCGGGCACTTCCGGAGGGTGGGACTGAACTGTGTGTCAGACCGGTTGCCAACTGGGATCTTGAATTGTTCTGTATTATGGTGGTCCCAGTAATGCAGAATACCAGTGCATGCTCCCCAACATGACCTGACCAGTGGGAATGCCCCCAGATCAGGCAATTCTGGGTTAAAGTTTTAAAAATCTTGAGTATCTGGTATGGATCAGAAATTCGTCTGTCCCCAGGGTTGTGTTTGCTGTGGGAAAGATCCCAGATGGTGAATATATCAAAGAATCTATTCTCAGTTATTAATATTGGTATAGTCATTGCTTCCTGAATTATTTTGAGAACTGGAAGACCATAGATATGAAAGAATGGATGGGACAATGGTGGAAACAGCATCTTATGAATGCACTCTCATTAGATTAAAGGGGATGACACTGATATGACTTCACTATGAAATTTGAAATTATTGCCATAAAAACAATAGTTTGTGCTGTGTAGTGTACATCATGTATCAGGCTTTCCAAAGAAAATCAATAAAAACTTGAATGTAAAAAAAATTCATAGAATAACTTTAGATGGCAGATGGCTGTTCATAAGATGGTGACTACAAGCTCTGTTTTTGCTCTTGGCTACATAGTTTGGAAAGGATGGGATAAATATTTTTTGAGTTATGCTGATCAATTATCTTAGATGGCCTTCTATTTGCTATTATCATGTGGTGCTGCTTCAGCCTCAAAATTCGACCAGGTCCTGATTTTCAACCTTACTGTACACCATATCTGAAAAGGTTGGAAAAGGCCAAATACTTTAAGTTATTGCACGGGATTAAATGTCTGAAACTACCCCTTTTTATCATTGTGTGGCGTTGCTTCAATTTTGGGGTAATCCATCTGAAAAGTTGACCATGTCCAGCTTGTCACCCCATAATGTGCCTGCAACGTCTGAAAAAAGATCCGTAAAATATTTTCAAAGTTACTCTGTTCATAAGACATGTCTTCTAAGTGTCATGTACAGCTGCTCTTTCCTTCCTTGAATGCCACACAGTGCTGCTGCTTCATTTTGGCGCAATTTAGTTTGCAATTGAAATCAGGTGTAGTTCTTCATCCATATAATGTTTTTCTAAAGTAGTAAAAATATCCATCAACTACTTTTTGACTTATCACATTCAAAAGGTCAACTGTTTTCACCATTTCTTTTTTGTGCAAGCTCTCAAACCTTATTCAGTTGCAGTTCATCCCCCCACACAATGCCTCTGCAAAGTTTGAAAAAGATCCATAAAATGGTGTTCAAGTTATCATTTTAACATGCACAGCACCCGACAGAATTAACAAAAAATGTATAATGTACCTCTTATCATGTACTGTATAACAAAGCAAAAGCCAACACAATAGCGCTTCACTCTCAGACAGGATGTTTATGCAATGTTTTCACATAACATGTTCCCCTGTTTTGGATGCATGCTGAATTACAGTAATGAGTTCTATTCGAGATTAATGATACAGCTCTCATTCTCTGCAGACCAGAGGGCTCACCGCAGGTCATGGAGGGGTAAGGTCATGACATGACACGGGAAATTGGGAATCAATTAAAATGGTCCTCTGCTCATAGAAATGAAGTAATTTTCAGGAAGTAAATTTCACCACTCTCATTAATTGCATAGCTCAAATATGCATTGGAGCTAAAATAACAACAGTGTGATGTCTTCAACTTACATGGTTTTATTTAAAGTGCCATAAAATCTGGGGGTGGGGGGGGGACAGTATATTACACTATACAGACGCTCCTTTACTTACGAATGAGATACATTCCGAAAACCCTTCATAACTTGAAATGTCCGTAAGTCGTTATTCAACATCATTTTATGGGTACTCAAATCTACATGCATAAGTATGTGTCATGCCCTTCTCATGCCAATCCTCCTGTGTGCCACGCCCCCCTCGCTACCTCGTGTAGAATCCCCGTGTCATCAGCTGTTTTCTAGTCATGTACTTGTGTATTTATGTCTGTGTTAGAGTATGTTTCCTGAATCAGGTCATTCTGTTACGCATTCGGTGTGGGGAAGCAGCACAGAAGCCGGTGAAAAATCAGGTGAAAACGGAGTTTATTTCAGGGAAACACACTCAGGGACATGAAAACAACATCAAGACGTTAATGACTGGACTGGGGAAACATAATATAATGCGGATCTAAACACACAAGAATAATTAAGTTACAGAAACAATCAAAATGACTTGAAACAGCTGGTAATACAGGGATTCAACACAAGGTAAATGAGTGGGCGTGACACAGGGAAAGCTCAGACTACCAGGGTATGACAGTATGATATAAAGTCAATACGTGTTTCTTATCCTAAAACACATTAATAATGATGCATAAAACAAAAATGGATAATGGATGTGCAAAATATTTCGCAATCTCCATTTCTCAAGCACGTCTTACCAATACGCAAGTACAAAGAACTGGGATGCTGGGAGTACGCCTGCTACACTGCTCCGTGGCAGGAATAGCGGCCAGGATTCGTAGTAGGTGGAATTGGCACGCAGAACAAGCTTTGATGTTGCGGACAGGAAACAGGAGCCTAACAAACGCAATTTGAACTTACAGTCCTCTTCGTTCGTATGTCTGAAGGTTCGTAAGTTGAAGGTTCGTAAGTAGTGGAGCATTTGTACTGCATATATACCTCTGCTCCTTATTTGTTGATCAACAGCAGCAACAAGAAAAGCAATAACCAAGAGTGCAGCTGTAGAGATAATGAAACATTCTTACACCCTTGTAGTACATGTTAAGTTTCCAGTGGCAGATTACATAGAATAATTTAATTATTTCCCCAGTTCAGTGACAGAGAGTATACCCATTAACTTTACATGAAGCAAACTCAAAGTTTCCTACTGTTTAAAGGATGCACAACATTTGACAGAATGATGATAGCATAAACTCAGTTTGAGTCGCATTCATGTATATTTGTGAATATTGATTTCAATATAATGTAATATTCCGAATATATAGTCAGGCATAACTTCAAGGCTCAACAGGCCCTGTTTTCTCGATTGAAATAAATGGCAATAGTGGGCCACGTAATGACAGGGTATAATTGCAGGATAAATGTATTCCTCTGCTGGCTCTTCTCCCTGTAGTTTCCTGCGCTATGAAGAGTAGCACTCTCCCAACAAAGACATGCTGCTTTTCACAATTACTCTCTCTCCCGCTCTCTTCCATCTATTGTCAGAACCTCTGGGCTACACGCAATGGATTCTGGGAAAGCAAGCAGACTTCAAGGTATCTTAAATAATTGATTATGCAGAGCAAGATAATCTGTGGCCCACTTCCCAAGAACAAGTGCCAAGGAATTCACAAAAGAACACATTTCAATTCTTTTTTCTCTCATTTTGTTTTTCTTCAGCAATAGTGTATGGAGCACATACTGTATGGGTTACTCTGTGAATGCTAAAATGTACATCTTAATTCTGATTATGAATCATCATTTGAAGGCTTCTTTGCCTGCCCTGCACGGTGCTCATCCTTCTGTAAATCTGGATAACAATACAGGAAAGAGCAAGGAAACCCTGGCTGCCACCTCAAAAGGAGTTTTGTAAATATGTATATGTTATAATCCAGCCTTTTCTACATTGCAAAACAAGAATTCCACCAAATTACAGGCTTCTAACCATGATCTGGGTTTGCACCGCAAAATGTGATCATTAAAGAATAATGTATGACTTTTATATATGCGCTTAATAATAGACAAAAGGCAAATTCAGACAATGAGCTGAGGTGCTCTGTAGCCATTAAATGAACAGTCTGAATCCACTGGCCATCGTCTTGTTAATACCATTCTTACATTTTACATCTTTAAATACACTATGCCTCTCAGCATGTCTCACATAGCAATAATTAAAACAAAACCACCTTTGCAAAATTACAGTTACAATCTCTATTTGTACATTTGTGATACAGAGCAATTCATTCCACAGGAAAGCTTTTGTTGAAATCAAATAAAAAGTAAAAGAACACTGGTTTCATTCTGATTTATGAAGAGCGCATGCAATAATACTTCATGCTGTAAAGGCAGTTAAAGAGACAAGGGAACAGGGAGTTGGAAAGAATGAAAGTTGCATTTATACAACGCTTCTCACAGCAGAGTCACTTCATCCACCATCACTGTGTAGCACCCACCTAGGTGATGCGAGGCAGCCATTCTGCACCTGTATGATCACCACACAGTAGCTAAGGTGGTGAATGGGTAGGAGAGAATTTACCAATTATATAGAGGGGATGATTAAGGCTACAGTGGTCAATTTAGCCAGGACATTGAGGTACCACTCCTACCCTTTCAAGAAGCCCAAGGACCTTTAATGACCTCAGAGGTCAGGACCTCGGTTTTACGTCTCCTCTGAAGGACACCATATCCCCCTCACTGCACTGGGAAATTGGGATCCACACAGATCATAGGATGGGCTAACCTATTGGCCACACCCGTACCTCTTCCAACAGCAATTCAACTTTCCTACAGTAGTTGGCTAGGCCCAAACCTGCTTAGCTTCAGGTGTATTACCCAGTCTGAACAGCAGGTGGTATGGTTGTTAACAAATGCTATTTTTTATAGTAGCCACATCCTGTGGGTCAAGAACTTTTTAAGAAAATGTATATAAAAGCCTGCCCTGCGATGGGCTGGCCCCCTGTCCAGGGTTGTTCCCTGCTTCGTGCCCATTGCTTCTGGGATAGGCTCCGGACGCCCCGTGACCCAATAGGATAAAGTGGGTTGGAAAATGAATGAATGATATAAAAGCCTACAAGTTAAAATATTTTGTTAATGTTCAGGTTTACATACATTTGTAGCAGCCAGCATTGTATCCAATATTTATCGCCAATTATGTTATTGACTTATTATATTATTTGTAGTTATTACATTATTGGCTGCTACATGCATTCTTAAGACTACAGCCACAATTAACAAAATTTACCTCCACAAATACATCTATGTCTAGAAACAATATTAATAATTCATAGGTACTGAGGAGAAAAGAATAGAACTAGATAACTCTAGTAGGACACCACAATGTCATGTGATAGATACTAATATATTTGACAGAGAATAATACCTCAAATGAGGTATTGTAACATTGAGAATACAGACATTGAGTCTGTATTTGGCAGAATTCCACAAAGCAACACTGATCCCATTCCTTACATTATTGCTATTTCCTGTTGTGATGAGGCCTTAAAGGTTCAGCTTCTTTGATCACTAATTTTAACTTGGTAGGAAAGGTCAGCATGTTTTTTTGGCGCACTGCCTTCAAAGCAGATTCTGTACAAGGCATGCATCCCAAAGCTTAGTGAATATAATCTTTGCATCTGCCAGCCTAATCCCTCATATCTGATGGCATAAATAACACCGTTGCCATAGTTCTAATTTCAAAGCATGATGGGGGGTGGGGGAGGGTCATTTAAACCCTTGCCTTCTTAACTAGCACTGTACATCCTAGCATTCAATAAAGAATCCACATTCCCTAGGGATCACTCTACTTCTCCACTGTGGAGTATGAAACACTGTCCTACATTGTATGTGGAAAAGGAATTAAGCACCATTGACTTATTGCGGGAAATTAAATTTTATACTTTCCTGGGAAGACTTTGTGAGATGGGAATTAGATCGGATAGGAACCTTCACTGCCTTCATAACTCTATAGATAACTGGGTTTTGCTGTTTTAAAGGCACAGCAACAACAAATAAGATTGAAACCCTCACTATTCTACCCAGATCGGACTGATGGGTAGTATACCTTAAGACACCACACCCTGAGTTTGTGTTCATGTTGTACTTGGAGAATGTGAGTTAATGAGTTGGAATAGCAGTTTCGAGTTAACAAATCCAATGAGGTAATGATTTGTTTTCAAACTGTCAAATTCTCAAAACAAATAGAGCAAAAACAGGTATGGCTGTTTGGAAGCTGTTCTGTTCCTGTAAATTACCGCAACCTGCAGCAAACATGCTCTTAATGCTTTATGCGTACCCTTTGTCTTCCAGCAGGATATTGGTTTCATTTCCTTTACAGCTGGCATGCTCATCAGTCGGAGGAGTGAATGGTTTTGTTATGCCTTTTGTTCGGTGTTTTTAAATCAGGTGCCGCAGATAAATAAAACATTAATGGTGTGTGAGCAGCCAGTGCCGATGGGAGCTCTGTTATCTTGCATTGCTGTGCTCCCCTTGTTTCCACATTCAGCCCCTCTCTGTCTATCTAAGAAAAGAAGATTTCTGCTAATCCACAAGGGTTTTCAACATATTCTGTTGTAATTACATCCCT
>JAODKF010000126.1:26902467-26920496 GCA_026779585.1 Mormyrus proboscirostris
TTGTAATTACATCCCTCCCCCCACCCCAGGTGCCCACCCCACGTCTTCCCACACCCCCTTTCTTCTCTGTCAGCATGGCAGTGGTCCATGATACTTCAAGCAAAGGGACTCACCTCTATATAAAACCCCTTCATTACCCAAGCAGCACCCCACCCTCTCCCCTGCCACCCGCCTTTCCTGTTCCAATAAAGCTGTAAGTGATAAGAGAGTTTTACTATTCCACCGTTCTTGCTATTTCCCTGTAGACCTCCACTTTCACTTGCTATCAGACAGAAAAGCCTCAGAAAAGAAAGTGTTCTTCTGCAACGCTGCTTTTTTTTTTTTTTTGTAATGAATGAAGCAACAGAGTGTAACACACATCTGCACGAGTTGCACCCAGCATCGGTCATTTTCATCCTCCCCCCCCCCCCCCCAATCTCTGCTGGGCGGAGAGCTCGAAAGGACGGCAGCTGCCTGATAGCCACAAACAGAAAAGGCCGCCCGCTTCCTCTGAGAGCCCAGACATTGTCTGCAAGGAAAATTGATAATAAAGTGGAAATTCAGACGGGCTTATCGCTCTCGTTCAGTTAAAAGGGGCTTTGCATTTCTTTTTTTCCCCCAACGTGTGTATTTGCAATGTCCATTTTCTGCATGAGGATAATAGCTTTTCAACACAAAGATAATACAATCCGCATTAGCTGTGCTCTTTCCAAATTAACATTTCAAATTGCCACAGGGGTTAAATTAACAAATAATAGAACTAATATAAAACCCACTATTAGTATTAATTGGCCATTATTGAAAATAATGAATAGTGCTTTTGCAAGGCATGTAGCTATGAAATATCTTTATCATACACTTAAACAAATATACAATATATGCACTGGCCACTATATTTGATACCTCAACATAGTACCAGAGAGGACCCCCCTTTGTTTTCAGACCCACTTCAAGGTTTGATGAGTTCTGTGTTCTGAGAAACCATTCTGCATGTTACTGAATGCGCTGTTCCTCTTGCACTTGTGTTCATCCAGTCAGCTTTAACAAATCTCACTATTCTCCTCTTTTGCCAGCTTAACAGCAAAAAAACAAATTGTCACTGTGCCAGGCACATGGTCTAGAAGGGTTGTACTGAGTCTTGTAAATAGTCGTGGTTGTGTTTGACTCGTAACAAGCTATAAACCAATCAGAGTGGCATCTTCTATTCCCTTTAAAAGCCAGGTGTTTGCACCTTGTCGGATTGCTATTATCATGGTGGATTTGCCACATAGTAGAAAAGATCGCTTCTCTGCAGAGGAAACAGTTGTACTCATGAGTGCGCAGACTATATATGGGGACATGGAGCTTAACAATAATAATAATAACAATATTAATAATAATAATAATTATTATTATTATTATTATTATTATAACAGTGGTCCCCTGAATATGTACAAAGACCTTCCATGGAAAACCAAAACCACAGCTAACAGCGAACCCCATATGCTGTATTATGTGATTTTTGTTTACAGTATATACATTTGTTGAAGTTAAATTGATATATTAAGCCCAGACGGCATTACCAACATTAAATACAGTAATAGCAAAGTACATTGTACATCATTATAGAGTACTGTACTCTTTCAAATGACAGGGATTCTGATGTTTAAGCTTAATTCTCAAGAGACAATATAGGAATAAAAAGTACCATGTATCAAGGGATGAGCAATGAAAATCACGCTTTTTATAACCCTCAAAGGAACAAGGAAAAAACATAGGCTACTCTTACCCATTTTACAGCCCAGGTCAGGTTCGGGACCATGCGCTGATGCAGCGTGTTGCCGTACCCACCACATGGCGAAACTCCTCGGGATCTCGTCTGGCAACCCCCCCGGGCAGACACACAGTCCAGTCCCACCCTCCAGAAATGGGCATCCATCTACCACAGCCAGGTGTGACTTGGGTGTCCCCTTGGCCTAGTCCAGCCCCCCGGGTCCTCAGCAATGAGGATCCAGCAAGCCAGATCACCCTCAGGAAAACAGGCCACATGGCTGTAGCGTTTTAACTGACACTCCCTCACAATGCAGGCAAAGTGCCTCGTTCGGGACTCTTCTAGCAACTGCTCGTTGGACATAAAATCAAACCAGTGGTACCCAAGCATTCTCCAAAGAGACGCAGTACCAAAGGAGTCCAGTATTCTCCCAAGGTCACTGGATAGTATCCATGTCTCACAGCTATACAGTAAGACACAGATCACCAGGACTCAAAAGACTTAGGCCTTCATCTTGCAAGGATATCAAGATCACCACACACCCCTTTCCAATGACCTCCTAACCCCCTGCATGCTCTCCCAATACATCAGAAACAGATGCCTCGCACCTGCTGGACCCCACAACCCTGCCCAACACTCAGTCCATGAAAGCATTGAACAGAATAGGGGCAAGAACACACTCCTGATGATCTCCAGAATCAGATATCCAAATAAATGCTTTATTGTCATTGTAAGTACAATGAGATTTAGTTTGAAACATGTCAGGAGATGCACAGTATATTTACAATTAAATAGATTCGAGGCATAAATAGAATGGGAGCGCATGTACAGTCACTATATATGTACAAGATACAAGATATTGGATACAATGTGTGTATATATAATATAATATACATACAATAAGTGCTTGTAATTAGGTTTTCAGAAGTAGAGTTGGAAAGTGGACTAAATGCACATAAATACGGAAAATGCACATGTGGGGTACTGCTTGAGAATGTTTGAGATCAGTGCTGCAAGTTCAGAAGTGTGATGGATGTGGGGTAAAAACTGTTGTGCATGCATTTAGGGTTCTGTAACGTTTACCAGGTGGCAGAGGTGTAAGGAGTTTGTGTCCAGGGTGGGAAGGGTCCTTGAGTATTTTTCCAGGTCTGCGGCTGCACCGGGTGCGGTGGATTTCTTCCAGTGATAGAAGTTGGGTGCCAGTGATTCACTGGGCTGTCTTAATGATGCACTGCAGGGTCTTCTTGTTCTCCGAGGTGCATCCAGAGTACCATTCAGTATGTGATCACTGACTCTATGGTGTACCTGTAGAAGTTCACCAGGAGCTGATGTGGAAGTTTTGCTTTTTTTCAGGCTCCGCAGGGAGTATAGCCTCTGAAGTCCTTTTTTGGAAATGGCTGAAGTGTTTTGTGGTCCATGACAGGTCACAGCTGATCTGAACCCCGAGGAATCGAAAGCTCTGAACCACCTCCACCTTCTCACCACCAATGCTGATTGGGTGGTGGCCCCCGTGATTCTGTATCCTAAGGTCCAAGATCATTTATTTAGTCTTTTTTGAGTTCAGAGTGAGGTTGTTGTCCTGACTCCAACGCTCCAGGTTCTCGACCTCTTCCCTGTAGGCTGACTCATTGTTGTTTGAGATCAGACCTATCACAGTTGTATCGTCTGCAAACTTAATTATGATGTTAGAATCATGGGTGGGTTTGCAGTCGTGTGTTAAGAGGGAGTTGAGGAGGGGGCTGAGCACACAGCCCTGAGGTGCTCCTGTATTGAGAGTGGTGGAGGTGTGGTTACACATATGCACTGTCTGTGGTCTGTTGGTCAAAGTCCAAGACCCAGTCGCACAGGTGTGTGTTTAGTCCAAGGTTGTGCAGTTTGATGGCCAGCTTGGTGGGGGGTGGGGGTGGTGTTAAAGGAGGAGCTGTAGTCGATAAACAGCATCCACGCGTAGCTGTCCTGCTGCTCCAGGTGTGACAGGGTAGTGTGGAGGGCCAATGTAATGGCATCTTCAGCTGACCTGTTTGACCGGTAGGCGTTGAGCAGCTGTTGTTGGTCCAAGGAGGGAGGTATTTTCTTCTTGAAGTGTGCTATGACCAGCCGCCCAAAGTACTTCATAACAGTAGTCGTTAAAAGTCCTGACCGCTGCTTGTTTAGGGACAGGGATGCTGGTGGCAGACTTGAGGCAGGTGGGGACGGTGGCCTGTTTCAGAGATTCTTGAGCAATGTTTTAGCACTCGTCAAGGGACACTGTCAGATCCAGCTGCTTTGTTGGGGTTGATGTGCCTGAGGGCTCTTCTGACCTTGTGTGGGCCGAACACCAGGGTATTCAGGGGGGCCTCCTGCACAGTCAGCCTGGTGTGATGGTGGTTGGTGTCTTTGTCAAACTGTGCACTAAGAACTGGTTCAGATCGTCAGGTAGGGATGAGGTCGCTGCGCTGATTGGACAGGTGTAGCTGATTTTATAGTCTGTAATGGATCTGATTCCCTGCCACATGCACCGGGGGTCAGAGTTGTTGTTGAAGTGCTCCTCAATTTTATCTTTGTAGGAGCACTTCGCCTCTTTGATGGCTCTTCTCAGGTTGGACTGGCTGTTGAATAGACTTCTCAGTCGCTGGTGCGGAAAGCCTCATCCTGTGACTTCAGCAGCTTTTGAACTTGGTGTACAGTTGAGGAAAGTACGTAAGACCTTGGAAGTGGTAACAGTGTCCATGCAGAAGTTTATGTAGGACACAACAGAGGATGCATATGCATTCAGGTCGATGTGGCTGTTCTGTGTGGACTCCAGTTTGAACAAATCCCAATCTGTGCTGTCAAAACGGTCCCGGTCCCGGTAAGAAACACTGTGGTGAATTCCCTCGGTAAATAAAATGGTCTGCACTTCAGCGTAATAAATTCCAGGTCTGGTGAACAGTATTGTTCTGTAATGTTCGTGGAAGTACACCAGGAGTTACTCACATAGATGCACATGCCGCCGCCTTTGTCTTTTCCAGATTCAGAAATCCGATCCACCCGGTAAACTGTCCAGTCGGCTAGCTCGATAGTCGGGGATGTTGGCAACTGAAGCGCAACTGTTCAGCCTTTGCGACAAAATCCTCAGCCTCAGCTCACCTATCTTGTTTGCGACAAACAAGCTGGGTCAAGGACCTTCGTTCGGGGAGTTCTTTAGCCTAGCATGAATGCCGGCTCTCTTACCCCGCTTCTGCTTTCTCACCTGTCTCCGCCTGTGCCATCTTTGACCGGGTGGTGATCCAGGCAGGCACCAATGTACAGAGTAGCTCCTCCGGGTGTTGGGAGGTGGAGGTGGAATAAAACCTTTTAAGCCAGTATTTCAAATTTCCTGCAGACTATGTTGCGTGATCCTATCGTAATTGAAAACAGTGGCTCACTGTGACTATAAGTAAAGTAAAGTAAAATACACAAAATAAATAAAAAGTGCCATCTACATAGGGAGCTCTGGGCAGCTGCATCAATATGTGCTACCATCTTGGTCAGGTGCCCCTAGCAAGAATGCAGAGGCTCTCCCTCCACTCTGCACAGCACTCACTATACCAGTGTACAGGCTGGCTATGATGTCCAGAAACTTCAGGGGGGATTCTGCGAAGTCTCAGGATGTCCCACAGAAAAACTCGATCAACTGAATCAAATGCTTTACGAAAATCAACAAAGGCTACAAAGAATGTCTGCCTATATCTATGCTTGCGCTCAATGAGACCCCTCAGTGCCAGGATGTGGTTGATGGTAGACTTCTTAGGCATAGGACCAGACTGCTCTGGCCGCTGATAGGTGAGCAAGTAATCACGGATCCTATTAATGATGACCCTAGCAAGGACCTTACCCAGCACTGAGAGCAGTGTTATCCCCCTGTAGTTGCCACAATTCAGGCAATCACTCTTCCCTTTTCAAATAGGTACTACAAGTCCTGTTTTCCAGTCAGTTGAGATGACTCCCAGATGGATGCAAAGATAGCCCGTAGTGCCAGGAGGACAGCCTCGCAAGAAGTCTGGAGAAGTTCACCTTGGATACCACAGATCCCTGTGGCCTTCTTCACCCCTAGCTGATTCACCCCCCTGCAATCTCATTAAGACTGAGTGGTTCACAGCTGATTGGAGGATCAGCCTCGAATTATGGAGCCAGAAATGTCCAATGTCCTAGTTGGAGGATCAGCTTCAAACAACTGCTTAAAGTAGTTAACCCAGCAGGTCACCACTGCAGTGTCATCTGTAAGAACCGTTCCATCATCTACCCTGTCTGCAAATCTCAGAGGAATAGATTCAGATGCATGCAATGCTTTAATTACTCTGTTAGCAGTCAGTCCTTACACTTTTTTATCTGCCCTCAGAGCCCTCACAGCCATCCACTTCAGTTCCCGGTACAGACTGGAGTTGCCACTAAGTCCTGCTGATAATATCCAGGGTGCCTTATGAGATGAAACACCTCCTTCTGGGAGCACCAGCAACATCCAAAACAACCCTCGGCAACCTTCAGGGTCTCAGACCCAAGTCTGCAAGTTCCTCACACAAATTGTGTGCAAACTCATCAAAAACAGCTTCATGTTGGAGTCTGGCTAAGTCCAGCCTCATTCTCAAGTGTGTGGTCAGAATTCAATAACTGGGCACTTCCATAGATGCTGCAGTTCTGCAGGAGCTTCCAGCATCTGCCCACGAGGATGTGATCAATTTCCTTTGCCGCACCACTAGTACTGGGGTCCAACAATGCAGCTCAGTCCATTCCAATCCAATCCAGCAGGAGCCAAGGAATCTGGGAAATGAGGGATTAATTAGAGAGAACCACAATCAGGAACACAAATAACATAACGACGGCAATGACTGGACTGGGGAAACATACTTTAAAGTAGACTTATATACACCAGACTGATTAATAACAATGAGAAGCAGCTGGTAACACACACGTAAATGAGGGTGTAACGCTCAGCCTCCAAGGCAGGTTACACAACCATGTATATTTCTTTTTTTTCTTTTTTTTACTGTGACGCACCAAATACAGGCAATAAAAAAAGTCACCGCTGGAATACGACCCCAGATGTTTTTAACACAGACAAAAAAAAAAACGACAGAGATACAAAACATACAATGTTTACAATATTTACAACAATCGAATGCGCATGCATTTTTTTATTTTTATTGTCCCGTGCTATTTCCGTGAGTGTGTGTGTGTGGAAGAGAGTTTCAGTTCGGCCTCACCAGTCAAGCGTTAATGTCTGGGAGTGAGACGTCAACTCCAGAAAAGAAGGAAAAAATAGTCCATAACAGGTAAATCCAACACAACGTATTTGGACGGCGGGTCACAGACAAAGACAATGAAAAATGATGAAAAGTGTATTAAGCTCTCAAATGGCCGCTGAACCTGCTTTTTTTATCCGGGATTCTGCAATCAGGTGACTGAGACGACGTCAGGGAATTCCCAGTCGCATCGTGGCGGAAGTCTCGCGATAGCAAACAGGGTTACAACCACTCGACGGGGCAATACAACAAAGGGACGATAGTAACAAGTGAGATACAGCAATAATCTCGTATAAATATCCCCCTTTATGTGGCCGCGCTACCAGGGGGCCTGGCACACGAGAGTTTTGGCCAACCAGGGCATGACATAAGCCATCCCATTTGACAATCGGTGTTTCTCAATACCAAGATCGGTCTTGCTAACTTGCCTTCCAAGGATGAACTTAGGGTGTGGTGAATCAGGGGATTGGTCTCATTCTGTGAGGATATAAGTGATGTATTCTTGATATTTGGGGCAGGGCAAAAACAAAATCCAGAGATTTTTACCTTCTGTACTTGTGCATTAGAACTGGCCTTCGAGAATGCATTATGACGTAAAACGGATAAATGAGAAGTACAGTCATACAAGTACAGTCAAATACACATATTGAAAAACACCCAATGCTTTTTGTTTGACCTTTGCAATTCCTACTGAGAAAGTTGGAAGAATCGACACAACTCTGACCTTAAAATTCAAGATGACTGTGCCCTTTATTAACAGAAGTTAAAGCTATAGTTTTATTGCAGTTGATGTCTTATTGGTGGCTCAACAAATTAGTCCTACACACAGTAATGCACCCCCCATTGAGCTCCTCAGGGAAACTTGTCGTAAGAATTTTCCAAGTCCGCAAAACAAATGTAGACTGAATGAGCAAAGTCTCAGGCTCCCTCCAGCACCCTCACAAGGGTATAAAGCTGGTCCAGTGTTCCACGGCCAGAGTGAAAACTGCATTGTTCCACCTGAATCCGAGATCTCCTCTCCAGTATACTGGAACAGACCTTCCCAGGAAGGCTGAGTAGTGTGAATTGGAATACACTCTCTGATCCCCTTTCTTAAATAAGCGGACCACCACCCCAGTCTGCCAACCCAGCAGGACTGTCCCTGACCACCAAGCACTGTTGAGAAGGCGTGTGAGCCATCACAGTCCCACAACATCCAGAGCCTTCGGTACTCCGGACAAATCTTATCCAACCCTGGGGCCCAGTCGCCAAGGAGCTCTTTAACCACCCTGGCAACCTCAGCCTCAGTGATGGGCAAGTCCTCCCCAGCCCCCTCGGGCCTCATGCCCTCAGATGTCTTGAAGTTGAGTTCATTCAAAGATAGTACATAAAAAGTAATGACAGACCTTCATTTCATATGCATTGTACATCAATGTACAGAGTTTGTGCATTCGCGCTCCACAAATTTTGGAACCAAACTTATTTGCATCCGCAATTTTTTTTCGAAATCCTCAAAAAACCCTACAGATGTCTTTGTTTAATTTTCATAGTAATTTATAAGTTTTCATATTTTTAAGTGTAAAATTGATAAGAAAAAATTAGTTAATGAAGATTCTACTGTGTTTTGGGGGAAAGTTCAAGACATACAATTTAAATTAGTTTAAAAATCCCTTAAAAAATGTGACTTTCTTATGGAAACGTTCCTTTTTAGGTACATCCTGTAATGTACCTTTACAAGTTGCGAATCTCATTTGCAAAGTTTATTCCCTGTAATACTGTTATATCCTGCTCGTCTGATCCTACCATGTGCCATGCCCCCTCATCTACCTCGTGTGGAATCCCCGTGTGATCAGCTGTTTCAAATTACTGTCATTAGTCCTGTGTATTTCAGTCTGCGTTTAAGTACAGTATGTTTCCAGAGTCCGGTTATTAACAACATTTTCAGTTTGCTGCCTGTTCCGCTGTCCTGCTTGACTTTACCATTTGATTAAACCCCATGTTCCCTGATTTCTTGCATCCTGTCTCTGCTTCCCCACTCTGTGCCCCATGAATACATAACATTTACAAATTTTTACTGTACTGCACAGCTAATTCATAATCATCATGATCTTAAATCTATAATCTTCCTTGGGGAGTACCCATACTACTGTCTTTTTAAAAATATTTGTAATATTTGTATGTATTTTTATTCTCTCTTTTTCGTGGTTAGCGCACACATAGTATTTTTACAACTTATTATTTCTGTATGTCTTTATGTAATTTTTAATTGATTGAATACCTGTACCCTGTACAAACATGTAGTGAAGGTCAAACGATTGTGAAAGAATCACAGCGACATAAGGTTTGTCTCTGCAACTGTGGTTTACTGTAATCAGCTCAATTCCCAAGCAGCATCTGCAACGTACAGCACTCCAATACAACACGTGCCCTTTCTCTCAGCTCAATTCCCAAGCAGCTTCTGTCCAGGAATTGGCGTGGTGCTATTCACTAAAGTGCTCCTCCCGCAACAATATACAAAAGGAACCTTTGTTCGCAAAATAAAGTAAAATAATAATAATAATAATATTAAATGA
Organism: Mormyrus proboscirostris; assembly: GCA_026779585.1. Taxonomy (NCBI): domain Eukaryota; kingdom Metazoa; phylum Chordata; class Actinopteri; order Osteoglossiformes; family Mormyridae; genus Mormyrus; species Mormyrus proboscirostris. The sequence goes on from JAODKF010000126.1 coordinate 26,911,989, forward strand.
AAAAGTTTTGCAGAAGTTCAATAAAATAAAGTATTAACTCAGCTACATACAGTACGTTTCCTTTACGTATTTTATGAAATTGTACCTTGGTTACGTACAGTACATAACTTCTGTCAATAAGTTTACAGTCCTGTTCATATTTATGATGAGTGCCATATGCAGTGCTTATATGATTTGTGTAAGGTGCACAAGAATGGACAAAGACAAAAAAAAACAACACCGTTTCAAGATGTCAGTATAATATGGTGAAGGAGGCTCTTCAGAACAATGACAGACGAAGTTCACCATGATCAGTAAAGGGTTGTTTACAAAGTTGCCTTTAGAAGGCAAATATTGATGGGAAACTAGCAGACCTGAAAGTAGCTTCTCATTCAGCTTTTATAAACCTTGAGGTGGAATTAAATAATGTGATCAAAAAGAGCCTAAACACTGGCCAAAAAATCCATACAGAAAAACAAGTAAATGACAAACTTTCAGACAAATGACACAATTAGCTGGTTGATACATGCAAAAGTTTAATCAATAAAAATACACTCTGCTGGCCAATTAAGGGAGAAGGGAGCGAAAAATACCAATGAACGTGGCGTGATAGAGCATCTGTGGATGAAGATAGGCAAGACCAACAAAAAGGCCTGTGGTATAAAATGAAAAGGTATACGATCAATGTGTGTTGTCAACCATGACTCATGATGCTTCACGAAGCGCAACCAAAGTCATCGAAAAAAAAAAAATGAAAACAGTTCTAAGAGCGATGAAAGAAAAATGCCCTTATGAGACCAAAACATTTTTCTAGGGATGTGTCCTTGACAAGAAAAAGAAACCGCAAAGAGGTCAGGCATGTAATGTTACTTCAACACAGGAGATCATAAGAGGCAGAATTTCAACAAAATGTATTGGACCACAAGGAACAGGACTAAACTTGTGAAAACCTTACAGGTGTTGGTCAATAGAACTGCTGCATCTTGATGATATGAAACGGCCTACCTGATGATATGAAAAAGATCTAAAGTTTCTTTAAGACCTCTTGTTGGGAAGTTGGTTAATTTGCTACTCCATATTTGTATTTTATGGAAAAATACAAATGATAGATATGAGGCATTATGGATAGCTTGAAATGTAACATCAATACAGGACCCATGAGCACTGCATGCACTCATTGAGGTATGAAAACATTCTGTGATCCATAGCTTGGTTCAGCACTGAATTTCCAACGTTTACATCTGATGACCTGCCCTATTAATTAGCCTCTCTGACCATGGGTTTCGATTATTCTGCACCCCATCATAAAACATAATTCATACCTGCTTCTTGGCCTGCTGCTGATGCAGTAAAAGGATTACAGACTGTGGCTGTTCAGTGAAGCTTATTGCAGTCCTAGAGCAAGATGCAACCATTTAAGGTACAGAAAATTGAGAAACAGTAGGAAAAGATGATACTGTATTAGTGAAAAAAGGTAGTGGAAAAGAAATGCAATGAAGAAAACAAAAAATGTTTTTAAATGCATTTCCCACTCCAAATAATACATATATTTTTGTTTCCATACAAATTCAATTCAATGTCAGAACTTTTCTAAAGAAAAACTTGAAATTTTGCTATCATTTAGATGATAATCAGGTCTGAGCTAGAAAGACCATTCCATATTAAAAAATTACATTTTTGGCTGGGTTAATCACCCATCACAAGGTAGCCAAAAACCACTTGGATGATCCAGACAGCAATTAGAAGAATCCATTGTGCACAATAGAGACAAAGTAGTGACTCTTTGACATTAATGACAAACATAATATGAAAAATTCTGTGAGTCAGGCTGCCACAGTATTATGATGTAGACTGCTTTGCAGCCTCAGTAGCTGGACAGCTTGCAATTGTTAAGTGAACAATGACATTTCAATCATACCATATCATAATACAGGGGAATGTCTGTGTATTTGTCCTTAAGTGAAAGAAAGTGAGTTATAAGGCACAGCAACAGTTTAAAACAACTGCAATATGTTGTTTCCTTCATTACACTTCCAGATTCACTACATTTTAATGAATATTTAAATGATCTTTGAACAATCCATTGAAAACCAATTTTAAACTTGTTGTTAGTGCCAAAAAATAAAGGAATGATGGCTGTCTTTTTGTGCAATTTTTTTCAACTAAAAGCTATAATTCAACCACAATAGAACATGACCTTTTACAAAAATTGCTTTTTTGTTTTTAGCAAAGTCTCTTTTGATCCACCAATTGAAGAATCACAATCGTACTTGGCACATGAATGATCCAATCAGAGACTCCACTGTGATGAAAGGGGAGGTCTTCCAGAGATGCTCACTATGCTAGTTTCCAGCACGCTAGCTAATGGGCCATATTCATTCTTTTCACTTTCAATGACTTTAAATGCAGTTATTTTGATGCTTTCCTTTTCCCACAGAACATTCAAAATGAAAGATATATGTTGTCTTCCAAGAAATATGTGTTCCAGAATGGAACGTTTCGATGTAACCTCAGGCCAATGGTAAATGTATTCACGGTGTCTCCTGCCGCATATGATAAAGTAGCTGGCAGAAGCAGCAAGCACCATACCAAATTCCTTCACTGGGAAAGTTTCGAATTACCAAAAAATTAGCATTAAAGCATTGGGAGCTCCAAATTGTCAAAGCAGGGAATGTTAACAAGGTACATGTAAGAAGGAACATGTAAGATGTTTGTGGGAATTTTTTGTGGAGGGAAACTATATACCACAACTATTGCATTTATAGCTAAACAAGGAATTTCCCTTGAAGTAGTATAATAATCATATAAATGAGATGGGCTGCACTTGAAATGGTTATATATAAATATAAACTTTTGACTCATCAAAGTAGCCACGTTTGGCAGATATATCAGCTGAACATCCTTGTGGTATTCTTTTGACATTGGAAATCAAATATTCTTCAGAAAGGTCTTCCCAACTGTGTTGCAGATGTTCCCACAAAATTTGTGGCACTTGTACTGTAGGTTGTTTTGCTTTAAGTCCCCTATTCAATTCACCCCAAACCAGGTCGATGGGGTTTATGTCTGGACACTGTGCTGGCCATTCCATGTTTTCAAGCTTACCATCTTGTTCTTTTTTCCTAATGTAGTTTTGGCATAGCTTGGACTTTTGGTTTGGGTCATTATCTTGCAGTAGGATGAACCGCTGACCAAATAGATACATACCAGAAGGTACTGCATGGCGCTGCAGAATGCTGTGGTAGCTGTTTTGGTTCAGGGCGCCTCTTACTCTAACGAGGGTATGATACCACAGTATGTTCCAAAACTACTGATATTGCTCATTACAAAACTCAGAACAAATGTTTCTTTTAAATAGTGAATTTGACTTCACTGTTGGGAACAGAGAGTATGTAAAATTAATGTTGGAGTCTTCAAATTTCATTCTTAACAGTATATACAGCGCTCACAGAAACTCCTTGGGTGCTTGCTTAATTCAGTAAAAATAGTGCAAATTTGTTTTCGTAACAAAATCATTATCTTTTTTCTTTCATATTAGAAGCATTCTATCAAATCAGAATCAGTAAAACTTTAATTTGAGGTAGTTACAAAGTTCATTCACAAGCAGTCTGTGCTTTATAATTAGTAACAACTTTGCAGATGCCAAATGATTTTGTTTAGTGTCCCTTTGGGAGCCAGTGAGTATAATTGCAATTAATAGCAAACTAACTGAATGAGTCAGTGAAAAAACTGACGCTTAATAAAAGAAAGTTGGTGAGAAAAATATGTGCGGATCTGTTAAACATTGTTTATCAATGAACTTTTGTAATGGAACCAATACATTTTCAACATTGTTACAGAATTAAGCAGTCATCCCAAGACTTTCAGTGAGCGTTGTATGAGTTTCCAGTGGTCTGATGTCCCACCATGGTACAGTCTATTCCGTACCCTGTGCTGCTTGGAACTGCACTCTGTATAAGTAATACACAGGGCCCTATTTTAACGATATAAAGCACATGGTCTGAAGTGCACGGAAGTTTCTTGTTAATGTGTGGCCAACCCACTTTTGCTAGTTTGACGCCGGAAAAATAGTCGTGGCACCAGGCTCATGGTCCCAAAGAGTCGTACGAAGTCTCATAATTAGTTATGGGTGTTTTGGGGCCGTAACATAGAAAACCAATCAGAGTGTTATCTCCCATTCCCTTTAAAAGTCAGGTCCGCTTGCACCTTGGCAGATTGCTATTATAATGGCAGATTTGCTAGGTAGTAAAAAAGAGCACATCTCTGCACAGAGAACAGATCTGCTCTTGCGCGAAGTAAAAGTGCCATCTATGGCCAGAGCAGGATTCCACCAAAGCACCCAGAGCTTTATAATTAATAATGATAATAATAATTACAGTAGTCCTCCTATATCTGTGGGTGCATTGAACCATCCACAAACCTCATATATAACGTAATTTTTTTTTCGAACCACAGTAAATCGCAAATAACTCAAATCGTAGATATGGAGGTCCCACTGTAATAATTAGCCAATTTCATTCGTCATTGCTGCAATTAGCTAATTCCGATGAATATTACAACTAATCTTTATGACAAGTTAATGCATGACTTCATAGTTTTCATATCTATTTAAACTGTGTTGCTTTTTGTCTCTCCTTTCCTCCACTTGGTGAGAGCCAGAAGATGATGATTTGTGCTCCTATATCAACCAGAGACACGTTAAGGTGGGCGAATTTGACAAACCTTTTTTGCCGAAGCCTTACGGAGAGAAAGAATTTATATTAAAATTGAGCAGATTTCTGGAACACTCCCAGGATGGCTCAGAATGCCCCTCTAATTTTCATAGAGTGCATTATCTCTTTGCCTGAATGAAAGATAAAAGAGCCTGTGAAATTCCTAGCGTTCCGAGGCTCTCTGTCTGGAATCTGTAGTGAACGGCACATCCATACCTCCCCTGAATGGTATCTGCGGGCCTCAGCATCTGTGTTGTTCCAACAAAATGAAATATGAAGAGATAAAATACAGAGCCCTGAAGTCTACTCTTGGAACTGTCGTCGTCTTCTTCGTCTTCTTCTTCTTTTTCTTCTTCTTCTCCCTCTCTGGCTCCCTCTCTCACATTTTCCATTAAGACTAACTGCCATCCTTCTTCTGGAAACTTCCCTGAACAACATTAATCACCTCTCCAGCTCTCCCGCCTGTCGCTACCCAAGCGGAGTGAATAAGGACGGAAAGTTCAGACAAGAGGAAACATTTTCATTTAATTTATTACTTTTGTTAGAGCGGTAGCGCATAGCCGCCTGAGCCACACACTGCCGTTTATGATGTATAAAATTAAATTACAGTGGAATGCGACAGTGCACAAAGTCCTACACTGTCCCACAATGCCTCATGATGTTCCACAATGCCCCACAATGCCTCATAGTGGCTCATAGTGGCCCACAATGCCTCACAGTGCCTCCTAAAGCCCCACAATGCCCCACAATACCACACAATATCACACAATGTCTCACAATGCCCCACAATGCCGCACAATATCACACAATGCCTCACAATGCCCCATTGCTTGGTAGTATTTATACTTCAGCAGTTTCTTCAAAAAATGTCTTTAACTTCTTTAGTATTGATTCCTTCTGTATCCAATAGGGGTGTAACAGTACACAATACTCATGACCCCGTACAAACCTCGATTTTTGGTTCATGGTTTGGTGTACAGGACGAATAACAGAATTTGTTTTGAAATTATTTAAAACTGCAAACACAAACACAATTAGGAACAGTTGCAATCCAAAGGCGTCTGTCGACATATTTGAATAACAAAACATGAGATGTTTTTTGCAAATTGTAACAATTATTATTCAAATTTATAAAAAACTAATTTATTATCATAGCAATCATAAGTAAATAGCATGTTCTACTATGTACTGCTGAGTATGGCTGCATATCTGTAGCGACAAACACCACTATGGCTGTCACTATCTGCAGCCCTGTAGACGCTGTTTCTGCCTTGCCTGTCATACACACACTTGGGCAATGTCATTTCAAATGAATTAGCACATCTGCTTGTGTTTCCAGCATCATATCCAAGTTTGGTGTGATAGAGCCAACAGACAGTCTTAATCTGATCAACTACTCTCTCTCCAGTGCTGGTGTACTTTATTGGGAAACCAAAATGTTCCCAAACTGCCGATTATGACTGAGTATAACCAGCATTAGCCATAACTAACTCACAGCAATAATTAGCAAAATGTTTTCAGTGGTGAACATCTGCTTGTGAATTTAGCGCCAGCCCATGTCAATAAATGTATTCATTCATTTCAGTGTGCTTACCAAACCTAAAGTTATGTACCAAAAGGTATATGATGAATGTGTCTGTCTCACTCTATGTAGTTAGATACATCAATGTATGTGCTCCAATGCCAAATGCAAACTTTCTCATCTGGTAGGAGTGATAGCACTGACTTCTATCAGTAGGATTTCAGGCTACCCCAGAGAGGTCATGCCTTCTGTCAAAAGGGAGTCCCTGAATTTACAAGGGTCCCTTTTAATAGCAGGTTTAACATCTCTGTGAAAAACATAAACACACATGACACCCCTATAGTCTATGGGTTTGGACACCGTGATCGAATGGTCATTGGTTTAAATCCCATGGTCGGCAGACCGATTTCACTATTAGGCCCCTAAACAAGGTCCTTAGCACCTAATTTCTCCAGGGATGTTTCTTTGGATAAAAATGTCTGCTAAATAAATAAAAATAAATGAAACAGATATCATCTAAACTATTTTCTTTGGCAGAATGGTGAGCAGCATTGTTCTCCACAGTGTATGCACTGTGATGGACTGGCATCCTGTCCAGGATATACTCCTACGTTGTGCCTTATGCTGCATCAGATATGCTTCAAACATTCTTCATGACCCTGTACTGAATAAGCAGTTGGAAAATGACGGACATACCATTTCTAAATGACAAAATCAGTTATAGCTGGTAAACACATCCCATTAAGTCAAATAGGAATTCACAACTATCACAATGAGTATAAAAGAACAATCTTACATTTTGTTTATTCAGCAGCTGCTTTCATCCAAAACAAAGTACAACTGAGATGCAGGGTCAGCCTGTCCATGGAGCTTTTGGGGTTAAGTGCTTTACTCAAGGGCCCAATGCTGAAATCACTCTGCTAACTCTGGGATGTGAACCGGTGACCTTTTGTTCACGAGTCCTAACCCACAGCACTACACCCCGCCCTCCCAAATCTCCAACATTTACGACACCCACAGCAGAATGAAGAGTAGCAACTCCAAAAAGGCTAATGGAGATAAGGATGACCAGGAAGACGATGATGAAGAGCGCCACTGGCAAAAATATGATGAAGATAGCTGAAGAGGCAGAGGGTAACAGTGGCGGCTGTCCTGCATGTGAGACCCTCCCGCTCTCCCCCATCTGATTGATGAGCCCCACATCCCAGTGACTCTCCTTTTGCAGGACACAGCTGCTTCCAGCTTCAGGCAGCTGGATATCCACTGCAATGCATGCCTCTGAATCTGCTGAGTAACCGGAGAGCCCCTCATCCCCACTCCTTGGTGGGAGAGGGGGGGTTCGTAAAGGGGAGGGTGCCGGTGCTGACGTTGCTGGGCTCCCAGGACCAGCCCGTAAATGAACTCATTTTTCATCCTGCCTCCCCTGCTAATGACTGGCACTTTCTCCATGCCGAGCGCCGCCTCTGAAGAGCAGACGGAGCAGCTGAGGCTCATTCATCTATAGGCGACGTGGCCCCGGGCTGCGCATTGCAGACAGATGCATGTGCATAGAGGGGGATAGAGCGGTGGATATACAGATAGGCAGAGAGATTGAGCAGTGGATGTGCAGATGCATGGACGGATAGAGGGATAGAGCAGCAGACATACAGACATACAGTGGGATAAAGCAACGGATATACCGACACGCAGACACAGTGGGATAGAGCAGCGGATATGCAGACATACAGAGGGATAGAGCAGTGGCTATGCAGGCATGCAGACACAGTGGGATAGAGCAGTGCATATGCAGATGCGCAGACATACAGAGGGACAGAGCAGCAGACAAGTAGACATACAGAGGGATAGAGCAGTGGCTATGCAGGCACACAGATACAGTGGCATAGAGCAGTGGATATGCAGACATACAGAAGGATAGAGCAGTTCATACACAGACATACAGAAGAATAATGCAGCTGATATGCAGGCAAATAGAGGGATAGCTAGCAGCATAAATGCAGACACACAGAAATACAGAAAAATAGAGCAGCAGATATGCAGACACACAGAGGGATAGCTAGCAGCATAAATGCAGACACAAAAATACAGAAAGATAGAGCAGAAGATACACAGACATACAGAGGGCTAGCTAGCAGCATAAATACAGACACAGAAATACAGAAAGATAGAGCAGAAGATACACAGACATACAGAGGGCTAGCTAGCAGCATAAATGCAGACACAGAAATACAGAAAGATAGAGCAGAAGATACACAGACATACAGAGGGCTAGCTAGCAGCATAAATACAGACACAGAAATA
>JAODKF010000126.1:26921388-26941757 GCA_026779585.1 Mormyrus proboscirostris
TATTAAGAGTCACAGTCATCGACTACGCAACTGGTTGGTTGAAACAAAATCCTGGTTTGGATTTTTACTTTCTGGACTTGAAATGTCCACCTCTGATTACATCTGTTTTGTCTTCCAACTGTGTATGTCACATGACTGTTTTGGTCCAATCACGATTGAGTTATCACGTTTACGGTAAAAGCTAGGCTAGTTTCATTAGCTCAAGATGGATAATAACCCTGAGAGTGCAGAGCCTCCAGGCACAGTCAAACCGTTGCCTATCCAATAGAGTACAGCATATTATTTTTTAAATTTATTTTTCTTTATGTAGTTATTTTATGTATATATAACACGTTCTTCTACTTTTTTGGTGATTACCGAAACCCCCGTTTTTCCTTATCCCCTGCCAAAGAACAGAGGTCAGTCATGGCCGAAAAACCTGGAGAATCATTACACCTGTAATATGTATATAATATATAACTAATATTATTATACGTATAATTATATTTTAAAAAGTTTAATCTAATTAAATGTTACAACATTATTTCTCCTACCAAATGTATAGTTCCACCATTACATTGCTTCGTTCAATGGTTAATGCTGCGCAACGACTGATACTAAAAAATGGCATTTGTAAATACAGAGGTTAGCAACAGGAGATTAATAAGTCATTAGATTAGATCAGACAAACATGTTCTGCGCAATTTTCCTTCAGTCTATAACATGTTTTATATCTTTCGTCGACTAGGGTACTTCTATTTAGTCATATGCAATTAATATTTGGACAGCTAACTCTTCAGAGAGATAAAAGAAACAGATAAAATGTGCAACATGCGATATAAACAAACATCTCCTACTGACACACAAACTTAATTGCCCTGTCTGTAGCTGCTTTCTGTGTATCTCATCTTGGTAAAATGACATTGCTGTGATAAAACAATGTCTTTATGAGGCAGCAGTAACTTGAGTCAGAGTTGTGGGCACTACTGCAAAAATAATGTTAATCTTTAATCTTAAGGTTTTAATATGACAATAATTGCCTTGAAATTTATGGTTGTACTATATTACTGTTTTTAAGAGGGTACATTGTGGAGTTTTTTTTTTGTTTACGGAGGTGCACAGAAGCATAGCATATACACTTTTCTGACATCATTCTTTCTTGTTAATGTTGCATTTTTTTGTCTGCTGCTGCATTTCACACATATGTTGTTGTATCTGAAGTATTATTGCACTGGAAAACTGTATTTTAGTGTTTCAGTTCATAGTGAAGAGTGTGATTTTAAGCCTGAGAAGGCCGAGGAGAGGAGACAGCCTCTCTAGCTCCTGTAGCAGATGGAAACGTCAAAAAGTGACACTCGACTGTGAAGCAGCACCTGGTGGAGATGGGATATGCATCACTACATCTGTGGCCATAAGACAAAAAAAGCCAGCCGGAGATCTTCTTCATTAAGATGGAATTGCTGGCAAAAGGACCCGTGCAAACGTTGCCAATCGGACTGCAAGCAAATGCCAAGAAAGCTGGGATGGATAAATATGGCAGGAAGGCAACGAATGATTGATTTTTCTTATAGACTTTTTCCTCAGTTCACTTTATAAACCTACATACTATTTGTCATTTGGTATCGATATAAAGGAAAGCAAAACTTAATTTAACGTCTAATATAAACTATATAAGAACACATGATGTAAAATTATTCTTATGGAATCTTGTGGGATTAATGCTAGTGTTACCTTGTGTTGTCATTGTTTGACAGAAAGCACAGCCAATCTTAAAAGTGGCAAAAATTAAAACTCACCATGCAGGGGGATAACTAAACTTATTCTGGGCAGCCTGAAAGACCCATAACAATATGAGGAAATTCACATGAGTGCAAAATGTCCTTCCCTTGGCAAAAAATTGCGGAAAGGATCTGTGAATGAAGCAACACATTGATATATTATTTAAGTTTTGGCAGTTAATACTGATTTTAGCTTTGTCTTGATAAACTGAGACAGCAGCAATGCCATGATTTGGCAGGTCATGTGGGCCTGCAGTTGCAGGAGAGGCTACAGTTCAGAAGAATGCAAACTTCAGGCCCAAAGGCCTGGAGTCCGTCAGTTTTTAGAATATTTTTGAATTAGATGCCTTGGTCCTGTCCTCTAGTTGCTTGGACCCACCTCCTCTACAATTGTTTATCTCTCTGAACCAATCATTTTTCCTTCTGCCCTCAGAACATTTTTGTGTAAGTCAAACTCCCACAAGCATGATTTATACCTGGTCAGGTGACTTATCATCCAAATAATTACCCCAGTAAAAGCAATGAATAGCTGAGGTGGAGCGAAAGCCAGCAAAGGCTTGAGGATAAGTGCGGTCACACCGGAATACCTTATTTCCAGTAATTTTAATTGTGTGTGGATGTAGCACACTGAAGGACCAACACATATGTGAGCCGAATGCACGTAAACGAGCTTTAAGGCCCGATGGGTTATTCCCAGTATAACGGTAGACGATTACAGTATTGCCCAGAATATCAACTGTATGCCTTAGGGTCAGGTTCTGGATATAGCGGTCATTTTATTATGTTTTTCCTTAGAGAATTTCTTGCAGCGCAACGAATGACGCCAGCAGTCCGTAAGTATACAGGAGCTATGGATAGAGGTCTCACGGTGTACGTAAGAATTACGCCGTCCCTCCCCCCAGCTCAGCCAGCAGGCCTTTCTTCACTACTCTGCTGGACCACGGCAAGTCAGAAGTCATTACATGAACTATTAACTCGCGCTCAGCCTCATTAAGCATGCAAATTGACGGGGGACGGGAGGCCTGGCGCTAAGAAACAAAAGTAATAAGAGGAATGTAAGCGTGCTGTTACCGGCCATAACACCAATGGCCTGACATTTTCAGCTTCGCAGGGTCATCACTAAGGTGACTGTTTTGTTTTCCTCTTCTTCTGTCCCCTCCCTGACAACATAACCGCGTCTCCTTCCTCGGCGTTACCTGGCTGACTTCTTCCTCTTACGTTTTGTTTCCTTTCCCTTATGGTTGACTGGAGGCTACACGGTCCATCTTCACAGTCTCTTGCCATTATCAACAGCACGCCGCCATAAATACCACAAGCGGTATCTGCGATAAACACAGACATTCTTTCGTAACAGATCAGCAAAAAATGCATTTGTCTTAGAATTTTAAACGAATGTGAAAATAATTATAAAAAAATCGCACAAACACACAAGCAGAGTATACAATTAACACTTATTTACATGCACTGAGAACCTAAAGTGTCTTTTAATTAAGAGCCCATATGAGATAGGCAGACATTGCAATCATGTGCCCCCCTCCCCCCCCCCACCCATCTGTCTATCAAAGGCCTGGACATCTGTGGGAGGGGGCTGAAGCCATCCTGTTTCAGACAGAATATTAAAATGCCACCCGCGGGTAAATTGTCTGGAAATAATTCAGAGTATCCAGCCTAGCTGCTCTGCAGCATACATCAAAGCACACGCTGAACTTCAGCCAGCTGCAGAATATACACAGGGTAGATGTCTGTATTGTGTGCACGTGCTTTGTGAGGGCCAAAACCTTCCTAAAAGTGATTTTACATAAAAAGGAGCCTAATCAGAAGGGATATTTTATTGCCCATGCAGGGACTTAATATATTTTTGTATCTGACATTCCAGGCATGAATGCCATGAATGTCAAAATATGTATTTTAATGTAACTACACCAAGAATATGCCTCACAAAACTGCAGCTCAGACTGACTTAACCAAAATTACATGCACAGGTTATGTTTTAATATGATTTTACCTAAATGATGGCACAAACCTTGCATCACAGTGCGAACCACATTTTGTCAGAAACCATTTATAAAATCTGACCTGCGTTGAATGAACTTTTGTTTTTTTTTAATTTTTTGGATATTTTGCACACACAGGCCAGTGCAAATAAGCATGATGATCCAGCAGCCCTTCCCCTGCTCTTCATGGCTTTCACAGAGCTTCCCAATCTCCTGTGCTATGCTAGTGCTGTTATTTTTTTTATTTCCTCCTTGTCCATTTTTCATTGGTTTTTTTTACTCTCAACATGCTGCACAGCCATTAATTCTCTCGGGCCACAGTGTCTTTAGACTTAAATGCTTTAAAGTAGCTTCCTGTCTCCATCTTTAAAATGATAGGCATGATTCAAAATGTTCAGTGTTCTATTACTATTTTAAAGAATTATTAAAGGTGAAATTCTGCATGATTTTCATGCTAAATGTACCAAGGTGTGGCCTTACAAAGCTAATATAAAGCTGCCACCTTGGACTGAGATTCAGAGCGTTCAAGTGCATATTCCATAGGAGACATTGCCATCCATTGGTGAAAATAGGCATTGCAGTCTTAAAGAGGGCTGCCGTAGGGAGTGTGACCACTGTGTCTTTGGTAGATATATCAAGACACATGTATAGGTGTAAACAAAAAAGCCAGGAGGGTTCATGCACTGAGATGCTTTTGGTTTAGCTTCTGCAAGCTAGTATTTAAACAGCATTCGAGATGTAATGGTTTGTCCTGTCACTATTGATCTCCCAACTATATTTTCTTTACACTCAAAATGATGAAACTGTGTGAAAAACTACATGTTGTTCATGTTATGGGCTATGATGGACACTTGATTGATAACTTTAATATAATTTGAATATGACGTATAAATCAAAACTGAACTTATGAACATACAAGAAAATAAACTCATTCTCAGAAAAGACCTGTTTCATAACACATCTGAAGTATGCTAATTTAGGGATTGGAACTAAGTGGCACATTTTGGAAGTGATAACATTAAAAAAAAATGTATTTGCAATAATACTGTAGAAGTCTGAGTTTAACATTCAGTAATTTCTGTTTCAGATATTTCTTTAGTCATCTTTCCAGTATGTATTTTTCTTTCTCTGTACAATTTTTTTTTATTTTATTTAATTTATTTATTTTTGAGTGTAACATGCCAATGTCTAATTCTATGATTTTTCTTTTATTATTTACAGTATAATTACCATACATCTAAAACATGCAAAAATAACAGCATATGAAGTAAGACTTTTATATTTTGATATAAGCTTTTTTTAAATTTTTATTTTCACCATTTTCTTCCCCGCAACCAGCATCAGAATCAGTTCATGACAAATTTCTTCAGAATAATTTCATTTTTACTCCACCAAACAGTTTTGTTGCCAGTCCAAAACATGTAAATGTCCATAAAGATTAATATTGAATTGGAGTAAAGTTATTGTCACAATTGTGATTGGTGATAAAAATATCAAAATTAGTGAAATCCCTGAAATTAGTTGATATGTTCCGGGTCAAAGGCTGACACACCCTGAGCACAAACTCCAACACTGTAAAATATCACATACTAACAGTATTTTCAGGGCCTAAGGTTGATATATGGACTGAGCACTTACTGATTTCATGCTGCTCGTGGACTGTGGTTAGTTTACCAGAAAAAAAGGTCTGTTTGACTATGAATCCCAAACCCCACTTCCCACTTAGAGAACAATTTAAAGGTATTGATGTCCCTTCCACCAAGGTCCTGTTGCTAATCAATACTTATTCTTAGCTGTTATTAGTATATGAAATGCAATATCACTTTATGAAAGACATTGGAATATTGGCCCAGTTTCCAACTTGCTTGCGACTTTCATTTTCCAAAACCTGCTGAGTGTATAATCAATCTGGGCAAAGTATGGAATTTTTGGTAAAAATGAGGACTTATTCTAATTAAGAGGCATCATTCAGCCTTAAATTTGAGGATCGTTTTTGCAGGAAATCCTGTCCCTTATTTTCAAATAGCTAGGCTAAATTTAAAAATGTGGTTACTATACCGTACTCTGACCCAAGTGTTGTGGGAGAGGAAATGTTGAACACAGGTTCGGTTTTGGGGTCTGAATCATGGGGGATTCATCTCATCTGCCATAGTTCCTCCTCTGGATCTGTGTGAGGCCTCATTTTCCACATGATTAGCCATCCACCTGCCCATCTGCCCTGCCCAGACAACCCCCTCCCCCTCCCTCTAGGTCCAGATCATCCTAGAATATTCTACTGACTAACTGAGCAATGTATTGGCCTTCTGCAGCCAGCCAGAGATGCCAAATATGGGCCCGTCTGACTGGATAAAGAGGATGGTCTACCATGAGATGAATGTCCTATTGTTGGGTGCCTGGAACCAAAGAAGCCTCTTGGGAAAATTGCTTTGGTCAGAATGACTGACGGAACCCCAAGGCACTGGGATGGAACATGGAGAGAGATTTACTGGAAAACAGGTATTACAGCCTCTGGCCTTATTTGTAGAGAAAAAAATAACTGAATTTGAAACTTTTGGTATATCAATTGATTAATTACATAAATTACATGAATTTATATCTGCAGTCATGGACAAGACAAGAGCAAGTCAGATAATCATCAAGACAGCTCACAATAACATTGGCAAAACTAGTAAAGGGCATTTGAGGAGAAAAAAAAAACTTCTGCAAAAAGTTACCTAGGTCATAAACACAATCTGTAGTATTGTATGCAAAGCTATTTTTATCAGATGACTACGGCACAATGGATACTTTATTCAAATTGACATTGACATTGGCATTGTAAATTAATTATCTTCTTAAGGTTAGAAATGAAAAATGCCTTAAAGTAATTTCATTTGAAACTGTCCAGTATACACCACCACCACCATAAAACTGTTTTTAATAAATGTGATGACAACATTTCAATACATCTCTCCATATTTCTTCAAACTGCTTATCCCGGTCAAGGTCGATATACAGAGATGCATCCGGAACAAAATGGCGTTCCTTTCCATATAGTCCATATTGACTGGTTTACAGTACCTCATGAACATTATTGAATTAGGTGTACAATATATACAATACACTAATTTAAATATATGTGTCAAATTCTAATCTTTAGGTTTCCAGCCAGCTGCTAACGAGTATGAAACTGATTAATGTAATCACTTCTCGAATTCCCTAATTAGCCAGATCGGCCTCACTCAGGCGATTAGAATGTCAAGCACAGTAAGTAATGTAGAAAGCAACTATACAGAACATGTGGACTAGATTAGTGTAAATGCTAATGCATGTCATATAACCACTCTTGCACTACAAGGTCCCATTTTGTACATAGTTCCTCTTCCCCAATTAAAATCCCAAACCACTCAGTAGTCTATGTGTAATGTATTTGTATCGCAACTGATGAAAGGACTACTGCAGTTTGAGAATGAAAGTCAGCATTATTTAATCACTTGTAAGTTGAAAATTAAATCAAATCCTCAGTGGCTTTCAGGGCAACCAGAGAATGTGGAGAAACAGATGACCCCCTTTGGCATTACATACCCCTCCTAGTGGGGGTTAGGGCCACTGCAGTCCTCTTCACAGATCATTCCCGTTATGGGTGTCCCCTTCATCCAGAGCACACTGTGACAAGTGACCTGAATGAGCAGCTTTTAGACACTTTTGACAATGGAAGTAAGAGTGTATAGACAGGGGGGCTCTTTACATGCTATACTCTAGGGCTGGGCGATATGGAATTTTTTTTCCCAGTCCTATCGCTATATAATTCAATTTCAAAGTCATTTCTTCATGGAAAGGGCCCATTTTTGCTTATAATTCCTCTAGGATTCCCCATAAATACATTCAGAACATGAAAAAAGCAAAGAATTGAATGGATTGAAAACACAAATATAATGTTAATAAGTACGTAAGTCATACAAAACTAAACCTTTTTTTTGTCATAGGACTGTACGGTTTGTTGCGGGCTATTTCTCTGACTACCTTGCTGTTCGATCCAGGGAATAGGTTTAACATCGCTAATAGAGTTGCTACCAGGTATTCTCAACCAATCCGTAAACAGACAAATCTGTTGCAAGACCCATCCGTGTCCACAGGCTATGTTTCTAAATGCCATGTCCAATATTCATTTTGATCACAATGTCCGTCAGAATTTGCCATGGTTGTGACCCCTGATTGCCATGCATCCCATATTGAAATGTGAAATTCTATGTCCCGTATTTAACCATGAAAGGCAGCCCTGGCAGAATCCAGCATCCTCCAGGAACAAGTCTGACTTTCTACTGGCAATGGTAACTAAACTCTCACTCTGTTATACAGGGACCTAATGGCCTGCAGCAACAGGCCCAGTATCCCATAATGGCAAAGTCCCCCCACAGGGTCCCTCTCGGGTCACAGTTGTATACCTTTTCCAAGTCCACAAAAAAACATGTAGATCAGACTGGCAAACTCCCATGAACCCTTTAGGATCCTTGTGAGGGTAAAGAGCTGATCCAGTATTCCAAGAATCTGCATTGCTCCTCCTGGATCTGAGGTTTGACAAACGGACAGACCCTCTTCTCCAGAACCCTGGCACTGGCCTTCCCTTGGAAGTTGGAACACACCCTCTGATTTCTTTTCTTAAAGACTGGAATCACCACCTCGGTCTGCGAATCCAGATCTACGGTCCCCTACTAAATCAAGACAGCCCAACAACATCAAGAGCCTTCAGGAACTCAGGGGCGAATATAATCCACCTCCTCAACCTTGCTACAAGTGTTCCAACTCTATTTCCTCCAAGGAAGGCATTGAAGTACTCCTTCCACTGCCCAACTATATCAACTATAACAATATCTGTCAGCTGCTTCTGGAGTCCCACAAGCTAACCAAGCCCAGAAAGCCTCCTTCAGCCTGACAGCTTTTACTGTATTATGCTGGTGTCCGCCACTGGGTCTGGGGCTTGCTGCCACAGCAGGCACAACAACCTTAAGGCCACAGTTCTGCTCAGCCACCTCCGCAATGGAGCACCAAACACTGCCCATTTAGGTTCAATGTGTCCAGCCTGCCTTGGAATGCACGAGAAGTTCTGCTGTAGACATGAGTTGAAGGCTTCTGCCAGATGCTCCCAGCACACACTCACTATACATTTGGATCTACCAAGTCTGCCTGGAATTTTCCCCCACCATCTGATCAAACTCACCATCTGCAGGTGATCAGTTGATAACCGAGCTCCTCTCTTTACCCAGGTGTCCATATGGTTATTAGTCCAACGATAAGATTACAAAATGGCATTGTAAGATGCCATTAGTACAGAAGTTCAATAAGAGAGTACCACTGGGGATCAGATCAGGCAGCATGTTTCTCCCAATCACACCCTTCCAGGTTTCACTGTCATTACCCATGGCCCAGGACAATGGAGCACCCAGAGGGGGGTGCCTTCCAACACTCCACCCAAGGTCTCCAAGGAAAGCCAGATACTCTGAATTGATGTTTTGTGAAGCACGGGCAACAGTCAAAACCCTTCTACCTGACTCTAAAGTCGAAATAACGCGACCCTCTTGTTCCCCATAGTGAACTCCAACAGACAAGCACCAAATTGGGATGCTCTGAGTAAACCTACACCCGTGCCATGCCTCTCTCCCAGGGACACTACAGAGTGCAATAGAGTCCAGTCCCTCTTCCAGTATTGGGTCCAAAGCCTGTGCTGTGCATTGAGGTGACCCCAACTATATCTGAACTCTATATCTAGATAATTCCTGGAGTCGGGCTGAATTTCAGCTTGATCATAAGTACTCAGAAATGAGACTAGATATGTGCGCATACTTGCCTTGCCAGAAACCGTATTGTAACAGAAAGGCTGTCCTTGGAGCTGATCGCCTTTCTTACAGTAGGTGGGTATCCCTCTTTATGATATGTGGAGTTACAGGCTCCAAGAGGAAATTGAAGTCCTCCACAGACATTCTAAGAAGGTCCTGAAAACCCCTCATATCATCCATCTATTTACGCGAAACTTATTTTAATACAACAAGACAGTATAGGTGTTGAATGATGTTATAGCCTGTTGCCTGAAACTGAATGCTAATGGGATTTTATGTGCTACAGACTCAACACAGCATTGCAAGAATAAGCAGGCATGTTATTGTTTGCAGTACAAGTTCTGTGTAGGTATCAGGCTATCTTCAATGTAATTTATTTGTCGCTGCTTACCTCCAGTTCTCGTTGTAAAATGGGCAGGCCGTATTGTCCACGTCTTCCTAGCCATCTTCATATCCATAAACGCCGGCACCTCTTCTTTATCAATTTTTTCATTTTTTTTTTCAATTGCACAAATGGCCGAAGCGGAGCGTTTCGCTTTCAATGTGTGGGTTGTTCTTCTTCTGCTGCTTCTTTTTTAACGTCTACATTCCTGGGTACGGGAGTCCGTCGTGTTCATATTGCTCATGTAGTGCGAGCAGTCAGGTCGCATCCGAGTATCGGACCGTATAGTGTGCGAACATAAATCGTGAGCTTTGCCTTTTCACCGCATGCGATTTAGTCGTACAATTTGAGCAGGGTGTTTACAAAAGGACTGGAAAAATCGCACAGTGTATGCCCAGCCTAAGACTACCATATCATAATGAAATTGCATTCACTTCAGGCTAATGTGTAATATCACATGTCTGTGTTCCTTATTGACAGTTTATCAAAGTTTCTCATTTTCTAATCATTTAAATTTTATATGAAAATAAGGCAATATACTGTTTATTTCACCCAACCCCAAAATACTGAAATATTTAATCCCGAAGACTGAAAAATCTGTTTCAGAGGTCAGTTTAGAAACAATATTATTGTTTTATTGATTATCGGATTATTTAATGGTAGGCAACTTACAAATTTTTACCCAGTGCCTTTCTCAAAACTGGAATGGCAGAACACTGAAGAGTAAGTCCCTGTTGTTAACCTATCCACAATGCTGTCTATTTTTTTTATTATTATTTATTTGTTGTATTTTCCCATCCATCAATCTTCCATAACCACTTACCCAGCCATGGTGAGCTTGTACTCTACATGAAGCCCTGAACCACAATTTAGAAATTTAGAAATGGCAGTTCACTTAACCACATGCCTGTGGACTGCAGAAAGAAACTGGAGTAGATAGAGAAAACCAACACGACATGAAAAATAAAAAAAAATCCACACTAATGCATTTGGAGTACATTGCACACACATACACACACACACACACACACACACACAAACACACAGCTGGAGACAGGAACTGAACCCAGCTATAGTGCAAACTACTTGCTGTCACAATGTTCCCTTTTATTGATATAAATATTCATCTCTTTAAAGTTTTAATCGTTTAGGCTCCAGTACTTAAATACATAATATGTAACATCCATTCAAACAAAACAGCTGTTTCTAAAATTAAGTCATAGTTGAAGTCATATTTGTTCTTTATACCTTGGTAAGGCTTCATACTTCACATAATCATTTCTCTGGTTGTCACTATGATTATTAAAATGTATTTTTTTAATAAGACTGGATTTAAACACTCCATCCATCTATCCGTCCATCCATCCATCTATTCTCCACCCTCTTATCCAGTACAGGATAACTGGAGGCCTAGATCCTATCACAGATAGCTCAGGACACAAAGGAACTGCCAGGATAAGATTCTAACCCATTATAATGCATACAGACTTATGCTTTCACACACACAATCTATCCTGACAGGCAATATTCATTTGAATTTATCTGCCAGCTGATTTTGTGTAGAGCAACAGACAAGTGGGTAGGTAATACTTAATGGCATACAGCTGTCAAAGAGCCAACTTACTATTTCTCTTGGACTAAACTTTCAATGATCAACCAGTTGCAAGTGCAAGGTGGATGTGTCGAAAATAGCTATACAAGCACTGGTTGAAAACCTTATGTTTGTATTCAGAATCTATCTCCCAAGATGGAGCCTAGAAAGAAACTTTGTGCAATATAAAAAATTGCACAAAAGTAATTACACAATGGAATGGTAGGCAGTAAGCAAGTTAGGGGTCCAATGGAGGGGATGAGGTTTGTCAAAGCACATGTTGGTAGCCCCACCAATAATGAGTAACAGAGGTCTAGTTGTGAGATAACCAATTACTAAACAAGGCACTGAGCTGCAAACTTAAAGATGCCAATTCATCTAACCTTTGCGTTGCAAGAGGAAATCTCTATCACTTGGGGAGACCAGGAAAACTCCACATGCACAGAGCTGAGATGGAAACTGAAATCCCAGTCCTGTAGGCATGAGGTAACAGTGCACTGGGCCAACAGCAAAATCTAATAGTTATAAGGAGTACTTATAATACTTAAGGTTAGGGGTATAATGAGTAGATTCTTTCAAATTGTACAATATTTTGATTGCAATATGATTCTGCATTATGAGAGCAAGTCAAATTGTGTTCCAGCCCAGGTGTTTAAACATCAGTCATATCCAATTATATTCTGAGGTAAAAACAATCCCGTCAAAGAGACATATTCTTACCATAGTCTGCTGGAACAAATAATCAAACAAAGAAGTGCAGCATCTGAATATTTCATGAGGGGCATTGTAAGAACAGCTGGCATTTGTTTAGTCTTGCACTATATATACTGAGGTATAGGGCATAGCAATTTCTAATTTCTAATTTAGTAATATTTGGTGAAAAAAAATGTGTGTAGTTGTTCCATTTATTACAGTAATAGGGATTCGTTTAGGGATTCCTTGAAAAGCCTTTTTATAGAATAGATGTGTCATATTTAAGTGTAATGTAACACAATTCATTTTCCTCTAAAAGAAAACCTTTGCATTGAATTCATAATATATTTGCAAAGAATGCAATTAAAAATGAAATCTTAAACTCTGGTTATCCTGTTAATATTTATTTTGTTAGAAAGTAAATCCAGTGACCTGGCACTGGATAAGAGGTTGAAAGCTGGATAGGTGGTAGAATTAAATGTGAAATTTGCCTCTAATGATACCTAGATTATACACTAAGCACTAACAGCTTCATTTGTGAAGATAACATTATCTTTGCCTTATAGTTTGCTAAAGGAACAAAATTGCTCATTGGTGTGGGTTTGTTGATCCCAATTGGTACATCATTGGCTAGGCAGAAAGGCAGAGATGGAGGGAAGACCTGCAAGCGATTAAGAGTGTCAGTGTGGATATTCTCTTAGGATAGATACTGATTGGAAACATATGTACACATGCTGAAAACCATCCTATCCAGATTTTTATTTAAATGCTTTAATTTAGTAGAAATATTAATGCAGTAACATATAAACAAATGCATTCAAGGGTCCAGAGGCACCGGGTTAGAGTAGAATAAAAAGTGCTATTAGTAGAACCAGAAGCAGGAATTAAGGTCTGAGGGTCCAAGGTCATTCTACTGGTCCTTCCTGCAGGCCTGCAGACTGCAGTTGAAGGAGCAGTAAATGAAGGGGTTCCGTCTGAGCGAGTCCCGAGATCGCTGAAGCATCTGGCACTATGTCTGCCTACAGCTACGCTTACTGTTGCTTAAAGGCTACTTATGCCACTTGCCTTTAGATGAATGATGTTCAATGAGGCAGACGGGGTCCACGGGGGCCAAGGAACAAGTAGGAAGAGGCAGGAGGAAGGTGTAGCCATTAATTCCATATTAGGGTCCAAAATGATCAACCAGAAATTTGTACATGTATGAGTCAATGATAAATATAAAACTGGGTAAGACAGTGAAACTGAACCACTGACCAATAAAGTGTTTGAGGTTTCACACATAAATATGCACAGCCTGGTGGCTAATCTTCACTGACTGCACACTCCATTAGTAAGTGTGAAATCTGATTTAGCAAAGCAGTAGTACAGCTGTACGTGAAATATCGCAGTCCATACAACATAAAGAGAGACATAACAGAGTTCAAAAGAGGACAAACTGTTAGCGCGCATCTCATTGGCGCATCTGTGACCAGGACAGAAAGTCTTTGTGGTGTGTCAAGGGCCACAATATCCAGGGTAATGTCGGCGTACCACTATGAAGGACAGACCACATCCAACAGGAGTAGCTGTGGATGCAAGAGGATGCTGCCTGAAAGGGATGTCCAGATTGTATTTAAAAAATATAAAACCATAGCTGCCCAACTCACTGCAGAGTTAAATGTGCACGTAGATGCTCCTGTTTCCACAAAAGTGGTTCAAGGGCTCCACAGGGTCAAAAGTCATGGTCAGGCTGCTATAGCCAAACCTTTGGTCATTCGTGCGAATGCTAAACATCGGTTTTGATGATGCCAGCAGCGCAAATTTGGGGCTGTGTACCATGTATAGCATGTATTGCCCTCTGATGCCTCCACCTTCCCTATCCCACATCCAAGAGAGCCTCAAAGAGCATTACCACCTAGACTGTTACCTACCCAGAGTGCAGCACGAGGGTGATCAGTGATGGCTTGGGCTGCAATAACATGGCACTCCCTAGGCCCACTGCTTTTCCTAGATGGATGTGTCACTGCCAAGGACAACCAAACCACTGGAGGGAAATGTTCAGCCAGTGTTCAGACATTTTACTCTGAAGGTGGTGGTGTCATGTAACAGGATGATAATGCACCAATACACACAGCCAGACTGGTGGCAGAGTGGTTTGAGGAACATGAAAAGGAACATGACCTGCACAGACACCAGATTTGAATATTATTGAGCCACTTTGGGGTGTTTTGGAGGAGTGAGTCAAGACACATTTTCCTCCACCAGTCTCATGTACTGACCTAGTCACTGTTCTGCAAGATAAATTGATGCAGTATTGACCGCTAAAGGAGGTCCTACACCATAGTAATAAATTATTGTGGTCTAATATGAGGTGTTTCAGTGTCATTGTCCAACCCCTGTATATATTACACACACACACACACACACACACACACTTACTTTAGTTACTTTATTTAACAGACATACATATTTTTGTCCACAGTGACATACAGGAGATGCAAATTACAAACATACAGCTTCCAGTGTGTGCTCCATTACAAGTGTAGCCAGTATATGTACAGCATGCATAGAAAAACTGAATGACCAATTTCAACAATGATTTTGATAATCAATTTTATACTCCTGCTGCAGGCCATATAATATTTACTTATGCTACTAGAGTTTACGAATATCTGCTCACTATTTGGGCAATCGCCAATGGGCTGTTTATAACGGTGTACTAGACAGTCTGCATCATGAAGAACAAGTGTATTTTTTCCACTCTGTTTTCCAAACTGCACCGGCATAGTGTCCAGCCTACACAATCCTCACATGTCGAACATGTGTGCTGGATGAGGACCATGGTCAGTGGCCATGTGGGCATAAAACCATGGATGCTGCAAGCATTCAACCGCAGAGAACAGCATTTATGTCAGTGACGTCAAAGAAACCCACGCAGACACCTCCACATGTATGCACAATTAAAGCACACATGCTTATATGGGAAGATGTACGAGTAGAGGCTTTAACAGATGATCTGAAGAGTCTAGTTATTAGCAGCCTTTATAACAGGGTCACAAAATTTCAGAGCATTCTGCACACGATCCCCCACCATGTTTAACAGTTGACTTTCCCCAAATGTAAAATCCATCTGGATGTATCAAAAAGGGCAAAGCATCATTCATCTTGTTTTTTTTTTTTCCATAGCTTTGGGTAGAGTTGCCAGATCCACGGTTTTCCTGCCCAATTGAGCTATTTTCAAAATACAGTCGCAGGTAAATATTAGGAGGTCGCGGGTTGTGGGTTTTTGGGCTGCCTCCATAATGTGCCGCGGCAGTGGACTGTAAGGGGGGAAAAGAATTTTATTATTATGAATGCAAGTGGCTCCGAATGCTGAGTGAATCACTAGCCACCAAAATTCAGAGATAGACGTACACAGAAAGCTGCCAAATCTCACTCATCTGGTGTGACACTCACACTTTCAGACTCTGACACAACAATACATTTGGCAAATCTATATTATTCCATTATAAACTTAATGTTATCCACATCAGAAGCGATTGAATAGTTTGCAAACTCTTAAGACTGTTTACAAGGTAATAAAACTGTTACATACATGTAAATGCGTGTGCATGTCCATGCAGTCTCAAATTGTAAATCGCACTTGAGCTAGCTAGCCCAAGTTGGCAAACTTGGGAAAGGAGAGTGCGTCCATCTATGCTATAGAATTGTGCTTAACTGTGGTTTAAAAATGTTGAACATCTGAATGTGATCAGAATGCAAATTACTGGTTTATTTCTTTGAGATACTGTATACTGGGATTTCAGATATTGGGGTAGTTTCAGCTTCCATTGAGCCTGGAGAATTTTGTTGATCCTGGCAACACTGGCTCTGATCCAGATTTCCACTTATCCGGATTTCGCTCAGACAGTCCAGTTTTCCTCCTTTTTGTCTTTTCTTCCTCCTTATTCCTTCCCCCCGACAACAAATAGCGTCACTGTCCTGCACACACATACTACGGAAGCTAGTGGCAACTATGCTTGTAATAATGTTTTTATAAAAAATATAACTAGATAAATATTGGTAGAAAACAGCATAAAAACAATATGTGTATGAAATGACACTCTCCACACCCATCTCGTTCAAGAGGTGTCCTCCTTTTGTGACCCTTGCTCAGCCTTTTTGGACATGTCTCCTTTTGTGACCCTTGGTCCACATTTTTAGACACAGGTGTCCTTTGTAACACATGCTCAGCCTTTTTGGACACAGGTGTCCTTTTGTGACCATTGTCCACCTTTTTGGACACAAGTGTCCTTTTGTGACCATTGGTCCAGCTTTTTGAACATGTCTCCTTTTGTGACCCTTGGTGCACAGTTTTAGACACAGGTGTCCTTTGTAACAATTGCTCAGCCTTTTAGACACAGGTGTCCTTTTTTGACCATTGTCCACCTTTTTGGACACAAGTGTCCTTTTGTGACTATTGGTCCATCTTTTTGGACACAGGTGTCCTTTTGTGACCCTTAGCCAGTCTTTTTGGACACAGGTGTCCTTTTGTGACCATTGGTCCAGCTTTCTGGACACAGGTGTCCTTTTGTGACACTTAGCCAGCCTTTTTGGACACAGGTGTCCTTTTGTAACCATGTCCACCTTTTTGGATACGTGTCCTTTTGTGACCATTGGTCCAGCTTCTGGACACAGGTGTCCTTTTGTGACCCTTAGCCAGCCTTTTTGGACACAGGTGTCCTTTTGTAACCATGTCCACCTTTTTGGATACAAGTGTCCTTTTGTGACCATTGGTCCAGCTTTTTGGACACAGGTGTCCTTTTGTGACCCTTAGTCAGTCTTTTTGGAAACAGGTGTCGTGCTGGTGGTCACCCTAGATAATAGCGATGTCCAAATGGAAACTACTTCAAAGCTTTGAAGTAGTTTCCAGCTATGTAAAGCTCATTCTATGGTTTTAATTGACACTGAAAGGCAAATGCGCTGATTCAGTTCTCTGGTCATTTTTTTTTGTTTGTGCCATTTAGCAAATATCCTGTTAGCCATTCTTCCCAGCAGCTACGCTTTAACCACTGTTCCTCTCTGCCAATTCTGTCTGTCCATATTTAGCATGCACAGCTATGCTTTTTGTTCTTCTTGACATAACAAATATTGGTGTAGTTTTTGCAATGCTTCTTTGCAACTACATTAGTTGCCTCATGAGGCTTTGAAAACCTGCATATTAAGGTGTTGATTGTCTTATATATGTCTTTTATAACTGACATTCAACCTAATATGCCATGCCTTTGTAGCTAAATTTGTAATTGAGATGTCAGTTGCGTAATTGAGATGAGCCAGATATTTAGTGATCAAAGTCTCAAAAAGTTTCATCTTAACAAAACACAAATGGTATGACATAAATATAACGAGTAAGGGCTATGTTCACTAAATTGCATGAAAGCCACAACTCTCTGCAAGCAAACACTGTAACAAATATTGGAACATCTATTAGTTTACTTTTCCTGAAGAATTATTTGCATCATTTTATTTTTGCCAATCGTCAAATTCACTTTTATTCATTCGACAATGGAATAGCAATATTCGCCATCAAATTAAAGCTCATTAATGCTTTGGGGGAGCAGCAGCTTAGTGGACAACACTATTACCGCCGCACCAGAATCATAGGTTTGCTCTCTGGCTCTGTGCATGGGAAGCTTTTATGTTTCTGTCCAGTATAACATGCGTTTCCTCTCACAGTCCAAAAACATGAGGTTAGCTGTCTCTTTAAATTCGCACTGAATGTACAGGTGTTTTCCCTTCTTTGGCATGGAATTACCATAACCTTGAACTGGATAAGCAGTTTGGGGAAATGCATGCATTATAATTCTCTTTTCACAAAATGTCAGCAATTTATTATTGAGATATTTTGCTCTCAGAAAAACCGCAATCAAAAACTCGGAATCAGAATCTTTAGTACAAGTGTGTGTGAGTGAATAGGAAAATTAAATGAAATATAAACACATGAAACACAACAAGCATGAAGCTCAACAGACGGGAATACAACTTCTGTGGCACTGGCCATATGTTAGCAAGGTGATGTTCCATGAAATCCAGCCCATATGTGACACATGCCGGCTCGGAGTGTCCAGCATCTGGGCTGCATCACAAATATCTGTGACATAAAGTTCACTTGAATTTTTGAATTGCTTTCCTCAGCTTCATTAAGATTTCAAGTTTGAACTGTCTCTGTGTATCTGGGGAAATAAATCAATTATTTTATTTGTGAATTTTTAGTTCTGGTTGCCAGCATTATTAAATTCTAAACAAGACCGTAATACACATTATTATTGTTGTTGCTGTCAATAATAATAATTATAATAACAATAATAGCTATTATTATTTCAGTTGTTCTTCTTGAGCTGATTGAGAAGAGCAAATTCACAAGAGGGGTATATGGTCATTACAGAACATGGTAAAACATGAAATATAATTCCATGCCACAGCTGTTATGAGTTAATATGAATATTCAAGGTAAATTTAATAACTTTCATATCAAATTTAGTTTAGCTGGGATTTATAAATGAATAAATGGCAAGTTTGCTGCAGAGGTGCAACATCATGTAAAGGTGCAAAGGATAAAGACACATGCAAGTGTTTTACTGCCTTTCTTCAAGGAAGAAATCTGGTTTATCCTTCTTCCACTAATACATATTTTTGTATTCCAAGTCAGTGAGTTGGGCTGCATGAATTAATAATCATATACTATAGGTTATTCATGATGACGTTCGCTTTACCTTAATAATCTTTTTTATAATAAAAACTCAATGCTCAGATTGGCTTTTTTCCTTAAGCAATGATCTAGGCACTGATCATCATTGAGTCCTGACTGCCCAAAAGCCTGTTGGCGCGTCATGGTTTTACTCTCCTGGGACCACTGTCAATAGACACCTCGGCTGATCGCGAGCACCACACTCGCCTTGCTGTTTCAGAGTTGCTCTGTCCCAGTCGTCTGACCTTAATGATCTGGCTTTTCAAAGTCACTCAGATGTTTACCCCTGTCCATTTCTTTTGCATTCAACATTTCGTCTGAGTACTGAATGTTGCCTTACCGTGCAATATATTCCACACCTTGACATGCATGTTTTTTGCTAGATGATCAACATTATTTGCTCCACGTGGGGATGGTTATAATTTCTTAACTCATTAGTGTATATGTCTTCGTGTGTGTTTCAAAATAGGGCTATAAGCGATATTCAATTGAATTTGGTTATACTCGCTCCCTGTAGAATGAAAATAAATGGATTCTATTATAACATGTCACCCAATTATGATGCGGGAACAGATTTTGTCATCAGATGCGTTCCAGTGATATGTGTGACATGAATGTAACACTACGAATACCTTACACAAAACCCTATATCAACAACAATATGTTGTGGCGGCATTATGCTGTGGGGTTTCCCAAAGAGAAGCTGTCATTTACACCCTCTGAGAGTGACACACTCCTTTGTTTATCTAGTTTGTCATTACATCAGTGGGTACTTGTCACTATGACACACTGAAAATTTTATAAAATACCAGCTGGATTTCATATAGTCATAAGATGTATTTGTGCATTTTATGCAAAACAGTGTGGGCAAAGCAAACAAAAGAATCTTTGGAATTTTTAAACAGGAAAAATAAAATAATTCATGCCCATCCAAACATAAAGACTTAGTAAGCTTCTGTTTGACACCCAGAGGCGGTTAAGCCAACACTGAACACCCCATGAACCTCCAGTAAAATTGCCTGAGAAGAACGCAAATAAACAGTCATTGCCTAACTGATTTTTTTGTGTACTGTTGAATTTTATAAATGGTAAATATGGAGAGTGCAAAGCAGCATTCAGAGTCCAGCACTGCTGCCACAGAGAGATTTGCAGGCAAACGGAAACAGAAGAACCGCAGGAGAAAAGTCTTTTGTCCCTGTCCTTCCATTAATCTGAGGAAAGTAAAGAAATGCCAAGGGGATTAAATGTGTTACTCGAAAAGCTTTTTCTTTCTAGTGCTCTGACTGCAAATTAAAAGATGGGGGGGGAGAGAAAAGTGGGAAAAAAACACGTTAATTGCTTGCCAGTCGATAATTCTATAATTACTTTGTGACAAATGACTCGCTTGCAGGCAGGAAAAGTTGGGGTGGGAGGGGGGTGAGGGCAGTTTTGGT